>BPLS01000514.1:2792097-2874700 GCA_019656275.1 Rhododendron kiyosumense | reverse complement strand
GGAAAAAATAAATATGGTCTAAATAAAAAAAATACGGGTCTCTACATCATGGGCTAATTCTTCCCTAATAAACCCTCTACATTGTTTCATTGTTTTCTCCGTCCCACCTTTACTGTATAATGTGGAGAGAGAGAGAGAGCAGGGGGGGGGGGGGGGGGAGGGAAGAAGAAGAAGAAAAGAGGAAGAAGAAGAAGGGGGAAAGAATTGGGGAAAACTAATTGAAGGTAAACCCTGTCTTATACCAAATTTATGTTTTGGGTTTTGATCAAACATGTATATACATGCATACTCATGTAGTTTAAATCCTAATTAGATCATAAGAGAATGGATTTTAACCTAACATATTCGTTTGGCTTATGGCCGGGGCATGTCAATTACAGCTTGAACATGATTGAATCTGTCATATTCTTAACAAATTTTTCTCACTGGCTTGCCGACCTTGTAATTTTCTGGAATTTTTACTAGAGATGGATATGCATGTCTAGTTTATTGGGTAAAATTTTCAGAATTTATTTTAAAGAGGGGAAAAATTTAAAAATCGTACACCGAACTGCTGCTGTGAAACTCGTATTGCTGACTGCACTGACACAAGTTGGGAAAATAGTCATATCTTCTAGCTCGAGACTCGAAAACACATTCTGCTTTCTTTACTGACAACTAGACACATAGAGCTTTCCAACGATGCAACCTGTGTGCTATGTTTTTGCCTGAGCAATAACAGATTTGCTGTTTAAGTTGACCCAAAATCTGTCTTTGCACCAGTAGTTTTAGTATTTGTTAATTAAGTTATAATCGCGAGGCCATAGTAAGGTTACCCGAACTCCGTTTTTTATGAATGACCTGTCGATTCGAAGAGGAAGAAGTTTACTTTTTAACAGTTTAAGTGACATTCTTAAAAATCATGATTATGTATTGGATATGATCAGAACGGTACTTGTTGGCCATGGATTAAGCCTTATTCTTGGGAGTTCTTGTATCTAACCTCATTGAATCATCTTTGGAGCATTGAAACACATCATCCATCATTTTTATTGCGTTGGTCTCATTCAGTTTCATACAAGGGATGGAGATTAAAAATAGAAACGTGTGTTAGACTTGTTGAAGTATTTTACTTGCATTATAACATAAGTTGGAGCATGAGTTATACTAAGTGTAGTGTCATTCATATTCTAGGATCGGGGGACGAGTTTCCACCTCAAGGCTGAGAAGGAGGCTTTTCGCTTTTGTCTTTTTGGATCCCTAAGATGAGTGTGCTATTTCATTGAAGTGGTTGGCTAAAAATTAACCTTTTCACTTTTTCTGCAATGTTGGAATATTTTGACGATTGCGGATATGGATCAAGTGGCTTGAAATATGTTTTTCATTTCAAGAGCATGCCATAGCTAATGTTGGTTGGATTTTTTTTCTTCTTGATGTACACAAGAAGGATATAAATTATCTGTTTGCTGTACACAAATAGGGTATAAATTGTTGGAAGTACCCTATTCACTGAGTCACGGTACCGTCATAACTCCTAGTTGTGAGGGAAGCAATCCTATGGCTTCTTGAAATAATGTTGTTTACCTAATTGTTTGTGAAAAATAGTATGTTTCTTGCTAAGTATGATTATACGTATTACTTGATCCATGTTTGCTCTTGTAAACCGTTTTTATGCTCTCCGTTTGAATGATGCAGTATCGCTCACTCCCCTTTCAAGTATCTGAAGTAAATTTTTGGTCCACTACTGGTCTGGCAGGCTGTAGGAGCGGGGGCGAGGCTCGACTTGGTGTACTTTTGGCATAGTACTTTTTGTGATACCAATTTTTGGAGAGTTGTCGTATCATATGTGGATGCAACTCATCTTGTATAGTTCTCTTTGCAAATTTTATTTTGGAAGCCAGATGTAATGTATTTAGTCTACTTTGTCTTGCGTTTATGGAATGAATCTTATTAACGTTGTTGCTTAGCTTTCTTTAAGACAGTTTACGCTATTCCTCCTAGATTAGGTCGTTACATCTTTGCTGGTTCCGCCTGTTCTCTTCGT
This sequence comes from Rhododendron kiyosumense, assembly GCA_019656275.1. NCBI lineage: Eukaryota > Viridiplantae > Streptophyta > Magnoliopsida > Ericales > Ericaceae > Rhododendron > Rhododendron kiyosumense. Next base: position 2,872,677 of record BPLS01000514.1, on the reverse strand, counting down.
TATCATCCCGCATCTTGAGTGCGTCAATCACAAAGGTTTCCCTGGGTTGCTTTTCTTTCAGGGTTGCCATGTAACAGTCCCTCGCCGTCGCTTGGTCCCCCTTCTGCTCCCCATTCCCTGCATTAGTCGAGAATTTGATCATCAGATGGTATGTAGAAGTAATCGCTCTCATGCTGTTCAGAGCTGTTTCACCCAAGATGGCATTATAAACGGAGGGACAATCGACCACCAAAAATCGTAGGATCGGAGCTTAGTCACCTAATTTGGAGCACTGCCAAGTGTGACTGAGAGGTCGATAGCTCCCAGTGGTTGCACTTTCTCTCCTGAAAACCCGACCAACGGTGATCGGATCTGTTGTAACTTCTCTTTTGGTATACCCATCATGCGAAAGGCTTCTGCAAACAGAATGTCTGCGAAACTTCCACTATCCACAAAAACACGACTAGTCTTGTAGTTGCCTACTACCACAGTGATCACTAGAGGGTCATCATGGGGTTGCTGTATTCCCTAGGCATCTAATTCACTAAAGCTGATTGGCTGCTACATTGTCTGCCCAACCTTGGACGATCTGTCAATCGTCATCATTTCAAAAGACCTAAGCCTCTGGGTGTATGCTCGGCGTGATGAACCTAATTTGCCATCGCCCGTACGCCCGGCGTGATGAACCGAATTCGCCACTGCCTGCGAAACCTCCAAAAATGATGTGGATTTCTCTAATTGGTGGCCAAGGTTGCTCTTTTTGCCGAGGTCCCAATTGGTGGCTGAAGTTGCTCTTCTTGCCAAGGTCGATTGAGCTGCATATCCGGCTGTCGCGCTCAGTTAGTCGGTTGCAAACGTTGCTCGTCTTGTCGAGCAGGTCGTCCTTGAAGAAAACGCTGCAGTCGACCACATTGAATGAGCGCCTCGATCTGCTTTTTGAGTTCGATACAGTCCAAGGTCTCATGGCCGTGATCTCGATGAAAACAGTAGTACTTGCTCTGGTCCCTTGGAACCCCTGGCTTCATTGCTCGCGGCCATTATAGCTCGGGGTCATTGACGAGATGCACCAATACGCGCTTAGGTGTGGTGTTGAACGACGTGAATCACTCGAACCGCTTCTGAAAATATGGTCGGTCGTTGCTCCTGGGCTTTTTTTCACTTGTGCCGTCCCTAGGTGGCTTTGGCTCGTTGGCCTTTACTCTCTTCTTGCTCGCTCCCAGGGTTTCCTTGCCATGCGTAGCCATCGCCTCTTCGGCATTGATGTGCTTTTAGGCCTTGTGCATCAGCTCCGCTATGGTGTTGGGTGGTTTTTATGAGAGCGAGTAAAAGAACTTGGTCAGCTGGAGATCGCCGATGAAAGTAGTAAGAACAACCTTATCGTCTACTTCATCAACGAGCAAGGCCTCGTTGTTCAAGCGTTTGAGGTAGGCGCGCAGAGTTTCACCTTCCTTTTGCTTGAAGTTTAGCAAATAAGTTGCCGGTCGATGTTGGCGACGACTGCTATAGAAGTGCTCTACGAATAGTTGGCTTAGCCTCGAAGAGGTCTCGATTGAACCACTTATCAACTTCCCAAACAAAACCCTTGTAGAGCCCTTCAAAATGGAAGGAAAGGCCCGACACATGATCTGGTTCGGAACCTCGTGAAGCAGCATGAATGCTTTGTGTTGGTGATATTACAAAAGTTTATACCAAAAAACAAAACTATAATGGACAAATTAACAGGCTGAGTCGCGGAAATCTCGCTCTCTTTAAGGAGACTCAAGCCCTCTACGGTAATAAACCGGTGCAGTAAAAAATCTCTGACTTGTCCCCTCCAGGATATAACAGCCCAATAATTTACCGTATGGTTTGGATCTACTCTGCACAAGTAGGAGAACCCAAAGCTCCACAATAAAACACTCTTACACTTTGCCCAAGACTCTCACTCTCATATTAAATTTACAAGCTATTGTTTAGAAAATAAAGATGGACAAAGATGGAGGAAAATACTTCGGAAAAGTTGGCTTATGGCTCTATGGTTGGGATTGCCTCTTGTGTATGCCAAGCCTCCCATGCAAGCCTTATATAGGCAAAGAAAGAATCCATATCATATCTTTTCATTAATGACTAGATTTCATAGGATAGATATGAATCCAAATCATATCTTCTCCATTAATGATCAAATCTCATAGGACAAATATGAATCCAAAACATATCTTTTTCATTAATGACAAAATCCAATTAGATATGATCTTGATATTATCTAGACTTACTTAGATATGGATAGATTTGCTAGATATACTCCTAGATTCTTCTAGATTCGCTTCTAGAAATCCAAGCAACCACTAAGATAAAGCCTCTCACGGAGATATACACGTAACTTGTAAAAGTCTAGAACCAGAAGATGTACAAAAATTTAATATTAAAATAACAAATTTCCAACATTCCCCCACCTATTTTAATATTAAAAGAGACTCCTGGGCAAAGAGGGATATTATGCATCATGAAGGCGTGCTCTACATTGAACCTTCACTTAGTGAAAACAGTAATCTCTACTCCAGAGTTAATATTGGTCTCCGACTTGAACTATGACTGCTTAGGGGAAATAAAAAATACTGCCCACACATAATAGTCCAGGTATTGACATGAGCTTTAATAGCCAGCACATTATGGCCTTGTGCTTAATCCCAGTTTTCATGAGCGTCTTTGAGAACAAAGCCTAATTCTCATAGGAAGTGGCCCCACCTCCACGCTCACATAGGTGAAATCTGTCAAGGGTGCTCTTGTAATTCTAACACCCCACTCATAAGAGCTACAGAATTTTATTAAGAGTTTCTTAAAAAAAACTCAACCTCCACAACATTACAGGATAAATGCACTCACACCATAGGGACTTAATCAAAAAATTTCAGTGCATTTCCAAATGACCACCATATGATTCGTTCTTCCCATTGAACCCAGTTACAGGATCTCTGGTCCCTGAGTTGGGTATCCTCATACGTGGCTCATGAATTTAATGGCTTTAGCCCCATCCCCCTCGATGTATTCCAGACTCTTTCTCTTGCCAAGGCCTTGGTTAATGGATCTGCAAGATTGTCACATGATCTCACATAGGTCACATTTATGATGCCATTACACAAATAAGATCTCACAGTACTGTGGTTTCTTCTGATAGGTGTGGATTTACCGTTGTAATAACGGTTTTGTACTCTACCAATCGCAGTAGTGCTATCACAATGAATTAACACAGGAGGAATTGGTTTTTCCCAAAACGGGATTCCATTTAATAAATCTCTCAACCAATTAGCCTCCTCACTTGCTGATGCTAATGCTATTAGCTCAGCCTCCATCGTAGAATTAGCAATAATAGATTGCTTTTTCGATTTCCAGCATATAGCACCACCACCCAAATTAAAAATATATCCTGTGGTAGAGAGTGAATCACCTGACAAAGTATTCCAATCGGCATCACTATAAGCTTCAAGTACTGCAGGATACTTTTTGTAAAACAAGCCATAATTTTTGGTACCAGATAAATATCTCATTATTCGCTCAATGGCTAGCCAGTGTTCTCTACTCAACTTGCTAGTAAACCTGCTCAGTACTCCTACTGCATAAGCAATGTCAGATCGAGTACAGTCAGTAGCATAATGTAAACTCCCTATTATGCTAGCATATCCTTTTTGATCAACAATATCCTTGTCATTTTTAACAGGAAATAAATGCACATGAGGATCAAAAGGAGTAAGAACATGCTTGCAATTATCAAAATGATATTTTTTCAAAACTTTCTCAACATACTGCGACTGATCGAGAAAAATAACATCACATGTTTTTGTAATTTTCATCCCCAAAATTACGTTAGCCTCACCAAGATCTTTCATATCAAAATGGCTACTAAGCATATTTTAAGTCTCATTAATAATATGCACATTAGAGCCAAAGATCAGTAAATCATCCACATATAGGCTAACAATAACTTGTGAATTTTCACAAGATTTATAATAGATGCACTTATCACACTCATTTATCTTATAACCATTTTCAATCATGCAGGAATCAATTTTCTCATGCCACTGTTTAGGCGCCTGCTTTAAGCCATATAGGGATTTAGTCAACTTACACACTTTGCTTTCTTGGCCGGGCTCCACAAAGCCCTCGGGTTGATCCATGTCAATTTCCTCATCTAGGTCCCCATTTAAAAAAGCTGTTTTCACATCCATTTGATGAATTTCTAAATCATGAATTGCAGCGACTGCAATTAATAGTCTAATGGATGCTACTCTAGTAACCGGAGAAAATGTATAAAAAAAGTCAAGATCAGCTTGTTGCTTAAAACCTTTTGCAACAAGTCTTGCTTTATATTTATCAATAGAACCATCCGGTTTAAGCTTTTTACATAGGACCCATTTACACCCAATAGTTTTACAACCCGGTGGTAAATCGACAAATTTCCAAGTTTTATTGGACATTAGTGGTTCCATCTCATCATTAACAGCCTCTTTCCAAAAAACAGCATCAGGTGATGTCAAAGCCTGTTGTAAATTAAGTGGAGTATCCTCCACATTAAAAACAAGATAGTCAGGGCCAAATCTTTTACAACTCTAGCTCTTTTACTCCTACTAGGTTCAAATTCAAACTTCTCTTGATTTTGTAACCTAGGAGTTGAAGAACTAGGCTCAGGTAAAGCTAATTCTCTAGATTCTTGACCTCTACCTTTTTTAAGTTTAAAAGGGAATTTTTCTTCATGAAAAATTGCATCACCTGATTCAAAAATAATTTTAGTTTCCATATCAAAAAATTTATAGGCTGTACTATTTTTTGCATATCCAAGAAAAGTACAAGTGGTAGCTCTAACACCCAGTTTGGGTTTTTTAGGGTCTGTTAGCCTCACAAAGGCCAAACAACCCCAAACTCTAAATACCCAAATTTGGCTTATGACCTTTCCACAACTCAAAAGGTGTCATTTTAGTCTTTTTGTGTGGCACTCTATTTATTACATGACAAGCCGTTAAAACTGCTTCTCCCCAGAGATTTGAGGGAGCACCTACTTCAATAAGCATGGTATTGGTCAAGTCAATTAATGTTCTATTTTTTCTTTCAGCCACATCATTAGACTCAGGAAAATACTGTGGAGTAACTTCATGGATAATTCCCAGGGACTGAACAAAAGAGTTAAATCCAAAAGATTCATACTCACGGCCTCTATCACTTCTAATTCTTTTAATCTTTCTACCGAATTGATTTTCAACTTCTTGGAGGAATTCTTTAAATTTGTCAAAAGCATCACTTTTATGTTTCACACAATATACATAAGTATATTTTGAATAATCATCAATAAAAGTGATAAAATATCTATTTCCTCCACGAGTTAAAATTCCTTTGAACTCACGTAAATCCGTATGGATTAGTTCTAACAATTCGGTATTTCTTTGAACACTTTTATGAGGCCTCCTTGTGATTTTTGCTTTGCTACATGTTTCACATTTCTCAAAATCTTTTTTCAGTCTGGGAATTAATCCTAAGTTACTCATGATTCCTACATATTTACTGTTTACATGACATAGTCTAGCATGCCAGAAATTTAAAGAAGACAGCATGTAAACAGAAACAGTAGCTGGTTTATTAATCTCAATGTTTAGTTTGAACATTCTATCACATGCATATCCATTACCCACAAACACTCCTTTTTTAGTAATTACAAACTGATTAGATTCCATAGTCTGCTTAAAGCCAGATTTGTTCAGTAGATATCAGGACATAAAATTCTTCCTCATGGACGGTGTGTAAAGCACATCTTTCAGAGTCAGCACACGTCCAGAGGTAAACTTCAAATCAACCTCGCCACTCCCAAGCACCTTGGTAGTACTAGAGTCACCAAGCATCACAATTTTTTCTTCAGCAAAGGGAGTTTAAGTATTGAACCAATTTTTATCATACCAGACATGCCTGTTGGCACTAGAGTCTGCCCACCACCCTTCCACACATTGAACCATATATATGTCTGTAATCATAGCCACAAAAGGCTCCTCGGCAACATTATCCTGTGCAACATTTTGTGTTTTTCGAAACTTGCAAATCGAGCAATATGCCTACTCTTGCCACAGACAAAGCACCCACCAGTTTGTTGTGCTTGTGAAGAGGGTCCTTGGTTCCAATTATTTTTTCTCATTTGCATTTCACCGCGAGATTTACTCTTATTTTTGAAGTTTTTCATATTTGGCTTTAAATAAGCATTCTTTGGAAACTGACCTTTGGGTAAGTTATTTTTTGAGGAAACTAAATTTACCTTAGTGGTGGAATGTCCATTACCCTCATGAGTCATAAGTGCATCTTGGCCACTAGCCTCCTCCTCCACTCAGATGCGGGTAATCAAAGTCTCTAGGGACGTCTCTTTTTGTTTGTGGCGCATTGATTTCTGAAACTCCCTCCACAAAGGTGGTAACTTGTCAATGATGCCTGCCACCACAAGATTGTCCCCAATTTTGATGCCTTCAGACCGGACCTCCGCCACAATCATTTGGAAGTCTTGCTCTTGCTCCACAACAGATTTACCATCTATCATTTGATAGTGGAAAAAATGGCTAGCTACATATTTCTTTGCACCTGCCTCCTCAGTATCATATTTGCTCTGCAAGGCTTTCCAAATTTTCTTTGCAGTGGAGTAAGTAGTATCATAATAATCATAAAATTGATCTGCAAGGCAATTTAAAAGATAATACCGACAGTTATACTCATCTGAATTGTACTGCTCAACTAGTTCAAGATAAGCATATTTTTCATCATCGGTCATCCCATCAGTGGAGACTTTGTTGGGATCCTTCTCAGTTAGGATGTAGGCCACCTTGAGGAGACTGAGATAGAAAAGCACCTTGCCTTTCCATCGCTTGAAGTGAGCTCCTTTGAACTTGAAAGGCTTGTTGAGATCTCCGATATTTTCATTGGGCTTCTCAGCTGTTTGGTCCATTCTTGAATCTCCCTAAAATTGTTGGTGATATTACAAAAGTTTATACCAAAAAACAAACTATAATGGACAAATTAACAGGCTGAGTCGCGGAAATCTCGGTCTCTTTAATTAAGGAGATTCAAGCCCTCTACGGTAATAAACCGGTGTAGTAGAAAATCTCTGACTTGTTCCCTCCAAGAGATAACAGTCCAATAATTTATCATATAGTTCGGATCTACTCTGCACAAGTAGGAGAACCCAAAACTCCACAATAAAACACCCTTACACTTTGCCCAAGACTCTCACTCTCATATTAAATTTACAAGCTATTGTTTCGAAAATAAAGATGGACAAAGATGGAGGAAAATACTTCGGAGAAGTTGGCTTATGGCTCTATGGTTGGGATTGCCTCTTGTGTATGCAAAGCCTCCCAAGCAAGCCTTATATAGGCAAAGAAAGAATCCATATCATATCTTTTCATTAATGACTAGATTTCATAGGATAGATATGAATCTAAATCATATCTTCTCCATTAATGATCAAATCTCATAGGATAAATATGAATCCAAAACATATCTTTTTCATTAATGACAAAATCCAATTAGATATGATCTTGATTTTATCTAGACTTACTTAGATATGTATAGATTTGCTAGATATACTCTTAGATTCTTCTAGATTCGCTTCTAGAAATCCAAGCAACCACTAAGATAAAGCCTCTCACGCAGATATACACGTAACTTGTAAAAGTCTAGAATTAGAAGATGTACAGAAATTTAATATTACAATAACAAATTTCCAACACTTTGGAAGTCTCCAAATGGTCAAGTGAATCACTCGCCCGGTCGAATGGTTCAAACGTAGGAAGCTTGAACTTCAAAGGGAGTGGGTAAGCCATAACCGCAACAGTAAAAGGAAGGTCTATTTTCTGCACCGGGGTCGCAACAGCTTTGGCCCCTCGATCGTTCACCTATTGAAGAACAAGGTCCATATTTGCCTGCAAATCTCAGAATGCAGCCCCCTGGACAACTACATGTTCAGGGTTGACCACATGTCTTGGGCATGGGGCCGCAACACTACGTACCATCATCCCCATTGGGTTCGGTGTGTTGGTGGTGGATAGCGGTATGCTGGGTTGTGTCATGCAGACGATCGCTCTCCTCTCCCTCCTCGCGATGTGACTTGGAAGGGGGAGGAGGAAATCGGTCAAGAAGTTTATGGTTTTGAGTTCGCAACTGGTCAACCACCTGAGTGATGTGGTGGACTTGTTGCAAAGGGTTGGGCTCTTGGACGGAGCGTTGGTTTTGTCTCGTGTTGACCATGACTTTGACTCCACAGATAAATTTATGGAATAGGAAATGTCGTTTCCCACATACAGCACCAAACTGTTGATGCCAAACTTTGGACGGTTAATCCGAGCTTCATCTTTTCAATGGCTCCTGCAAGAAGTCCGATGACTGGAGGTGCTTCCAGTCATGAACCCGCCAAAGGTTAAGTTAGTATGGGTTTAGAGAAACTATTTGCTCTGCAATAAAAGGGGAAAATTGAGAGTGTACCTTTCTTGTACACCTGTTGCTACTTATATACTACTTTGCTGGATCCCAAATTGTTGTGGTGATCGTGTAGGAGGTAATTGGCTGCGGTTATCTCCAGTTATGGGTCATGGAATTCAGGGAAGCTGGGCACATTCGAGGTTGTGGGTAATCCACGACTTTGCCTCCGAGAACCGCAGGGGACATTGCCCCATACGCGCAGTCGTGGGACGATCGCTCTACTGGGACCGATCCGATCGGTCCTTACCAGGCCGACCGTCAGTCAGCGGACATGTGTCATTCTTTAATCGCTCAGCAGTAGCAATACAAAAGTCCCCTCATCATCCCCTTTTCGAGATTTATAAAATGTTTCGTTTGCCGAGAAAAAAATAATAATAAAGCATCCACCCTACTTATTTTTTATTTTGTATATGTTGCATGCCCGAATGGAATAGCTATAAATATTTGTAAAAAAAACACCTATATGGTTAGAGTATTGCCGGAATGGAATACTCTAACCATACACCATATTTTATCCTGGAATTTTATTTTACTTTTGCTGGGAAAAGTACTTCTTAAGAAAGTTTTTTTTGCGTAAGTTAAAATTTTATTGCTCCAAAACACACACACAACACTCACATCAAGTCCTCTCCGGACTACCCATTACAATCAAAACAAAAACACACTTTTTTTTTTATCTGTAAAAGAAATTTATTAGTCATACTATTCCAATCTACTACAAGATCTACTACAAGAAGGTCGCCAAACATTACACAGCATACTAATTTACAACTGATAGAGAAAAAAAAATACATTGCAAAGGAGAAAAAATTGCAAGGCATATGTTCCGGATGCTACGCAATTTCTTGTTCTTGGCACTAGGTTTAACCCTCCTCTAACCCTCCTCTTAAGAAAGTTAATTAATAGGGAATGATATATGTATTAGGGTTCCTTACATCATGTTGAACTCATACCAGCATATATTTATTCATCATGAAAATGAAGGGTATGCAACATAGTGAACTCATCACAGGATGAGTTCACACATTGATCGATATGCCTGTTGACATTATCAAGTCAAACCCATTAGTTGATCAAATTAAAGAGAAAAAAGAAAAAAAAAACTAGTTTGTTAAATGGCTTGAAACAAAGAATAATTAACAACTCCATTTTGGGCATTTATTTTGTTGGTTTTACTAGAATATTGATACCCGTTGAGATACCTAAAATAGTATATATATATATATATTTATATAGATATATAGATATATAGATATATATATAACTATCACAAAGAAAATAATTCATCTTGTATGCTTTAGTTTCTAATCACCAAGGAGAGATCTATGTGAGATCTACTTGGCATGATGAACAACATAATATTTTAAATACTGGTGGTTATACAATTGTGCACCAAATAAAATACTAATTTTAATTTTTTTCTCATCGATTTAAAGAAGATTTATTGATCTTTGAAAATGATACAAGGATTAAAGGAACAAGAGCAACCCGAGATCCATAGAGAAATACTAATTGTATTGATACTCATTAGATTAGTAGTCCTCATCTTTTAATTTCTATTTGCTTGGTTTCAGAAAATTTAACCTGGCTTTCAGAGAATTAAGAGACATGGTTGGAGCACCATCTTTGAAAGAGGAGGATCTACAAATATTTTTTTGATAATTCAAAAGTGCGAGTCGGCTTATGCACGAAACATTAGACGTAACTAATGTTGGTAACTGTTCAAAATAAATAAATAATCGCATCAGACAATACCAAATTTAAGAAGTAGATCACCAATGGAAAAACCGTTCCCCTTATTTATTTTATCCTCATTTGGTTAGTGTTTTCTGGCAAAAACAACCCAAAAAAAAACCAGATAGCAGATATCCCAATCCTAGAAGATTCAGATAGTAGTTTAAATGAATTTTCGATTGACCGTAAAAAGAAGAAGAATGATTCACAGAAGATAACAAAAAAATGTTTTGCCTCAATGAGCTAATAAAAATGAACCAAATTTAAATATTCCTCAATCTATTTCCGTAAGCGACAATTGTGAAATGCAAAAAACCATTTTTTGCGCTGACGCACTTTTTTTTTTTTTTTACCATTCTTCTATAAAATAAAAACTCGAACTCGAATGAAGATCAGAGGGAAGAGCAAGAACAAAGTTCCATGAAGTACAACAAGAAGACTATCTCCACAAATCATCAAGGATACAACAAAAACCAGAGAAAGAGAAAAACAAAAGAAACCCTAGAAGAGAAAAACAAAGAGAAGAGGAGAGGAATTAACCAACACCACAATGATTAGTACGTAGAAACAAATTAACAGCACTAGTTTGCTCACCTTTATGCTTCATAAACCCTAATTTTCCACCCAATTGGAATCGCTTTCCCACTAACTAATTGAACATTGATGTCCGATGTCAACGATGATGTGGTATTACTGTCGTTCGTACTTGATTTGTTCCCGTCCCTCTTAAAACGGGGGACGACTGGCAGCTGCGTTCGCCGCCCAGCCGTCAACCGGCAACTGACCGTTGTTTTGCATATTGAGAGGCAAATTGAAGAAAGGAAGCCCAGCAGAAGGATCAGGAAACAAATTACTATTATTAATACTGACAGCACCACTTCCGGCACCGGAACCCTGCGGCTGCATCTGAAGCTGCGGCGGCGCTGGATCCTCCTCCTCCTCATCCAGCGGCAGCCTCTCATAGGCAACATTAGTAAACGACGCTGCGATCACAATCACCGGCCCCACCGCGATCAGCTCCCCCACCACGTTCCCTCCCACCACCTGCCCCTGCCCTCCTGCCAAGAATATCGTCAAGCTTGTGGCCCCTGGCGGTGCAGGTGGCGGCAGGAACGACCCAGTAAGCGACAAAATCTCGAACCTCCCGTGTAAAGTCACCACCGCCCCTGCCGCGGTTGGCTGCCTTAAATTGACGTTGGCCACGGTGCCGCTGCCGCTCAACACGCAGATCCCACGCTGGCGGCGGCGGGCGTAGGTGGCGACAGAGTCGAAGACGTCACACCCGTTTCCGATTTCTAGGATGTGAGCTCGGAGCGTGTTGGCACTCTCCCTTGTGATGATGACGGGTGGTTTGGGCTTGTTTTTGGATCCCGGTGGTCGGCCTCTTGGGCGTCGGGCGATAGTATCCCCGCCGGATGAGAGGCCCTGGTGGTGGTCGTCGTCATGGTGGTCGCCGGAAAATTGGCTATCCTCATGTTCGCGGTGTTGACTGTTTTGGAACTGGTGCATGAAACGAGGAGTGGTTAAATCCAAACCAGCCATGCCCACAAAAACATCAAAAGAAAACAGGAGCACGAAAACACAGAAAAAGTGTGAAAAGTATAAAAATAATTGGGAAGATTAAAAACTGTTTATATTATTTAAGTAGTTGCCTGGGGAAATTGAAATTATAAAAGATATAGGAGGGGAGGGAAATATAGAAGAGAGAGAGAGCGCTCCGGAAGTTGAACCCTAGATTTGGATTAGAGATTTTTAAGAAAAGACAAGTTGTGGGAGGGAGGGAGGGGGGGGGGGTGAGTGCAGGAAAAGGAAGAAGGAGAGGAGTGATGGGGTGGGGTGAGGTGAGGGGACAAAGGGATCAAAGTGCAGTCATTACTCTCAACCTAAAGGCTAAAAGCTTAATATAAATACACATGAATAAAAAGTATATATATCTATGTAGTAGCTAGAAGGGAAAATCTATAGTACATAAACTACATTCCGGGGTCTATTGGATCCGCCAGTAGTATAAAAATCCAGATCATATGTTTTGTCAACAAATAAATTTGAAAATGTATAAAAATCATGACAATCAAAGACAATAAACTAGTCATCGAAAAAAAAAAAAAAAAAGACCAATAAACTAGAAAGTTTTACTTAACACTTTGCACTAAGTCTAACAATGAAGGACGCGACACATTTTTTCCGATATTTTTGGGCTTGATTTTATGCTTTAGAACTATTCATTTTGTTCATATCTTCAAGTTGAAATTCATTTAAAACTTGAAGTTGGTTGTCATCTTTCTTTTTTTTCATCAATTAAAAATTCCTAAAAAACTAAGAAAGAGAGTTTTGCATTACACGAGCGCACATAGTAACACATACATAACAAACTAGACAACAATAGAGACGGAGGCGGGGACCCTTGTTGGTGCAAGTATAGGTTATTTTATCATGATGAAGCCTCCTTTCCCATAATTAAAAAAAAAAAAACACATATGAATAAATTAAATGGAAGAGAGCACTTCCAGTAGTGGGACGTCACTCAAGTCGCGTTCGGATTTGTCCGGCCAGGAGGACCCGTGATGGGTGATTTGGCCTTGCTTCGGTAAACCGTTGACAGACGTGCTATTGAAAGTATCTCATTCATTTAATAAATAAAAAAAGAGGCAAATTCATGGAAAAATAATTTATACATGTACTAACACAATCATCTCAAAATGAGAAGATTTTTTAGAATTGATAGTGAAAGAATTAAAAATTCTGAACTAGTTGAATTTGCTAATGTGCAAGAACAATTGAATCACTGGAAAATTCCTTCAGTTCGTCCATCCACAATTTATGGACATGGTTTGTTTGAATTCGGAAGTAGCATGGCAATAAAAAACATGGAAAGAACAGAAAGCTTAGAGCTTAATGATAAGATAATAAATCTTATGGATCGTACTGATCTACTTGCTCATATACGTAATTATAAATATGTTCATATTAATTGGTTTAGTGCAAATTGCTCTTAAACCTTTAACTTTGCTAGGAATGGATACTTGCCTTCAAGTTACTTTACAATATGGTAGGTGTAACAATTGGAGATCCTCAATAATGGGGGCAATAGAGACCAGTTTGTGTCATGATCCTATTTATTTTAATGCTTATCCTAATTTGTATCTATCCCTTACGGATAGGAATTTAGGAGAAGTTTTAAATTGTAGAATCCAGACTAGAGGTTATGACTATTTGCCTGGATCTGAAGTTGTTGCTGTAATTTATAGGATTTACTATAAAGTCATGAATACTATGAATCCTAGGGTTTGTAACTTACGACCTGTAGATCAGACTATTTTAATAGAAACCAATATGTTAACATCTAATATTGCAACCAATAGGTTGATTAATTGGGAAGAAATCAGTTTTCCTGAGAATTGGACAATACCAAACGCGGTTCCCTGGCCCCCAGACCTATTGTAAATCACATAGAACAAATTGCTTAGGATAATGATGGTACTGTTTTCCTAAATTTCAGGAATTCCCAATCAGAAAGATTCCTTAGGAGCAGAAGCTCTAGGAGTAGTTTTTCTGCAACACAATTGCCCTATAGGGTTAGTGCTCCGAGTACTAATAGGCACTTAACATAAAAAATTCTTGAATCACATCATCCAATAGAAGATATAAATTTGGCAGGAATAAGAATATCCGAAAATCAAATTCCTCATGCAATCTATAATAATCCAATAGAATCACCTACTGCAAGCGAAATGAATTTTACCATTAATAATGCTAATAGGACCGGAGATTAAAAAGGAGATTAATAAAGAATTTCAACAGCCTAAATACCAAGAATTTAGAAATTGGTATTTTTCAAAATATAATGCAAGACAATTACAAAAATTCAAAGATGAATTTTATGATTGGCTTGAATATTCTAAAAAGATCATCCCTTTTACCCAATGATTTTATGGTAGATATTGGACTGACTTTGATAGGTCCATTAATGTAATCCAAGATTACCATAGGAATTGGCGATCTATGACTAGAACTGTAATTAAGGCAGTTCATCCTCCGACAATACCCCTATCTATAGAAGGAAATTCAGATTCTGACACTCCTTTAGAAACTGTAGCGTTTGTTAAACCTACAACCACTGATCCCAATGGAAAAGTCTATAAGCAGAATAATCATACCATTGCTTGTCTCAATACTATTGGAGACCAATTGATTCGTATTGAAGAACAAATAGCTCAAACTAGGGAAGATATAAAGAATGTTCACCCTAGAAATAAGGATGAATGTGAAGAAATCTCTCCTTCAAATATCCAACCACCGATTCCCATAAATGGTTTTAATTTAAGCAATCCTAACAAAAATACTGAATTGGTTAAAGAGTTACAAAAAAGGCTTAAAGGTCTAACTCTTAATATTATCACAGAAGAGCAAGAGCTAGCAATGTCTAGTCAGGAGGTTACAGAATTAGAGAATACTTTCTTACAATCTCAAACTAATTCTGTCAATAAAATTCAATATCCTAAGAATTCTTCTTGTGGAGGGGCCGATAGGTATTACTATCCTAAACCTACTCCACAAGATATGTTATATGAAGAATCTGGTTATCAAAAACAGATGTCTTACAATGGAAGAGCCATTTATGAATGGAACATATATGGGATGACAGAATACCAGATTTTTGGCATCGTTCATCAAATGATGATGTATAGCACAATATGTGTCAATAATAAAAACGAAGACAAAGAAGTTGCTGGATGGATCACAGTTGGGTTCACTGGCATGATAAAAGGTTGGTGGGACAATGTCCTTTCTGCTAGCCAATGTTTGGAGATTCTAAATGCAGTAAAAATTACTGAAAGTGGTGAGCAGAAACAAAATGCTATTTACACTTTGGTTCAAGCAATAATTTTACACTTTGTCAGTCACTGGGATAACCAACGTGCAAGAAGTAGAGAATTACTTCAGAATTTGAAATGTCCAATGCTAACTCATTTTCGTTGGTATAAGGATGTGTTTCTTGCAAAAGTAATGCAAAGAACCGATGCTAAAAGTGAGCATTAATTGGAAATCTAAATTTGTTGATGGTTTACCATATTTCTTTGCAGAGAAAATTAGAAAGAAATTGAGAGATCAAAATAATGGTTTGACTATCAACTATGATAGGTATACCTATGGTCAGCTAATTTCTATCATTATCCAGGAAGGATTGACTTTATGTAATGACATAAAGTTGCATAATCAATTAAAGAAACAACACCTAACTGGTAAATAGGAGTAATGGCAATTTTGTGACCAATTTGGTTATGATATTCCCCAATATTCTAAACCCAATAAGGATAAGAGTGGTAATAAAACAACTCGGAAATATTCTAAAAGGAAATTTGGGAAAAAGAAACACAAGGATAAAAATGAACAATCGAGTTCAAAAAATACCTCTGCTAAGAAGCAAAATACTAAAGACAAAAAGAAAGTTACTGTGAAATGCTTCAAATGTGGCAAAATTGGCCATTATGCTAATAAGTGCAAAACAAAGAAAAAATTGGAAGAACTCCAGTTGGATGAAGAGTTAAAACAAACTCTTTTCAAATTACTTCCTAATTCTAGTGATTCGGAATCAGGCGAATCTGAAGAACAGATCAATGACCTTTCTGATGAAGAAGATACTTCTTCCAATTCAGAGGAGGAAGAAATTCCCAATAATTGTAATTGTACTAATTTGGAGTGTTCAACTTTTCTGATAATTATTGGAAAGCAATAGTTGAGATGAATGGTCTCAGTATTAATGTTTTGACTAATAAACAGCAAAGTTTATTGGATATTATTGATCAAATTGATGATCCCCAATTAAAAATAAAAATTATAGAAACTTGTATTTCTTCAAATCAAGAGGAAGAAGAAGAAGTAAAACCTCAAATTTCTAATGATAATTACAGTCTCAAAACTGTGCTTGAAAGACTGGAACAGGTAGAGAATTATAAACCTTTTACCATCCCAAAATTGAAGGGAGAAATAAATACTTTGAAAGCAGAAATCAAGCTGTTAAAAACTTTTCAGCATAAAGCTACTCAAGAGCTTTACGATATAAAGACAAGATTAGTTGTCTTAGAAACTAAGGGAGAATCAAGTAACACTAATGATCAGAGTTATTTGAATTCTATTAATAAAGTGGTGTACCAAAAATGCCATATCAAGGTCAATTTGGTAATTCATAAGGAATACACAATCAAGAATATCATCGCTTTAGTTGATAGTGGAGTAGATATGAACTGCATCCAAGAAGGGATTGTTCCAACCCAATATTTTGAGAAAACTTCTCAAAGCCTTACTAATGCAAGTGGAGCTAAGATGATAATTAAATACAAACTCAATAATGTTTTAATATGTAATAAAGGAGTTTGTTTGGAAACAACTTTTCTTTGTATAAGAAATCTTCAACATGAGTTGATTCTTGGAACTCCTTTCTTAGCAATGCTGCTGCTAATGAAAACCAGTACTGCTGGAATTACTGCTCGGGTAGATGGTCATGAAATATTTTTTGAATTTGTGATCTCCCCACCTGTTTATAAAGAAATAAATTATATTATGAGGAAAATTTTCCATAAAGATAAACAAATAAACTTTCTTAAGAAAGAAATTCAAATTATATATGAATATTGAAGAAGCATTACAAAGATCTTCTTTGAAAGAGAAAATTTTTCAAATCGAGGAAAATTTCAAACAAGAGATTTGTAATGATATCCCAAATGCTTTCTGAGATAGGAAGAAATATATTGTCTCACTTCCATATGAGAAGGATTTTGATGAGAGGAAAATACCAACAAAGGCTAGACCTTCTCAAATGAAACAAGAATACTTAAAATATGTCAAAATGAGATTGACAGCTTGCTTAAGAAACAATTAATAAGAAACAGTTATTCTCCTTGGAGTTGTACGGCTTTTTATGTTAATAAGAATACTGAAAAAGAAAGAGGTGTTCCTATATTGGTTATTAATTATAAACCTCTAAACGAGGTTCTGATGTGGATTAGATATCCCATCCCTAATAAGAAAGACTTGTTGGATCGACTGAATAGAGCAGTCATTTTCTCAAAATTTGATTTGAAATTAGGATATTGGCATATTCAAATAGAGGAATCTGATCGTTACAAAACGGCTTTTACTGTTCCTTTTGGACATTACGAATGAAACGTTATGCCTTTTGGTCTGAAGAATGCATCTTCAGAGTTTCAAAATATTATGAATGATATATTTTATTTTTATGCTGATTTTGCAATTTGTTATATAGATGATGTTCTAATATTTTCTGAAAATATTGATCAGCATATTAAGCATCTTAGAATATTTAAAGATGTGATTAAAAGAAATGGTTTAGTTGTTTCAACTCCTAAGATGAAGTTGTTTCAAACAAAGGTGAGATTTTTAGGGCACAATATTTACCAGGGAAAAATTATTCCAATTGATCGAAGCATAGAATTTGCTTCTAAATTTCTAAATGAAATTAAGGAAAAAACCCAATTGCAGAGATTCCTGGGAAGTCTCAATTATATAAGAGATTATTATAAGGAGTTGGCACAGGATTCTGCACCTTTGTATGACAGGCTTAAGAAGAATCCTCCTCCTTGGACTGAACAGCACACTAAGGCTGTTCAAAAAATCAAATTAAAAGCTAAACAACTACCTTGCTTGGCAATAGCTAATCCAAAATGGAGAAAAATAGTGGAGACAGATGCCTCTAATATTGGTTATGGGTGCATCTTAAAACAATATAATCCTGATACTAGTAAAGAGGAATTGGTTCGTTTTACTTCTGGATTGTTCAAAAATGCACAGGCTAATTACAGCACAATAAAGAAAGAAATTCTTTCTATTGTTAAATGCATAAACAAATTTCAAGATGATTTACTTAATCAGCAATTTCTACTCAGAGTTGATTGTAGTGCAGCGAAGCAAGTTTTGAAACAAGATATTAAGAACTTAGCTTCAAAACAAATCTTCGCTCGATGGCAGTCAGAATTATCTGCCTTTAACTTTGATATTGAGTATACAAAGGGAGAAAATAACTCTTTCCTGATTTTCTTACTCGTGAATTTTTGCAGGGATAAATCCCGATGAATAATAGTTTTGCACAGCAAAGTACAATTTTTGAACAATGGTTAAGATTGAGAAGGAAAGTTTTTCAAACAGATTTTGAGATGCCAATTCTCAAAAGACCACACAATAGGTTTTCAATAATAAGATGGATAAATGCCAGGGAAGCACTGCTTCGATACTATCAACAATATGGATCATATGATGATCAGGACTGGGAAATAGTGTGTCTCCAGTTAACAATACAAAGACTCCAGTTTAAATTGGATATTTTATCTTGTGCATAATTTTGCAGAATGAATCGACCCCCTGATTGTGGTCGAGGCAGAGGAAATTTCTCTTGAGGCCGTGGCAAATCGAGGGTCACACAGGCCGATGTTGAAGCCTACTTGAAGGCTCATAAATTGCAATTTCCATCACTACAAGATGCAGCATCAGCATCATCATCACTCTCAATGGCGGAGGTGGTGCAATCAAAAGAGGTTTTCAAATTGAGTGAAAACACGGAAATAATAATGATCCTGGAATCACAGGATGAACAATATAAGAATGATCCGTGGGAAATCAAGTCCCGCTACATGGATACAATTAGTTATCCAGTCCCAGAAAGGAAATACAGATATATCTATGAGGCAATGCTTTCAGAATCTAGATCTGTGGAATTTCATGATAGTAAGCTTGATCAAAAAAGTCCGATCAGCTATAGCAAAGCCATAATAAAGATGGTCATTCCAATTCATAAGTAGGGAATTCACCCACAAAAATCAAAAACTTTGTCAATAAAAGGAGAAAATGGAATTCCAGTCCAATACAATTACTGGGACTACATTGAGGCCTGGACAAAAGCTTTTTACTATCAAAATCAGAGAAGGAAACACTCATGGTTTCTTAAATTATGCCCAAATATGGTGGGTAAAAATGAGTTACCAAATTGGTTTTATGATTGGTGGTCTAAATTTGGGCCAAAAGCAGATTTTTTACCAACTGAGGTCCAGAAGGAACTTGAGTTCTTTAACCAGAACCATCCTCAGTTACGGGGGCCAATTACTACAGAAGGAAAATCATTCCTTTTCACTATGATCACTTTTGGAATCCCTTGGATTTCGAAATGGGATATTTTTGTTGGAAGTAATAATTTGGGACTTCCTATTCTCCAAAGAAACTTTCAATATAGATGGTGGAAAGGTATTAATTTGGAACAAACATTTTCAGAAATTCAAAGGGTCACTCAAGAGTTGAAAATGCAAATAAAAAGAAAGGATACTATGTCCACCAAAAATCCTTTCTTGGAAATCTCGGCTCAAATAAGGGCTAAAAACCCCACTTTGACTGATGATGAAGTAGTCCTTAGAACCATGGACTACATGAAGGTTCAATTTCTGCAGATAGTGCAAGCAACCCAAACCATTGCTGATGATGAATCGATGACATCAGCAAAAAGTAATGAGGAGAACAATAATCCGTTCACATGTCTAGCAGGGGAATCTCAAGACCTCTATGAAGATGATGGGACTACACAAGCACCAACATTGGGCGATTTTTGGGACAGCATGACAGAGATGATGGCAGAACAGCTGTCCTCCCGTAAAGGGAAAGAAAAGAACCAACAATGTTTGCGTTTGGTCAAAGTCTCAATTATGGAGACTACGGAATGAAGCTTCTGTAGAGCACTCAATTATGGGGTGTTATCATCCGACTTTCGGTGGAGATTTTTGTGACAATGGGGCCCAATTGTGTACCCGACAAGTCTTCATCGCTTTTAATTTGGATGTAATTTTACTTTATTTTGCATTTCATTTCCTGTGGAGTCCTATTTAAGTAGGACGAGTTTGTTTTCAGTTACTCAGGTTTTGGTTTGCCCTCTTTCTCTTTCTAAAAACCAAGCAGTCTGATCTACTCCTCCCCTTTTGTATTATAAGGTTTCCTTTCTGAATAATAAGGTCGGTTCTCTTTCCCCTTTTCGATCCTTTTTTATTTGGTCCGCTTCGGTTTCGCTTTGATGATCAGAAACGTTCATTTCGTAGAGCTCGTCGAGTAGAACAAGTGTACCAAAAATCAGCTTGAATGGATATCATTAAGAGCCTTATTCGAAATGATTTTATCTTGAAAAGAATATATGGATTTGACATACTGGATCAAATCCACTGGAACCCATTATTGGCAAGTTATATGTGTTCTGATCAGGCACTGAATGACATTCGATCGAGCTAATTTTTGGTAGCCTTGTTCTACTTGATGAATTCTACGAAGTGAACATTTCTAATCATCAAAGCGAGACCGAAGCGGACCTCATTCGACCGAGACAGCAGGCTGCTGCCCCTTTAAGGGGCAGCAGTTCCCCTGCCTCCAACAGAGATTGACCTAGCCTACATACCAAATTAGTCCAACACTTGCCTAATGTTAAGGCTATCCCTAATACAGAAACAAACTCCTAATGGAAATAGGCATTTTAGCCTGAACCACAAGGTTGATCTTCATCTTGTTCAGCCTCCACTCGAGCAAGGTGATCCGCACATTGATTTGCCGAACGGTATATATGGCTAAGCAAAGTTTTGGTGCGATTCATGAGATAATGGGCTTCGTTGATCACCATGCTTAATTTGAGGATGATTCCCTGGGTTTCCCTCAGTGATTAAGTTGACAGCCGTGAGGGAGTTCGATTCAATCTTTATATTTGCCAATTTTTTCTCAAAGGGTAGTGATAATGTCAAAACTGTTTTTGTTGATGCTAAAACTCCAATGCATAAAAGTCTTGTATATTGCACTTGGTACAAGTTTTTTATGCACCAGAATTTTGGCACCAACAAAAATAATTTTGACATTATTACTTCCCTTTATTTAACTCCTAGTTTCTCAAAAAAGAAAAACCTTAAATATATTTTTAAAAATATTTGGGTAAAATTCATATTTTTTTTACTTTTCTAATTCTTTTTGTTGAAACAGCCCATTAATTGAATAAAGACAAAACAAAAAGTGAAGTTATTTTATTTTTGTTTGGGAAACCAGGCCTAATTGAATAGTTTTAGAGTCATATATACTAGTCTTTAGACCTTGTCCGTTAAGGGTTTTGAATTTTGAATTCTAATCATTAATTTATTTTTCGCCAATTATTACTCTCATTTTTCTCTTTGTCTCTCTTCAATCATTACTCCTATTTTCAATCATTACTGTATTTCTCGCTACACTCATTAACTACAAATCCAAATTTAAAATTTCAGAACGAACAGGGTTGAATTTCTCATAAAATGTGACTAGATCATTGAATCATTATCCTATTTCTCTCCAATTATTACTCTCATTTTTCTCTTTGTCTTTCTCCAATTATTACCTCTATTTTCAATTATTACTCTATTTCTTTCTACACTCATTACCTACAAATCCAATTCCAAAACGAACGGGTCGGATTTCTCATAAAATGTGACTAGATCATGTACTTTTCGATGTCAAATTTAACTAAATTTTTGATCCAGATGGACAAGTCAAAGTAATAATATCTCAGATCAATTCAAACGGCTGTTGGGTGCTCATAGCACAGCTGGCCGTACGTCCAAACAAAGTAGGGAAGAAGCAAATCCTTGCGCGCTATTGGATAAAAGGGCACGCCTCTGTCCACTCTTTTCATCATCAAAAATATTTTTTGTTTTGCTCGGCGATCATCTAAAATATTTGCTTAATTTTTTGTTTTGTTTCTTTGAAATTGATATACCGGAGCAGATTAAAAAAAAAAATTGGTTATCAAATGAGAAAATTATGATTTGGATAATAATAAATGAGATGAATAGAGCTAATTCTTTTTTTTTTCCTTTGAAATGGAAATATTGGAAAAGATTAAAAAATAATCAAATGGTACATGAATGATTGATTTTTTCTATGATGATTAGGATGATAATATGAGTCGAATTAATTAGTTTAGATTGTTTCTATGAAATGGAACCATTAGAGGAGATTAAAAAGAAATTCCAAGTGCATGGATAAATTTGATTTAGAATGAGAACATTTATAACAATTAGAATCATATATAATTGAGAGCTTCAAGCTAGCTAAATAGAGAATTATTCAAAATTGATACAAAAATGTAACAACGAAAAAAGTATTAATCTGGTTTGTTTGTTTATTATGGTTGTTTCTCTTATTTTTTTGGGAGTTTTTTTGACTCAGAGTTTTGGCGTTGTCATGTTTTTTCGCATTAATTAGTTTTGTGTCAAATTTTTATGAATTATTGGCTCATTTCATCTAGACGATTCGAAAAAAGTAAAAAATTATGATTTTTTTATCCAAATGTTTGTTAAAATATTTTCAAAAACATTTTGGTAAAAGTGTAAAAAAAATTCTGTTTAGATTTCTCGTCACCACGAATTAACAGTCCGCAAAAGTGTGGGGCAAAAATAGCAAAAGCGATATTTTTTTAAAAATAAGAAAACACGTAAAAATCCCACAAACTAAGAGAAACTTTGCTTTTTAATAAACCAAACACATACTGAGTTCGAGTTACTTGATTTCGTTTGGTAAACTAACTCGAACGGTTGATTTTCTACATAGCCAACATCTAAAGAGTTGTGAAATAAAAGATTTCTGTATTCGGTTTAGATTTTAAGAGAGATTTTTTAGAGTAACGAGTAGAGAGAGAGAACTTTTTAGAGATTGTACGCAGCGATTTTGAGACCCAAAACGAACAACGATTAAAGGATTACTATTAACTCTACTCATTTGAATATTTAAAACCAGTATTTTAATTATTAGAAAAAAAAATTAAACTACTCTATGAGAATATGTTAGCAGGATTCAAAGAACCCTAAACACGATGACATCGCACACATTGAGGAGTGAACATCCAACTAAGTTGGCACTGCTACCCACCAATCATTTGACCCGAAAACAAAACAAATACTCCATCTATCCTACTTAAATGCCCCATACGGCAATCCATGTGTAACGCCCCTAATTTTGGGTACGTTAAAAGGACATTTTATTGAAAAACTTGAATAGAGTCTAGCTCATTATTACATCATAAACGTTACAAAAGTACTTTTATTAAAACAGGGAAAGATAAACTAGGGCCTTTCTACTGTTCCGCCTCCTCCTCCATCCTAGCAAGCTCTTCGGCTCCGAAAGCTTCCAAGGTGTAGAGTTCACCCTGTTCATCTACAAGGTCTGACACATTATACCGGCGTCGCCACCAATATAATATGTCAGGGTCACCAAAGGTAACACCATGAGCTTCATAAGCTCAATAGGATAAATCTTACCCACTAACCCTTAACTTTATCGCAATTAGGATGGTTTCCACATAGAATCATGCACAATTAATCAAAGTATTAAACAATTACACATCTACATTCACTATGCAAACTATTGTTGGTGTCCGTGGGTTCCAAGTTTCTCCTACACGACTCATCGTTAGTCGTGCCGTTGTTTTACTTTCTTTTTCCAAAGTTAACATTTTCAAAATCACTTTTTAACACACCCAACCTCGGTTCCGCTGTTCCGGGTTCTGGAGTATCCTCACAATGGTTCCGCCGTCCCGGGTTCCCATTGGCACACAAAACATTTGCATTTGCTCCTCTCCGCAGATAACCAAGCTACACACCCAACCTCGGTTCCGCCATTCCGAGTTCCCGAGTATCCTCACAATGGTTCCGCCATCCCGGGTTCCGATTGGCGCACACACAAACACATACTTCTCACATAATGCCGCCAAAACCGGTCATTATGTAGTGTCAAAAATATTTCTTTCTTTGAAACACTTTCTTCTTGTTAACCACACCCTAGGTGCCATGTTTCTAACTTTCTTGATTTCGGTGTCTCGTTTTCATGCATAGACTACCGCAGTAGGACTTACTATGTAAGCAATCATACATCATTCATTGAAATCTTGAAACTAAACTAGCAAGATCATCCAACTCTATATTATTTAGCATGCTCAAATCATAAATTAAAGCATAACGCCACATGTACGGACGCCTTTGGAGTGGAGAACATTAATGCTTTGTCACACATCAATAGCAAGAGATCCTAACAAACATGTACGCATTCTCATAACCATTTCTAAGATCAAAATACGAATACTTAAAATTAAGCGTCTAAATTTCTATTTTTCAAAATTCGTTCTCTCTTTCTTTGTGGGAAGTTAAAAACAACATATGTTTATTTAAGTACAAGTCGATCATTCCAACATGATCATACTTCCATTAGCAAAAATAAGTTTATTATCTACCATGCATTTTAAACATTATAAGTAATAGATAACCTTATCTCATCTAAGGAAACTAGTTAGGAGTATTCTACGTATACGAGTTTAATACTTCGAAAGGGTGGTTAAGAATATCCTACCTTTCTTCTTGGCGGTAGTGGTGTTTATGGAAAGTGAGTTGGGCAGAGTAACTTCTTACGGTGGCTTCCGGTAGCTTCGAAAGAGAATGGTTTCTCTTGAAACTTCTTCTTGACTAAAACTACTAGACTTTATGGATCGAAAAGGTGATTTGGGTTGAGTTTCTTGAAGAACTTGGGAAGAACTTCAAGAAACACAAGAACAAAGTAAGAAAAAGGCAAGAATACAAGACTTTCTTAGAGAGAGAAGTTGCTAGGTGAAGGTGTGAGTTGAATGGAAGGCATGGGGTGCTATTTATAGCCAAAATTTTGGTCCCTCTCCCTCCCTCAATGGTCGGCCCTCTCTCTCTCTCCCACTCTCCCGTGGATTTGCTCCATGGACTTGTCATTTCAAGTCATGGCAAGTCTTCCAAGCATGCCAAGCAATGTCCCATCCATTTTAGGCCAAATCTAGGTTAATCATGAAGGGTTTTAAGGCTTGTCAAGTCTATGGGGAGGTTGCTTGCAAGAAAACACAAAATCATTGTACTTTGGATGACTAGAAATGGGTTGGCATGGTAAAGAATAGGCTTAAGGCTATAAGGTTGCTTGTTGGAGTGTCCAAAAGTTGCACACACACACACACACACTCCCTCCCTCACTCTCTCTCTCTCGGTCTCTCTCTCCTCTCTCCTTCGCGGCTCTTTCTCTCTCTCCCTCTCTCTCTTTTGTACTACTTATGCATGTGTATATATATATATATATATAAGTCCAAGAATATATATATAGTAAGTACAAACTAGTCCAAATAAGTCTATTGGAAGAGAATAAGGCTATGGGTTGTCAAGTGACAAGTCAATGAAAAGAGTATGACTAAAACTTTCCTAGAAAGCATATATGTACATACAAACATATATAAACATGCTTTAAATAGGCTATGAAGTATATATACCTAGATATAAGCACATGTATGTACTAAAGGAATCTAGTAAAGTGAATTTAGTGGGTAATTTAGGGTTTGGCCTATTAATCTTAGGCTTGTAAGTATGGTAAGACTAAAGTTACTTCTTTTGGAAGCAAAATGATGGGATTCTTTGGCCCATGCCTTAGTCTAGTCAAGTCAAAGCTTCATTGGCAACCTAATAACCATTAACCAATGGTCAAAAATTACCCTAACATTTATGGACCAATGGGTAAAGAATAATGGGGAAAGTTATGGCTAAATTTGGGAATAAAATGATTGCTCCCCTTTGGCATGTCTAGTCAAATCACCATATGTTGGCAAGTAAGGTCTATTATCCAATGGATAATATTTCTCCTAACAATTGTTGTCCAATGGATAAAAGAATTAGGGTTTGGAGGGTTCATAAGGTTCAACAATGGTCAAAAGGGTCCAACTAGGGTTAGAAAAGTGTAACTAGGAGAAATTGTAATCCAGTTCCTCCAATTAATTGGTTAGAATCCACTATATTTGCCAATTAGGGCTTCTAGTCAAGTAGTATAATTTTTAAGGACTAAAAACTAATTATAACGGATTATTAAAATCAAAAAAAGAATTTTAAAAGCAATCCAAGAAATTAAAATCATAAATTCAAATATTTAATGAATTTTTATTAATCGAAAATTCAAAGTCATTACACCATGCATTTTCAAAACCCCCAAAAAATATATTTCTGTGTTATTTATTTGATAGTTTTATACCAAATTAAAGTACTCAATGACTACATTAATTTCTTATAAAAAAATAACGTATAAAATATTTTTTTTGGAGTTTGAAAATGCATAAAAATCCATAGAAGATATTTAAAATGGGATGGAGGGAGTATTATGCAAGGAGTTGACTGACAAATAACAACAATGTGAATCCCACACAACCTCACAATCCATAATATATACAATCTTTGAGCAAAAATCAAAAACAAACTAAGACGTACCAATAACCAAAACAAACATGTTAGAGATGAGAGGAGAGAGAAACACAAGAGGAGGTGAGGTCTCATTCGTGAGTGAAGAATCTGTGAAAGGAAAGGTGGGCCAAGATGATCTACCAACTCTCTTCGTTAATAATCTACTAGGTGATATTCACAAAGTTTGGATCTATGATCTATTCGCTAGATACGGATTGGAAGATTAGAGATTTGTTTATACCAAACAAGGTGAGCAAAATTACGAGCAAAAGTTTGGTTTCGTCAGATTCGGCACCAAAAAGGAAGCAGATCAAGCCATCGAAGGGATTAATGGAGCTTGGGTCTGGGATTTCAAACTGGTAGTTAAACATGCCAGTTATTCGAAGACCACCAAGATGTCTCCCCGCAAATACAAGGAGCAAGAACTGAGAAATCAAAGAACCAAAGATAGCATGCAATACAAAAGGATAGGTTTCCAAGGTAATCTACAAAGAAATGGGGTGATTGGCCTAGGAAACTGGCCTCAAGGTAGATCGAAACAGAAAATCAATGGTGGAATCTCACAGAATCGAAGCTACGAGCACAGCCATCAGGAAAACAAGGAGACTAGGGGGAAGGAGATCTGGAGAAGGAAAGGGATTGTGGAATAATCAAGCAAACAGGGAGATCAAGCTGGGGAGATTTTGACTGGAAAGCTAGAGACAATCCATAGCATTAGGACAGAACCACACTACAAGGAATTACACCATTCCCGACTAAATTATATTTAGTCGGCATATGTAAACCCATTCCCGACTAAAATAAATTAGTCGGCAGAATACAAAACTATCGCCGACTAAGTATTATTTTGTCGCCAAAAACCTATTTTTACCGACCAAAATTAATTTTAGTCGTTAAAAATAAGGCGCCAAGTGAGAAATTATGCGCGGGATGGTGGAATTTTTATGGCCGACTAACATTTAGTCGGTACTGGTTAGATTTTTGCTGACTAAACATAAATTTAGTTAGTGAAAATCAAAATTTTCCTGTTTAAAATAGTAATAAATGAAATTACACTTGAGCAGTTGCTGTCATTTCAGAAGGCAAAAAAATCGGACCTTTTTAGTATTTTCTTATGGATGAATACTTCAAACATCTCGTAGCCCTCCCAAAAATAGGAGTTGAACAAACATTGCAGATCCTTCACAGAGAAGAAATCGACACCTGATATAAGGAGCCTAAGTAATCCGGGAGAAAAACAACCAAGCAAGAAACCATAATTGGACAGCCACATCATGTAACAAGAGGAATAGCAAAACTCTTAGCCACCTTAATAGAAATATGATCCCCAAAATGAAGCAAATAGCAGCCAGCACAGGAATAGAAAAAATATACCGCTCCAACATCTTGAAAGCATAGTTGCAAACACCCTATGGTTTAGGAGAGACCATCTGACCTCATAGCCCTCCCATAGAGGGAGTTGATGTGAAGAAAACATCAATATCAACAACAGCAGATAAGAATAGCAAAAACCAAGCAAGAAACCACAATTGGACAGCCACATCATGTAACATGAGGAATAACAAAAACTCTTAGCCACCTTAACAGAAATATGGTCCCCAAAATGAAGCAAATAGTAGCCAGCACAGGAATGAAAAAAATAGACAGCTCCAGTATCTTGAAAACATAGTTGAGAACACCCTATGGTTTAGGAGAGACCACCTGACCTCATAGCCCTCCCATAGAGGGAGTTGATATGAGGATGACTCCAACATTAATAGAAGCATGTATGTAGCACCAATCTAGTATTAGGAAAGGATATTGCAGCATATATTCATTTTTATGCCAGAGCTAGACCATTCCAAAGATGATTGAAATTGAAACCTCTTAGCTCTCTAAGGATTGGAGTTGATAAGAGCATGGGAAGGTAAAGACACTCTTTGCCCTCCATAGTTGGACATGGAAAGAGCAACACCAAAGACCGAGGTGGATTATGGACCCACCAGATGCAAGGACCACCAGAACTAAGACCAAAGACACACCCCCTCCGAGCCAAAGACCCATAAGACTCAAAAAACCACTTGGACTAAGATCAAAGACATACCCTATGAAGACACTGAAAAAGATAGATAGGAAAATCCCCACCAAGACTAAGCCAAACCAAAGACCCACCCAAAAAGACAAAAAACCAGACCATCGCAACCCAAACCACCCAAAAATAGCAAGAAAGACAAAAAGAAACAAAAACAAGAGAAAAGGACGAAAGACCAAAGAAAGAAAGACAGGAAAAATAACCAGAAAGACACCCAAGGACAGAAGGCAGACCTCTAAAGTTTAACCAACCTAATTCCATCCAAACACCTTTTGAAATCGGCCACAGAGTAATCTTTGACATTGAACAAACCTTTCACCCAGATAGCCATCCTTGTTTTTGCTAAATCAATGGTTTCCTCTAACCCCCATACTTTGTTTCTAAATACAACTTCATTCCTACATGTCTATAAGGTTCAGAGCACTGCATAAAAACTTGCCAACAAGCATATCCTTTCCAGATTTTTGAAAGAATTTTGATCCCAAAGCTGAAACAAGGCTTTTAGGTTTGGAGGGCTAATCCATTGAAACTTCCACCACTCCATTATTCTTGACCATACTAGCCATGTAAACTCACAGTGTAACAGTAAGTGGGATGGTGTTTCACTAGTAGAATTGCAAAATGAACACATGTCTGAGCCATCATTGAGTATCCCTCTCCTACCAGCATTGATTATGAAGTAATGGAGTCTTGAATAGCCATCCAGGAGAAGAGTTCAACTTTTGGAGGGCAGATATTCTTACAAATCGAAGATAAAACTTTGTCTTCCAAAAATGTTTGACCTACCCATTTTAAATAAGTTGACTTCACAATGAAAGTCAAATCATTATTCCAAGCCCATTGAAGCAAATCATCAACTGGTCAGTCTTGAAGTCGCACAACACTAAGGAGTTGCTTCAAAGTTTCATATTGATTCTCTTCCCAGTCAAGTAATCTCCTACTAATTAGTAAATTCCATTGACCTGGATTCTTGTTGCACGCCACATCAGCTATCATTGTTTCCTTTTGAAGAGAAATACTATAGAGTCTTGGGAAGACAGCTTCAAGAGTTTCATCACCTAACCAGTTGTGTTTCCAGAACTTGATTTTATTTCCTGAGTTTGCCTTGAAAACAAAGCCATGAATTATGAATTCTCCGATATCTGCCCCAATGTTTCCCACTGAACACAAGTCTGTCCAAATTGTTGAAGGTCTACCTCTGCTAGGCATCTATTGTAACCAAGTGTTCTCATCCAGATTAACTTCCTTGATACCATTTTGACTCAGAGAGCCTCTTTTTCCTTATTAAACCTCCACCACCATTTTGCTAACAGTGCTACATTGTGCTCCATTAGTCTTTTAATGCCTAGACCTCCAAACCTCCTATTCTTTGTTAAATTCTCTCATTTCATAAGGTGTCATCTTCTCTTCTCATTTGTATCCCCCCTAGGAATTGCCTTTGGATTTTCTCAATAGTATTTGCTACTGCAACTGGCATCTTGAAAATAGACATGTAGGAGTACACTGGAAGATTGCTCATGTTTGATTTCACCAAAGATAGCTTCCCACTCATTGTCATATGCCCTTTCTTCCAAGGTTTGAGCTGGGCCTTAACTCTGTCAATCACTGGCTGCCAAGTTGAAATTCTATTGGAGTTTGCTCCTAGTTGGAATCCCAAATATTTCACAGGTAGTTTCCCACTTGGACAATCAATGATTCCTGCCAAATATTCCACCTCCTATTCTTACATACCAACCCCACACAACATGCTTTTGGAGAAATTAATTTTAAGACCAGACATTTGTTGAAACCACCTTAGGATTAACTTTAGACTTAGGATCTCTTCTACATCATTGTTACAAAAGAATATAGTATATATCATCAGCAAACTGTAAATGTGAGATATTAATCCCAGCTTGTCCTAATTAGATGCCTCTGATAGACCCATCTTCTTTGGTTCTTTCCATGAGGATATTAAGAGCTTCCATAACAATATTAAAAAGGAAAAGAGAGATTGGATCTCCTTGCCTTAGGCCTTTTTGAGGAATAACCTCATTAGTGGCTGAGCCATTAATGAGAATGGAAAGGGAAGGTGATGATATGCAGGTCTGTATCCATTGACACCATTTGCTACCACATTCAAACTTTCTTAACAAATCCAACAAGAAATTCGAATTGACAGAGTCGTATGCTTTTTCAAAGTCAATTTTCAGAATCAAACCACCAACATTGTTTTGTTTCCAAAAATGTATGAATTCATTTGCAATTAAAAGACCATCTAGAATCTGTTTACCCCCAACAAAAGCAGATTGAGCATCCCCTATTATTGTTGGTAAAACACTTCTTAGTCTATTTGCAAGCACCTTTGTCAATATTTTGTAAATGCAACCAACTATACTAATAGGTCTAAAATCATTGAAACAACATGCACCATCAGTTTTGGGTATTAAGGCAATGAAAGTGTAATTGATACCTTTAGCTAGGTTGGCATGCTCTTGGAACTCTGAAAAGAAATTTGCTACATCTTGCTTCATATATTTCAAACCTTTCTTGATAGAAGTGAAATTGAAGCCATCCGGTCCAGGAGCCTTTAGACTATGGCAATCTTTTACAGCCGCCTCGATTTCCTCCAATACAAATTGTTTTTCCAGCATTTGAGATTGGTCTGGGGACAATTTCCTTGCTGTATGACCTCCCAATTTAGATTTGTTGGCTCTCTCCTCCATCAATCTGGCATTAAAATGATCAATTGCTGCATTTTTTTCAAGGGTTGGTTCCTCCAGAACTCTACCATCCACCTTAACAGAACATATTAGGTTCTTCCTGAATCTATTGTTGGCAATGATTTGGAAAAACCTAGTATTCCTGTTACCAAGCCTGAGCCAATTGATTCTTGATTTTTGTCTCCATACACTTTCCACCAACTTATAGCACTTCCAGTATTCTCCTTTCAGTCTGTTTCTTTGACTCATCTCTTCTTGGTTTAGCTGTCTTGTTTCACTAAGCAGTTAAAACTAATGGAGTATTTTTTCAATGTCCTGCAACCTTATATTCACATCCCCAAATTCCAATTTGTTCCAAATTTTCAGTTTCTTCTTGAGTTCTTTCAACTTTTTGACTATTTGTCACCTAGCCCAACCATAGGTTTGAGTCCCATTCCAAGCTCCCCCTGTTATCTTTAAGCATTTTGGATTTGATAGCCAAGCATCAAGAAACCTGAAAGGCTTAGGCCCTCAATCCCAGATACAATCTGACAACATAATTGGGCAATGGTCTGATATAGGTCTAGGTAGCCCCCATTGAACCACTTTGAATTCTTCCAACCTTCAACCATTCCATAGAGACTAGAAATCTGTCTAACCTGCTGTGAATTGCATTATCTTGGAAATTTGTCCAAGTGTATCTCCTACCCAACAGTGGCAAATCCGTCAAGGTAGCATGGTCAATGAAATCCTAGAAGTTTCTCATGTTTCTATCTACTCTATCACAACCCACTCTATCACTTATTAGTCTGATTTCATTGAAATCACCACCTATGCACCAGGTTATTTGAGACGAGACTTTGGCTTGTAGTAGATCACCCCATAATTCCCTCCTTCCCCTCGGATCGTTTGGGGCATACACATTCACCAGAGCACACTCAAAATTCAGAAGATGAACTGTAACTATAATAAAGTTTCTGTGGATAGTAATAATGTTTGGTTTAAGCACTCTTTATTCCACATTGTTATGATCCCCCCTGATGTACTTATTGCCTTTGATTTAGTAAACTCAGTATCAAACCCTTCTGTCTTTGTCCCCTGTATCATGCAAACATCTGGTCTTTTGTCTTTTATTAGTTTAGTTAAGAATCTTTTCTTTTTGTAACTCCCTAAGCCCCTAATATTCCATGAGATTATTTTCATAGTTAGAGATAGTTAAGTTCATTGCCAACAGTTACTAAGATCCTACTTGGCTTGATTGCTTGTTCCTTCGCAGCACAAAGAATTTGTTTATCTCCTTCTCAATCATGTTTTTCATCACCCAACTCTGTAAAATCCACACCCAGTCTTCTCCCTACGTCTTTAGTGATATTGAGTTCACATTGGACTAGATTTTGAAAATGCTCGTGTGTCTATTACCTCCCACTCCCATGGGTTGATGCAGTCTTCATAAAGTTGACTTTGAAGGGATCTCCTTTGACTCTTTGGATGAAGCTCAACTTGTAAGTTTATTCCATTCCATTCAATTGAGATGCATGCCATTTACTCTTTGAACCAATCACTACTGGACTAGATAATAAAATTGGTTCTCTTTGGATAATGTTATTTTTCTCCTCCGTTATCTTGTTTTCTACTTGGTTTTCTTTAGAGAGGGCCTCGTTATTCTCTTGTGATCTATCATGCATTAGCCCCTCGAAATCTTTAACAATGGAGTCTAGTCCATATGACATATTTGAAATTCTATCATTCAATGCTCCATCAGCTTCTAGGCCAAAAGATTGGCCGCCATTGGGATTATGGAATGTTGGTCTTGTTGCAGTGCCACATTTACTCCTACTTTATAAACAGAAGAAAACTGAAGTGCCTTTTCATTTTCCTTACCAGCCAGCACATCACATGCTTCAATAGCTTTACCTACCAGGTCATCCACTTGCTTATTGCCCTTTGTTTTATTCCTCTCCATGTCATCTTCTTCCTCATCTAGTCTTGGACCAGAGACCTGATATTGCTTATTTGGTACGACCGTTCTGAAAGTATCCTCCTCTTCCACCCTTACCATGTAATTTGACTTACCAACAAACACCTAAACTTTACCTTCAATTTTGCAAGACTGTTCTGTGGCTATTAACGTTCTCCCCTTTTCAAAGGAGAAATATATGAGATTAGAATCATTAACCTCAATTAAATGCCCCACTTACATCAAATTGATCTAAAAGACGACCTGTTCTAGGCATTTTGTCACGCCCTCGATTTTCTACATAAATAATAATCATTTTCAATAAATAAAATCATTACTCAAATACTGATAATACCCAAATGACACTTTTTCCCCTGTTCTGAAAGTTAAATTCAAAAGTTACAATCTTGGTTCAAGGCCCCAAGTTATTTTAAAAGACAAATTGTAATTAAAGTTTACAAAAAAAACAAAAAATCATTCTTCCAGATACTACATGCAAATCAGATACATATAATCACCTCTTTTATACATTTGAACACATGACCAACAAGCACGAGATGCACGCCACGTCTACTTCCATGCTTTTTACCTGAAAATAATAGATTGAGCTACACTAGCCCAGTAGCGAAATCTATACTCAAGTAATATGAAAATGCGATGAAACATGCAATAAGAATGGATGAGTTTCAATAAACGGACAAGAGACACAAAGGGGAAACCACAATTAATCGACGAACTACTACTACGAGATTCCATACGTCATAGAGATATCCCTAACCATTCGTGTGTCAAACAAGAAGAAGCATCTAACTTCATATCAATTTAGCAAAACTACAACAATTGTTCAATCTTTTATAGACTTTTCGACTGAGTGCCACAAACAACTTCCTTGTTCCATACCATTCACCCTAGAACCTCATTTCATAAGACTTTCCTTTTTGATTTCCAAAGAAAAACAAATTTTAAGGAAAACTCAAGACCACTATGGGTCAAACTCTGTTGATTCGAGCTTGAATGCCAGAGTCCTTTGATTTGTGCCCAAATTCCGGATCCGTTGATTCGCCTAGGAATACTAGAGGATTTTTAATAAAGATCCTCTTTTCAAAACTCAAAATTTCTTTCTTTAATAAAACTTTACTAGAACCAACCTTTCATTCTCTTTTTCGACAACTACAATCTCAAGGAACAACCAATCCAAACATCAATATAGACATCTAAAGTCAATCAAAATTCTCTTCATCATGCAAGACATTCAACTGTGTTACTACCCCTTGCGTCACATTGAATTCTCTTCATCATGCAAGACATTCAACTGTGTTACCACCCCTTGCGTCACATTGAATTCTCTTCATCATGCGAGACATTCAACTATATTACCACCCCTTGAGTCACATTGAATTCTCTCTACCTGGGTTTTAGCATTACCATACCTTGCGTTGCGGGCCCTCTAAAGTCTCCATATTATCACACCTTGCGTTGCAGGACCCTCAGTTCCAAATTCACAACTCATGCAAACACACAAGCATTATCAATTCGAATATAAGCAGACATCAAGTTCCAAGTTCACATTCATTCATATATCGTCAACAATGTATTACAAACTCACAAGCATGCCCCATTGTACATTAATAAATATTTTAAGCCCACATTATTCCTCTAAGTCTATCACGACGCCCTACGTCACATACCGGACCCACAATGACTCCACGACATACCACCCACTAGGTTCTAAACGAGAATACGAGTCACAACACTAGCCATCGGATCACTAGAGAAGCTCATGTCTACTCATAACTCTCACTACTTTATCCCTTATAGCCCAAGGTACTCCTATCGATCTTATGGTACATTTCCCTAACCAACGTCATTAATATTATGCTCTAATAAGTGCTAAAAGATAAGATCAAACAATGAGTCATTAGGACATAAGCAATCATGCTCAAGAGTGACTTAAACATATCCTAATCATATAATGAATCATAACATGGGTCAAGAACAACCTTAGGAATAGCGATAGACATTGGTAGACTGACACCCCTCTACTCAAATGATCATAATTTTTTGTGTACTAAGTGTCTTAAGGTGATTCCAGTGGCAAATGGAAGCTTACTTCAAGACCTTCGAATCTATATATAGTTTACATGAATCAAACATAGAACGAGCAAGTTACGAATGTTTGAAGTTGGGCTGAAACCCAGAAAGCAAGCAAAATTTCTAGAAAGGAGAAGGATCGATCCCTCTTCTCTTGGGGATCGATTTCCCTAGGGAAAAATCTAGATTTTGAATGAGGGATTGATCCCTAGGCGATTTTGGGCGATTTTTACAGAAATTGACAGCTTTTCAAATAAACAAAGGAAGACGATAAAAGCTCGATAAAAGCACGAAATCAATTCATAAACACATAAAGTGAGTAAGAAATCCCTACCTCAATGATCAAAGATCGAAGTTCCCGCAATTCGAGCAAGTCCTAACTCCAAGGACTTCAAAACCGAGTGAAATATACCTCCTCCGAACTTGAACGAACACAACCCGAGGTCTAGAACACTTGAGGAAGATGATTTGGTGGAGGATCTTGGTGAGTTTCGAGTTCGGGAGAGAGTTTGAGAGTGGAGGAGTAGAGAGAGAGAGCCGAAGGAGAGAGAAAGATGGTTGTGGGATTTTGTTCTCCTAGAACACGTACACACCCCTTATATACTAGCATCCAAGCCAATTACACTCACACTCGCTCAAATAACAATCCTATCATTTGGGCCCCAAATCAAATAAACTTACAATTTTCCTTATTTATCCAATACTATAGCATTTTTAAAACCTTTAAACTATTTTCGTAAAATAAGGGTCTCTACATTCTACCCTCCTTAAAAAAAAATTCGTCCCTGAAATTTGCTAAGTCAAATCCAACCGAGTCACCAACCGCAAAACATAACCTCATGCCACATTTCCATAACCACAACTTCATCCTCCCTTCTCTATGTAGACCTTCCCTTAACCTTTTGCTCCACAGAACCCCTTACTAACGGTATGGCCTTACCACTCAACAATCAATCTTGTATACGTAAGATGTATATCGGTTTCTCCTCAAGAACTACACCGACCTCTAATTATTATCATGAAGTCTCAACCTTCACTGACACTCAAATTCTAACACTCACTTTGAGATTCAACGATTTATACCCTCTCATTTTCCCCAAACTCTGGATTCCACGTTCTCTTTTTCCTAATCAATGCCAATTATCAACCTAGAAAACCCTGAATAATCTCTATGGTAATAAAACCAAGAAATCTGAAATCCAATGATTAGACCTCGTGATGATCATCACCCCCTACTCAGTTATAACACCAACCCCCCATAATCAAACTTCTTACATCTCCAAGCTAATGACGTCCTCTTTAACTCCAAAAGTAAACGCATTCCACTATCGATCCAATTCTATTAATAGTGCTAAGGATAGACACCGACACCAAACGTATACAACAAATCAAATGCACATAAAACAATCTGTTAGTTGCGATCTCCAATTCACACCGCTATCCACAGACTTAATTCTTTCTTATGAACTCTGCACAAACTTCAAACACCCTTTTTGCCCATCTAATATTCAAACACAACCGACTTCTAACACTATTCCATGTTCTTTAATCCACTCAAACTCACCATTGATTTCTGCTTTAGAAAACTAAACTCACTTCTATTGTAATATGCCATCTCTACGTTTCTCAACACGACTCAATTTTGAAACCATTCATATAAACTCTGAAATCCACTATTCTCTTTACCATCAACCACTAACCACCCCCACTGTGGGTTGACATATCACGGAAACATTTTGCCTCTAATCCTCTAATTGCATCACACACAGGAGTAGCAAGGACACACCATATACATGGAGTTAAATTCTACTCTTTTTAAACTTTATATTTCACTATAGTTGGTAAAAGAAAGGACACACATTAGATTCCAACTAAAATTTCATCTCCTCGTAGTACATACCCACACACCTCAGTGTCTATTCCGTACCATATACTAAGAGCAAATTACACACATCGAGATTACACAGCAAGTCAAGCATGTAAGTTCAGGCCAAATAGTTGCACGTGTCACACACAAAATATCTCGATAAACCAACCATACAATTCAACAGTTTACATAACATTGAATATACTCACACATTCGCGATGTATCCACGTACCCACAATGTGTCCATCACTTCACAATTCATGGCTCTAGAAAGCCCAATAGAAATCTCGTTCTTTTCAATCCTCATAACACTTTTCTCATTTTCCATTCACCCATCAATCTCATAATGCCTCACATAACGTCTATTCACTTTACCAATCTCAAGCATTCCCATTCATATAGTCAAAACAAATCACATATTTCTCATATTCAATATCTTAAACATCACACCACAGATACACGTATTATCAATTCTAGTCATTCCTCTATTCCAACAACATTACAACCTAACAACATAACTATACTTCTCGTTATACTCTCATCAATTAGTCTAATCAAGTTACATGCTTTCCATTTTCTCAATCTTAAATACCATTTATCAAATACACAGCATCAATATTAATCATTTCTCTATCAACGTTATAATCACACGGCATTTCATCACCAAAATACCTACACAATGTGTGCAATAGCTGCACTAATGAATTTCCACCACTATTAATTATCTCGATACTAAAATTTAAACGCCAATGCAAATACAAACAAATTGACAGATTTCTTCCTAAATGCCAATAAGACTCAAGGGTTGCAAACAGCATGTCTATACTTTTCATCATATTCTAAGACTCCAACTACTTCATTACTTAAGAATCAATCTCATTCGCACCAATAACCTCTAACAATTCTGCTCACCACAAGTTTCACAACTCTCAATTTTCTCTCAACCAAGTAATCATATCAACCTCAATATCCCTCAAAGGCATTCGCCACATCTACACGAACCTTAAGAACCACAACTTCCATTACCACAACAATCTCTGCTATCACTATTATTATCACTATTATCTCTTAATCTTTCTTAAATAGACTCATCATCTCAACGGCACACCTGACATGTCCTTTACTGCCATTAGTCTAGACTACATTTCAAGGTTCCCACCATTTCCACTCAGGACACCACTTACATTTCGCCTCATTGTCAACCTCAACAGTTCACATTTGTATCGCCCTCACTTCAGATAAGTCTCTCACCACACACATACATCAATCACTCGACGCAAGTCACATCGATATATATAGGTCACCTCAAGTCTTGTTGTCCCTCTTACAAGGTTCCTATATGCAGCCATCTATCTCAATTTTCAAGTCTAAAGATCTACCCCCCCTATACACAATCCTAGTGTTCAATTGACTTTCTGAGACTTCCATCTAGATGGAGCAGTGATCAAGTGCCTCTTTCAACTAGATCTCATCGGTAGTCGCCTGGGTGTCCAAAAGACACATGCTATATCTAGACACCCTACCTATAACTTTCATCTTCCTAGGTCAACCTTAGATACATATAGCTCCCTATGTGGGCTCAACTCTACTTACCTATACTCACAATCAATATCTCGATAACTATAATAACAACAACTAACCATAGTTAGTATCACAAAAAGTCATACCCTTTTCCAACACATGCAAGGCACACGTTAACTCACCTGCCTGCTATGGTACATCCCACTCGTTTTCCAAACAAACTATTGTTCCTATCACACCTCAACATGCATTCTCTTTTCTCCTTTCTTCTTCAATCCTAACAAACATACCACCCTCTGTACGTTTACACTCAAACAACCTCACATCTCATAAAATTTACTTCAAGTATTTAAAACTCAACGTGTAATCTGCGCAATTCAAATAAAATACATCAAACATGTAACGACCCTAATTTTTGGTCGTTAAAAATTTCGTTAAATATTTGAATTTTATTGTAATTGCTATTTATTTCCAAAGTTTGTCATAATTACGTTTTTGCCCTTGAAATTTGGTTTCTTTGCCCTTTAGCCCGTATAGCAAGCCTAGTTAGCTTCTAACCGGCTAGTTGGAGTAACTAAGCTAGGAAGCTATCTAGTTAGTTTTTCCTAACCGTAAAATGACCGTTTTGCCCCTCGTGAACCCTTTGAACTTTTTGAACCCTAGACTAAGAATTTAATATTCTTTTCCATTTAATTATTTTGGTTTTAATCTTTGTCCATTGGACAATAAATGTTAGGGAAACTATTATCCATTGGATAATAGAACCCCAATTGTTTATATTAAATGTCTACTTGATTAAAGTACTATGAATAGTAAAAAGTAACTTTTTGATTACTTTAAACTACCTTTTTGGATTATTTTATTACTTAATCTCCCAAGCAACTATTATCCATTGGATAATAAAAGTTAGGGCGGTTATTATCCTTTGGGTAATAAGTTTACTCTTCAACATAGTACATGGGATTATTACTTTAATCTTTCTTTTTAACCCCATGTGCCAAAAGTACCAATTATTTTAATATAAAAGTTACCTAATTACTATTGTCCATTGGACAATAGAAGTTAGGGGATTTATTACCCAATGGATAAAGGGGTTAGTCTTTCACCAAGTACAAGGATTTTAATAAACTAATCTTTTTCAAAAATCCCATGGGATGATATACAATATTTTATTGGAGGATTTTAATTCCTAAGATTTCTTAGGTACTTTTTTATTGTTCTTTATTGGGGTTTTTGATTTTCCTAGATACATAAGTACAAATGTATATATATTACTCTAGTACTTGGTTATTTTTATTGGCTATGAACCCATGTGCCTATTGATTTGTTTTAAGGGGAAAATCTTAGCCTTTTAATCTCCTTTGATCTCTTGGTACAAAAGTACCCTTTGTTTATTGTTTCTTGCTCATGGTTGTATATATATATATATATATATGTACTTGAGAGAGAGAGAGAGAGAGGGAGAGGAGAGAGGGCCGAGAGAGAGAGAGGGAGAGAGGGAGAAAGAGAGAGGAAGGAGGAAAGAAGGGATTTAGTTGTACCTTGGTTGATCTTCTTGATCTTTCAAAATCTTTGGTGTATCTTCCTTCCTAACTAAGGAAACTACCTCCATTAACCTCCATTGTACTCCTTTGACACCTTGCAATGGTTTAGACCCTTAGATCTTGTACCAATCTCTTTCTTGCCCACCAAGGATCAATCCTAGCCATTCAATTGATCCAAGATCAATCTTGGTACAAAAATAGCCATGCAAACCTAGGATTTTCCCTTGATTTTTTGCTTAAAAGTTGGATTTTTTCTCAACCCTTTGATCATGTACCATTACAATCTCAACCATGCATTTGATTCAAGAATCCAATCTAAGGACACCATAGCCATGCAACCCTAGGATTCTTGCATTGATCTTCCATGATCTCTTGCCAAGTGTCAAGGTGAGACTTAGAGAGAGAGAGAGGAGAAGGCCAAGCTCTTGCCTATAAATAGAAGGCCATTCTAAGCCTTTGAACTCACACCTCAAGCAATAGCTCTTCCTTCTCTCTAGAAACCATTTTCTGTTTTCTGGGCAGCCACTGTCCCGTCGGAAATCCTTCATTTTCTCCTGCCTAGAGTAGTTTTTAGGACCAACTTCCTTCTGGAAAGTTGTAGAGAACTTCGAAACCTTGAAGTTAGGCTCAAGAATCACCCCAATCGGTTAAGAAATGACCCAGATATTGTCATCCGAAGTTCAGTAAAATTTTTGGATTTCTATTTCTGGACAGCTTACTGTCCTTTGCTTTATCGCCATTTTTCTCCAACCTAAGTTCGTTTCTAGGATTAACTTCCTTCTCGAGAGTTGTAGAGAATTTCTTGAGCTTCGTTCTCGACCCAAGAACGACTCTATTCGGCCAAAAATTGACCGAGTTACTGCCGTCCGAAGTTCGGTCCAGATTCGGGAGAAATTCCCACCTAGCTTATTCGGCCCCGACTAGTTTCGGATCAAGGTAGGATATTCTAACCCTATTCCTATGTATATGTAAGATCTCGTATTCTTCCCTTTTAAAGTGAGTTATCTTTATTTACATTTCATATCAAGTATTTGTATTTTGATCTTTGAGATGAATTGCTTGTATTACATGTGGCGTTATGCTTTAAGCGTTGATTGGAGCATGTTAAATATAGAGTTGGATGATCTTGTTGGATTACGATGAATGATGTTTACTTTTGTCCTACCACGGAGTCTTTGCATGTAACGAGACACGAGAATCGAGAAAGTAGAAACATGACACCTAGGGTGTGTTTGAAAAGGTTGAAATGTTTTGAAAACCGCAATGTGGCCGGACTTGCCCATTGTGTGAGGTGTGTGTGTGTTCCAATGGGAAACCGGAGCAGCGGAACCATTGTGAGGGTGTGTGCCAATGGGAACCCGGAGCGGCGGAACCATTGTGCATTCCCATGGGAACCCGGAGCAGCGGAACCATGGTGAGGTAGCTTGGTTATCCGTGGAGAGGAGCCAATGCAATGTGTGCCAATGGGAACCCGGTGCGGCGGAACCATTGTGAGGATACTCGGGAACCCGGAACGGCGGAACCGAGGTTGGGTGTGTATGGCTTGGTTATCCACGGTTCGGAGCCAATGCTAAAGATTTTTGAAAGGCTTGGTTATCCGCGGTACGGAGCCAATGCAAATGTTTTTGAAATGTTGATTTGAAATGTGAAAATGGAGACACGGTCTACGATGAGTCGCGTAGGAGAAACTCTGAAACCTTGGACACCAACGTTAGATCGAGAATGTGGATGTGTTACCGTTATTAGTTTGATTCCTATGATCCATTGTTGTATGTTATGGGTTAGCGGGTAAGAATTTCCTATTGAGCGTTGTAGCTCACGGTGTTGCCTTTTTGGTGACCCTGACATATTATATCGGTGGCGACGCTGGTATAATGTGTCAGACCTTGTAGATGATCAAGATGAACCGTTCACTTGGAGGCGTCCGGAGCTGAGGAGCTGGCTAGGATGAAGAAGCAAGAGGAGCTGTAGTTAGGATGCCTTAGTTTCCCTTCCTTTTGTAATATTGTACTCCTGTGGGGGTTATGTTGTAATAAAGAGTTAGACTCTATTTTGATATTTCGATAAAATGTTTTATTTAACGTACTCAAAATTCGGGGCGTTACAAAACACTTAGCTCACAAATCTTACTAATAGTCTAACACTTCTTTTATGTACCAACGGATATCATCTTTCGCATATTGGCCTCATCACTACACACAACCACTGCAATCCTTCACGGCTTTCCACCTCATCTAAGAGGCACCTTACCACATATAATCCGAGAATAAGACTGCTAACGGCAACC
Organism: Rhododendron kiyosumense; assembly: GCA_019656275.1. Lineage (NCBI taxonomy): Eukaryota > Viridiplantae > Streptophyta > Magnoliopsida > Ericales > Ericaceae > Rhododendron > Rhododendron kiyosumense. Next base: position 2,830,187 of record BPLS01000514.1, on the reverse strand, counting down.
ACAGCAATAGCAATAAACGCTGCCACAACCACTATGCACAGGCCAAACTCACTTCAATTTTTTTTAGTAACAGGTCAACAATATTCTACCAATCCACATAAACATAGATGCAATGCCACATCGATGGACACACGTCGGTTATGCAAGCACACACATGTTTTTATTAAAATATGCAATGATTTTTGAACCCATGAGATTAAGTCTCCCCACGGTCTCTAGGTATTCAAACCTAACGCTCTGATACCAATTTGTCACGCCCTTGATTTTCTACATAAATAATAATCATTTTCAATACATAAAATCATTACTGAAATACCGATAATACCCAAATTAATGACACTTTTCCCCCGTTCTCAAAGTTAAATTCAAAAGTTACAATCCTGGCTCAAAGCCCCAAGTCATTTTAAAAGACTAAAATTGTAATTATAGTTTACAAAAAAAAAAATCGTTCTTCCAAATACTACTTGCAAATCAAATGCATATAATCACCTCTTTTATACTTTCAAACACATGACCAACAAGCACAAGATGCACGCCACGTCAACTTCCATGCTTTTTACCTGAAAATGATAGATTGAGCTACACTAGCCCAGTAGAGAAATCTATACTCAAGTTATATGAAAATACGATGAAGCATGCAATAAGATTAATGGATGAGTTTCAATAAACGAACATGAGACACAAAGGGGAAACCACAATTAATTGACGGACAACTACTACGAGATTCCATAGGTCATAGAGATATCCCTAACCATTCATGTGTCAAACTAGAAGAAGCATCTAACCTCATATCAATTTAGCAAAACTACAACAATTGTTCAATCTTCTAAAGACTTTTCGACTGAGTGCCACAAACAACTTCCTTGTTCCATACCATTCACCATAGAACCTCATTTCATAAAACTTTCCTTTATGATTTCCAAAGAAAAACAAAATTTAAGGAAAACTCAAGACCACTATGGGTCAAAGTCTGTTGATTCGAGATTGAATGCCGGAGTCCGTTGATTTGTGCCCAAATACCGGATCCATTGATTCGCCCAGGAATACCGGAGGAATTTTAATAAAGATCCTCTTTTCAAAACTCAAAATTACTTTCTTTAATAAACTTTACTAGAACCAACCTTTCATTCTCTTTTTTGACAACTACAATCTCAAGGAACAGCAATCCAAACATCAACATAGACATCTAAAGTCAATCAAAATTCTCTTCATCATGCGAGACATTCAACTGTGTTACCACCCCTTGCGTCACATTGAATTCTCTTCATCATGCGAGACATTCAACTGTGTTACCACCCCTTGCGTTGCATTGAATTCTCTTTACCTAGGTTTCCGCATTACCACACCTTATGTTGCGGGCCCTCTAGAGTCTTCGCAATACCACATCTTGCATTGCAGGACCCTCAGTTCCAAATTCACAACTCACGCAAACACACATGCATTATCAATTCAAATATAAGTAGACATCAAGTTCCAAGTTCACATTCATTCATATATCGTCAATAATGTATTACAAACTCACAAGCATGCCCCGTTGTACATTAATAAATATTTTAAGTCCACATTATTCCTCTAAGTCTATCACGATGCCCTACGTCACGTACCGGACCTACAACAACTTCACAACATAGCACCCACTAGGTTCTAAACGAGAATACGAGTCACAACACTACCCATCGGATCACTAGATAAGCTCATGTCTACTCATAACTCTCACCACTTTATCCCTTATAGCCCATGGTACTCCTATTGACCTTACGGTACATTTCCCTAACCAACCTCGTTAATATTATGCTCTAATAAGTGCTAAAAGACAAGATCAAACAACGAGTCATTAGGACATAACCAATCATGCTCAAGAGTGAGTTAAACATATCCTAATCATATAAGGAATCATAACATGGGTCAAGAACAACCTTAAGATTATGGGATGAAGGAAGTATTCGATCATGATGGTCTTTCATTTCATATCGAAAAAGTAGTAATGAAAAAAGGCATCAGAAAACATTTTCCATGCTTGGTTTTATACCACAAGATTTAGCTGTTGGTCCGATCTCATATAATGCGACCATATAAACCACATTGATGGTCAAACTGAAACTTATTAGGTAACACTGTGGAGATTTATAAAGTACTATGAAAATGTGGAGCACTAATTTTTTCCAAGTGAATTCTTTTTTTTTCTAGGCAAAACAAATTTTATTAGAAACTCAATAAGGGGTAAGGGAAGCATCATTGAGAAGAGAAATCCTATTCAATTATGTGCAAAAGCCAACAATCCAGGGGAGAGAAGAGATAGACCAACCAAGAGTTGGACAAGGAAAAGAAACATAAACTAGAAATAGATCAAATTTTGTGCCTTCTACGAGCATCTTCAATCCTAATTACTAATTTTACTACCTATTTACACCCATTTTGGACACATTTGGAAAGAGCCAATGATTGAGTGCCACATGGCAAGTGGGCCCGAATTCATAGTCAACAAAGAGTCAAAATCAAGTGGGCCCGCTTGGTTGGTCAATGAGAAAGTCAAAGTCAAACAAATCCAAGTGTGAAAGGATCAACAATTGAAAACCAATCCCAAAATGACAAGTGTATACTAGATTTTCCCTACCCTAATATTCAGCAACAAACTCATACTTTTCAGGATAGTTGAGATTTTTCAGGAACTAATTGTATTCACAAGCAGATTCTCAGGGAATATTTCTTCATTCCCCTAGATTTTAAGCATTAAAAAGGTCAAATACATGAGGATCAGTCATGAATGCCACATGGCACTTAATGAAGCATGTTTCAATTGAATATGGTTAGTGGGATGAGCAAAATTAGGGAATAGTCCATGAAAAATTGGAGTTTTGCTAATTTTTACACCTATTCAAAGGGCCATGTGGCAACCATCTAGGAATTTCGGTTTTCAATCAACGTACGTCTACAATCAATTTGAGTTCAAAGGAAGTGGTTTAGAGAAATCGAACACGTGTCACATTCTCAGAGACTAATTCAAGGAATGGTTGACCGCTTTTCAGGGCATATTTAGGAAATAGTCCTCCACTATGATGGTTACTAGGAAGTTATTGCTACATGGAGCGTGAGTGAGCCATGTTTATAGCAGAAATGGTTCATGCATGCTTGAAAGTGGGAAAAGGCCCTGAAAAATAGTCGTTATGTCACTTTCTGACCAATTCAAAGGGCCACGTGGCATCAATCAGGGGAGTTACCGCCAATATCAATCGTGGTACATATTTTTAGCTTTTTTTAATAAGTTGGGAGTAGTTTTTTTGCAGAGGACATGTGGAGCACTTTCAGGGCCTTATCTGCGGTTTTCAAGGTCTTTACAGCTATAAATAGGGAAAAACAGGGTAGGCCTAAGGCTCTTGTCTCATCATTCAGTACCAGTCTTTTTTGTTTCTTAGCACTTTATCTTTTTCAGCATTGGAAAGACTTGTAATTCCGATATTATTAAGTCTCCATCTTTTCTTTACTTTACTTTTTATGTTCTCTTTCACTTTATTCATGGTAATACAGGTGGTTTTGTTGTTTATTTGTTGTTTCGTTTTCACTCTGCTTGGTTCCCAACTTTGGGAGTAAATTTTAACTCTCGGCACAGTGTTCAATAAATCTCTCTCTATCTATCTCCATCCATTACCACTCAACTCTCAAAAATAACTTTCTAAAACTTAAACCAAAAAAGGCCTTTATTATTCACTAAATATTAAGTCCTTCACGAGTATGGCAAATCCAAACCAACTTTCACAATAGTTTGTGGATCAATCGCTTTTACGAAGAAGTCAGATCAGGGTCCTACGACTCTCTAATCCGGTATTTTTTATTTTATTTTTGAGCAAACACTACCCATATCCCAAATTTGAGTAAAAAGCCTAAAAACTCATCTCCAATATGTCATAGCAATTTATCTACCCATTTTGAGTTCTCCTCATTCGTCACCCAAATTTGGAGAGACTCAAACCCATACCCATTTTTTTCAAACCTCTTTTCACTCTCATCAATTAGAATTGTGTCGCTCATTAACTACAATTTACCATTCAATAATAGATTTGGGTAAAAATATGGGTCTACCATTGGAGATGTCTTGTCCAAATCAAGCTTCTAACCGAAATCTTTACCCTACTTTGAGTGAAAAAATAGGTAAGGATTGTAGATGCTCTAATGCCATCCAAATGGCTCCCGAAGTCTTCAAACTTATAAGAAAGATTGCACCTTCACCAAGTGAATTCTTATTTGCCTTCCAATTAATTTCAATGTAGGAGTAATGACCGCGTCATTCTGTGTCAAAAATAAATTTATAAAAATCAAGAATTAATTACTACTCCATAGAATAATGGTTAAGACCGAGTATCGTTCAGATGGAGACAGTATGGCTGAGTTACGACAAATTTGATTAATTTTTAGATTAATTCAGGCAAAGAAAGTTTGGTTGTTTTAATTTGGAGAATTTATTAAACTAAGAGAAATAATTAAATGGAAAGCAAAGTACCCCGCACAGTATGACACGAAAAGAACGCTTTATATAATGGACACATAATCTCATAAACAAAATGCCAAGTATTGGAACTCTCCACCAATCAAACCTCAACCCAACACCCCTCAGATCAAACAGGACTTTATTCAAGGTTATAGCATTAAGGATGAGATAATGTATCATGGCTAGGGTAAAAATAGATTAAGTGTGAGAGAATAGGCGAGTATCTCAACTAAACGGGGCAACTATGCAATGTGTACCCCGCTAACATTAATTCAACTCCACCTTATTTCTCCTTCTAACCCTTCAACATCGTTCAATCATGAAGCAACCATTCCTCCTTATTCCAACTCATTGGTGCCTATTTTTCTCTTCTTTTTTTTTTTTTTTTTTGTATTTTGTTGTGTATCTTTTTTTTAAGGGACAGCACCAATTCAAGCACAAAATTCAACAATCTACCCAAAAATTAACCTTTACATTCTCATCTTTCTCCAAATACATATGGAAGGTGTAGCTAACCAAGAAAAGGCTAAATGCATAAGGCTCAATGTGGCTCAAAAGGATTAAATATGAACACAAATGAATGAATTGGCCCAAATATCAAGAAAGTGTCTATAATCCTCTCCCAGGGGTGTAACATCTATGTGATAAACCAAAACCAAGAGTTATTGTTGTGCATTCAAGTTCCAACACTTGGCAACCAAAGATGATGAGATTGACAACAAATGTGTTTCTTTCCATGACAAACAAAGAGTTTATTCGACACCACTCCAACAAAAAGCTTAAGGCATGGAAGCTCACTCGGGCATAAGTCTCCACTAATCATAGCCATTAAGAATAGTCAAATCACAGCTCACAAGCAATCAAGGCCCGATGTGCAATGTGCAAAAATGCTAAAACAAAAGTGCCAGCAGTCTAACAATTGAAACTACTCTGCCAAAGAGATATCGAAATGGTAGTAGCATGCTTAAACTCAAGTAATCAACAAGCGAGCACAACAAACAACAATCTCATGCAGAAAGGCTCCTATTTTTTAATTTTCAATTTTCTCAAATTTTTTTTCTTTCAAGACTCTAAACAAACTACTAAAGAAAGCACCCAAAATATTCTCCATCCTCCAACTTAAACTAATCACTGCCCTCAATGATTGCAAAGGCACTAAAAGAAATAAGGCAATGGAAAGAAAGTGGGAGGAAGGATATCACCTTGAATTGAGAACTAAGCAGAAAAGATAGGGCGGCCGAGAGGCCCCCCAACTTGAACGAAAACGTCCTACAATGTTAGTCCTCACAAAAAAATAAAAAACTAACCTAAGAAAGAGAGAAGGAAAAATAACTAAATAAAAACTATACGAAAAGGTAATGTCATTCACTCCTATCACGTGAATCCCAAATATTCATCACACTATGAAGCACAACAAATAATATCTCACCCCACTTCAAGCACTCCATTAAAAATTGTATGCGACCATGCCACAAAATCAAATACTTAGAGTATCTCAATTGCCTTGTCCGCGTTTGAAATTTAGATTCCACCAAGTGCAAATTCCAAACAAATTAACTTTCAAGTTGTTGATGATTTTCAAAAAAAGTGGATGGTAAACCATGTTAAAATTATCAACACCAAGAAAGTCAATATGTTCTAACGTGATAATCTCGTGTATTGGTGGATGCTCAATAGGAGGAATGACATCATCTATGGTTGGGGTTATTTGATTATCAAGATCAAGTGAACTTTGCATAATTATTGGCAATGACTCCTCAAGAGTCATATCAGGAAAATCTATCTCAAGTGTGCTAGCATACTCTAGAGAAGATTGTTGCACTTTAGGTTCATCGCTTGGATCACCTATTTCAGTAGTTACAAGTGGCTCTGTTGTTTCATCTTCCAACATACAAGAATTACTCACTTCAAATTTTTCTACTTGATGGCAAGAAAGAGAATCAGCTAATCGATCAAAATAAGCCTCAATCTTTTCTACATCCTTATCCAAAATTTCAAAATCACCCCTCTTATCCAAAATTTGACGTGTCTCAAATTTTATATTTTCATAAAAAAAATGAAGAATACGCCTAAGATCACAAGTATGGTGTGGTCAACTGAATGATGAACATTTAAACCGCCACCAACATTGAGAAAAAGACTCACCTTGTAGGTGATGAAAATTTGAGATTTCGCGCAACAACATATGAGTCTCGTACCCAGGGGAGAACCTTTTGGTAAATTGTGTATATATATCTCTCCAACTACAAATTGATTCTTGGCTTAAAGAATTAAACCAATGCTTAGGACCGTTCCTTAGAGACAAAGGAAACAATATAGACAGAGCCACTTCATCATCACCACAAATCTCCTCAAGTTTGTCTAAATGTAAGTACAGATTGTCTCCATCTATACCATAAAATTTAGGAAGAGTATCATCTAGCACATGTTGCCAATATTTGGGTAAAGTTGACACTAACCGATCAAATTGATTTTCATATCCTCCATAGCAACTTGCAAAATAAGCCTCTTTTTTTTTTGGTAATTTTTTTTAAAGGAGACAAAAACAGAAAGAAAAAAAAATCAAATAAAAAAAAGCCCTAGTGCAAGCCTCTCAATTTGACCACGACGTTCCATGTTAAAAATAAATTTATAAAAATCAAGAATTAACTACTACTCCGTAAAATAATAGTTAAGACCGAGTATCATTCTGACAGAGATAGTATAGCTGAGTTATGACAAATTCAATTAATTTTTAGATTAATTCGGGCAAAGGAAGTTTAGTTGTTTGAATTTGGAGAATTTATTAAACTAAGAGAAATAATTAAATGGAAAGTTTGTGACGATTGGAGAGAAAATTTAGGGTTCGAATCCACTTCGACTATGTAACGTCAACATGCATAGGCAAGATTAATTATTCGAATCAGAAGGGATTATTATTAGGCTTGCAAACCCTAGCAATAATCGTCAAGAAAATTATTGAGTTGTTAACAGATGTAGATTATCCCATAGCATGGACCATCTCAGAAGTATGGTCTAGTCGCCTAACGGCATGACCCGTTTTACGAGTATAATCTATCTTAGAACTCCAACCACAATCAATGAAAATACTAAATACTTGAAAGCTATTGTATAACTCGTATTTGAAAGCATGCATACAAATACTCAATAGATTAAAACCATCAAAATCATTCCATTCAATTGAAAAGGGAAAGGGTCTTAGTTATACAATCGATCCGAATAATAAACCTAAAACCCATACATAAAATAGAGTTACTTGGTGCGAAGTTTCATCTTCCCCCTAGAAATGGGGTTTAGCCGGCCATGGAGAACAAAGATGCGATCGAGATTGAAGAAGACATGGAAGACATGAAGTTTTTCCTTGAAATCCTCTTGCCTCTCTCTCTAATCGTTGCTGGAAAAGAACGTAACCTCAAGAATGAACTAAGGGCTTCCTTTTATAGTTTGGCCCAAAAAAGAATTAAAACGAACGTGGATTTTCGTCTACTGCTCGCTGGTCCGGACCAGCAGTTCCATTATCCGGACCAGAATAACAGGTTATTCAATTTCCATTCCAGACTTGGTTGTCCGGACCAGCAAGTCTTTGGTCCGGACCAGATTGTCAGTCTCTGCTGTTTCACTCCTCTTCTCGCCGCGGATTCCTCCGCAACATCCTTAACTCATGATTATTACTCCAAATCCTTTCTGAATGCTCCGAAAGCCTTGACACATCACAAACCAATTAAATCTCATTAAATAACACTAGATAGGACTAACAAAGCCTAAGTTAATGGGAATAAACTGGTGCTTTTCAACACTTATCAAGTAACACGTACTCTAAACTGAAGTGCACAAATTAATTGGTCCCAAAGGGTTCTTTTATGTACGTTCTAAAGATTTTTTTTTGGGTAAGGTAAATTTTATTAGAAACCCACATTACACAAAATAGGGTCATACCCCTAACCAACAAAACAACCAAGACCTAAGGGACATTCCCCAGAAAAAACATATAGAAATTAAGCTAGAGTTGAGAAAAACCCTGCCTGAAATGTTCCAAGTCAAGCAAACCAGTCTAATCACATCAGACTTCCTAATGTTCCTCCAAGAGCTCACATAGCCACGAATATCAGAGGCAACTACACTAATAATCTGATCTGGAGTAGAACTCAAGCCTTGATAAATGCGCTTATTCCTCTCCCACCACAAGTGGTCAACTACTGCGGCACAAGACAACTTCACCAAAAGAGTTTGGAGATTAGCACCACCCCTATGAACATTGATCCACTGGATCTCATTAAGCAAAGGCAAGCAAGGCATGTGGATGCTATTTTTCTCCAAGAAATATTGCCACACAGAAGTGGAGAATAGGCAACCAAAGAACAAATGCTCATGTGACTCATCAGAGTTGGTACAAAGCAAACATGTAGCACAATCAATAACTCCCCATCCATGCAATCAATCCCTAGTGGCCAACCTCCCCAAAATAAACAGCCACTGGACTATAGTCTATCGCGGAACATGATGTTTAAACCAAACAACCTTATGCCAATCAACTTAAGGAGCACTAAAGCAAAAAGCATTTCAAGCTGTCTTGATTGAAAAAATCCCAGAGGGAGACAAAAGCCAACGAATTATGGAATCTTCACACAACACATTAGGCAAAAAAGAGTTCCCGGTAGCCCTCTCAATTACCCTGACAACAGCAGATCTACGTACCATACTGCCATCTTCAGTGATTCCCAACAATAATAGAGGAAACCTTAGTAATGGAGGCTCTGCACAAAGTATCACCTAATCGATCACCAAAACGTTGGAATAAAGATTAGCTTTCATTAAGTAAAAAATATATATTGTCGAGAAGAGCGGCTTCCTGTTTTCCCCCGGCCTTCTGCAAGAACAAGATTTAAACGCCTGGATCGAAGATTATTCAGTGCTAGCTGCTGGGCATCGATTTTCACTCCCTCCTCAATTATGCAGTGTTGGATCAACTTGATTAAGTGAATGTTTTGATCAGGAAAAAAGTGTTGGAAAAATGGAATTTTAATCAAAGAGAATTTGGTGGGACCCACACCGCGCGAGGTGGGCCCAAGTGGGTTTTAGATACTCCTTGCTAAGGGGTTTTAAACCGGTAAAAGAATGAACAAATTCCATTGAGAGATGAATGAGAAATTGTCTCTCAAAGTGGGTTTTGGACCAACAACAGTGCACGGTTGGATGGTCAAAGCTGGGTTGATTACCAAGAGTTATTATCCATGATTGCATATTCAATTTCAGGAATAATAACTGTATCAGTTTTATTTCAGAATTGAATAGCGGAATCAATTCCCCTATTGATTGTATAGGCTCCTCCATGAATGTCGTATTGATGGCAGAGGCTCCTCCTTCAACTATTAAAGGGGACCTCTACCTTTGGTTTCAACACACCAAAAACCACACTGAAAATCCAAAGCTCTTCGGCTTTTGCAATATCGTTCTTTTCAAGAGAGAGAGTACAGACACAAGTTCGTTCGACGGGCAGTCTATGGCGGTGCTCCAGCAGCTGAGTGGAAACCGAGTCAACCCTGGGAGACAAATACCGATACAGCCTCCAGAACCGGTGAGGCGGCGAATTTGTCTTAAGGGCACCATTGAACAAAACGGGTCTCGGTTTGCAAATTCTTGATCCTTTACAGTTCATGTTTTATTTACTGTAATCTTATGTTCAAGTTGTAAATCCCTAAATTTGTAATTTCCAGAAATTAGTAATATCGTTTATTGTTTTTTTGCACTATTTTCCTACAAAAAGAGAGAGTGATTATTTGCTGTTTCTCATAATGTGATATCCTTTTTTCTTAATCAAAAAAATACCTGATCTACCCTGGTGGGTACGTGGATGGATACATTTGTTGGTGGGAAATGTTAGTATGATTGGCATTTTCCGGGTTCTGTCAAAACCATTAATTGGAGTCTGTATTGCTTTTTTTTTCATTTGGGTTTGGGAGAAAATTTTCATTTTATCTTATCTAGACACTCCGCTCGGTGAATGAAGAAATGTTGAAAAGGTCATGCCATGAAGGATGCTCAGATTTTATGAAAGAGTTATATGCATTCATATGCATTTAGTGTAATGTTTTTTCATGTATCACTTCTTGTTTCAAGCCTAAACTTAAAATAGATTAATCATGTTTTTAATTCTAAGGCATAGAGTGGTGTGGCTGGCCTTGGTTAGAAGAGAAAATTTTCTAAGGCAAAAAGTGAACAGAACCGTGTGCTAGCTAGCGGAGCGCTTTTGTAGCGCGGTAGCACTCATAGGCGCCCTAAGAGTGCTAGGATTTGTCGGTGGCGCTATTCAAAGTGTTCTTGATTTTTTATTTAATTTTAAGTCCTGTGTTTGAATGGCGCTCGCGGAGCGACCGAGCAGCGCGCTAGCACCAGTTCAAAATTTTCGTCACCAAAAATGACTTTCAGCGACAATCTATAGATGACGAAAATCTTGTTATTTCGTCACCTATAGTAAAATTAAAATTTCAACACCATTTTTTTCGTCAGCAAATATACTTTTTCTTGTAGTAGCCGGCGCGCTAGCACCCCAACGTGTTGCTTTCTCATTGGCTAGCTCTAGGGTTCGTACCAGCACATATATAAGCATACTTTTCACTCTTTTAGGGAACCCACTCTTGCATTTGCTCACTTTGGAGAGAAAATCAATTTCACTCATATCCCTTGCGTGCTATGCTTTTGTGATGATCTAAATTGAGCATTTGATCATCTTTTGTCATCCTAGAGAAATACTCCAATATCCAATGTATTCTCTCTAGGTTGATTTGTTTTCACAAAAATTTCATCTCTTTTAAATTCATACATAGTTGCCTATGAATCTACATGGCCAAATGATACGGAAGCTATTCTAGAACGAAGATCGAGATGGTGTTGCTTGATGAGTCCATGAAATCTAGAAGAGGGGCATGGGGTGCTAGACAAGAAGAGGAGTTAAGTGTGATTTGGGGTAAAAGTTGGTAATTCCTAATTTGTAATCTTTTTGCCTAACCTTTTGATTTATGGAAAATTGAGTAGATTAGGCCATGATTTTATCCTTAGGGTTTGTTGACCCTAAATAGTTTCCACGGATATCTTGCGTTCTTGCGTTCTTTAATTTTATCGCTCTTTACTTATATTATTAAATTGTATTGTTTGACATGAAGACTGGATAGTTGGTTGAGTTGTTGATTGCTCTAAATTTAAATTGATAGTCCCATTCACCTCCTCGGAAACTTTGTAGTGCTTACTATAATTTCAGGAAATCAGGTTTGCACTGAAATCGTTGAAGTTGTAACAGGCTTTGCGCGGGTGTGGTGATGAGGCTTCATTCCGCTAATATTATTATTTTTTAAAAATTTATTTTTCGTTTTACTTTGACATCAAAAAAGTTTTCTCATGATACATTACCTTTAATTCAAAAAATAAGTAATTATTTTTGTTAGTAATATACACCCTAATATAAGAGATCACGTGCAGACTTCATTCGAATACAATCCCTCACATATAAGTGAATCCCTCATGTTAAATATGTGTGAAAACCACGTCTATATGAGGAGTTGTATTGGATATTATGTTCGAATGATTGTGAATCTCTACAAGTCAAAACCCGGAGAAAAAAGGGCAATGCTCCCACCCCCATCACTCAATAGCTGTCGACCATGACTCTCCCTCTCTCTCACCTTCGGAATTGGGTCAGTAAATTTTTTGAGCCCTTAAAAAGAGTTTTTCAAAAGATTCCCCCTAAATTCTTCATACTTTCAATATTTCTATCTCTATTTTTCTCTACTCATTACCCCTATTATTTTTTTAAAAAAATTTCAAATTCCAATCCAAACAAATCATAAAACTCGGGGTTTCTCCCTGTCTGAATTTCGTAATTTTTTTAATTACAAAAAACCCGACGGTCTAATTGCTCCCCTTACCTCACTTTCCAAACTTACAGTCGCATCTATGGCGCGTGGACCCTTCTTTTCTCTACTCAACCGAAGCTGTGTTAGTAGAGCTGTGACATCTGTGAATAGAGTTATACTGAACCGAATAAGCTTAGGTGTCGTTCCGTTTTATTTTAAATTTTTTTTTAAAAAAATAATAATTTTAATTTCAAATATAATGAAAATAAAAAATAATTTTTACAATTTTTTTGCGCTGTTTAAAAGATCTCAATGAAATCTATCAAATTAACAAGATCTATATTGGTAGGAAAATTATTTGCGTAAACACATAATTTTTGAGCTTAAAATTGCCTTCATTTCCTAAAGGTTCTTTTTTTAAGAAACCGAAACGGAGCCTTATCCTAGAGGATGAGGTGGGATAAGCTAAGGCCGTTGCACAAGCAGCGTCTCAGCATTCTGGGTGCAAAATGGAAACCAAACACAGGTTAAGGGGGACACGGAATAGGTTTCACGGAAAAATCATACATCCGCCATTTGTCTTTTGGTTGGAAAAACTATATCGTGCTCCTCGACAGCGTCTCAACTCTCTTTTTCACCGTGGATGTTATGGAGTCAAATATATATTTCTGGGATTTTGAATTATAAATTGTAGATTATAAGTACTACAACTAGAATTTTGTTATCTTTGTCAACATTATATATATCAGCAGGGCTTAGTGGAGGGTGTGAAAGAAGTTAGTATTATCATAAGTGGTTGATCTCATATCCATAGAAATCGAACCCGCGATCTCTCACTCCCAAAGTACTAGAACTAGATTAAGAAACTGTAAAACAATTTGGAAAATAAATACATAATAAATTTTTCGAAAAAAAATTATGAGAAAGTATAATAACAATCTAAAAAGCCTTCCCAATATGATTTAGTCCGGGTTTCCCAAACTAAATTAGCACCAAAAAAAATTTTAATTGTCATATCTAGTCAAATAGAGTTACTTTTCAGTCGAAATAACTTACGGAGTAATATGTTTATTTGCTTCTTGTAATTCGCAATACTAAACACGGTTAACTTTTTCTTTCTAAAGAATCTAACTAGTCTTTTAAACCGCTTCATTGAAAAAATCTGCAAAACATACATTCCAGTTACTTTTTTTGTCCCAAAATGTTGGTTCGGTTCAGAAAATGAAATTTAAAATTAATACATTTTAAAATAAAAATTCAAACTTTTTTTATAAATTTAAAAAACTCATTGACATCTACAACATTGATGTAAAAAAAATGATTTTTTCTTGAAAATAATTGGATTATTTTCAAAATCTTCGTTTTGCAAACCGAATAAACATTTTGGGACAAATGAGTATTCTTTTTTTTTTTTTTGGAAAAGAGGATAATTTTTTTGGTCAAAGATGGCCCTGATGGATTGGGGTCAGTTTCAGAAGTCTTTTGTTTGGCGTAGATAAAGGAGTCAGAAAGTTTACTGGCACAGCAGATTGCTGCACAGATTGTGCACAGATTTTTATGTGAGGTCCACTATGGGTTCCATACAAGTGATTCGAGCCATTCATTGTGTTTGAAACATTTTTTTAAGGGCCCCCGTGAAAAATCAGTTTAATTCGATACCTATAAGTACTTGATCTAATTGTCTAACTTTTTATTATCTAAAAACTTGAATGAAAAGTTAGATGATTAAATCAAGCACTTATAGGTATCGGATTGAGCTGATTTTACGCAAAGACCCTTGAAAAAATGTTTTAAACATAATGAACGGTTTGGATTACTTGTGTGGGACCCGTAGTGGATCCCATATAAAAACCTGTGCACAGATTGCTGTGCCAGTAGACTGGTTCTAAAGGAGTAGTGCACTAGTACTACCATGTCACATTCCCCAGGTTACTGCCCACTCAACTTAAACTGAACCCAAAACCTTCTTTCTCCCTCACTCAGAGAGTGTCCAGAGAGTCCTTCTACGACCACCACCGACGCACCAGTCACAACAACAAAACATGTAATAGGTGTAATAGGTAATGAAAATTTTTCGTCACCAAATATATGACTTTCCTCCCCAAAATAATAGGTGACAAAAAAAAAACAAAAAACACAAAGGTTCCACTCATTTGTTGCACCTCTTTTTCCCATGCCAAGTTTCAAACTCACGCCTCTTCTATGCGCGAGGCAACCCCCAACCACCACACTATACACACACTTCATGTACAAGTATTAAAAATTTAATATATATATAACTATAAACACTGGATTCCCCCTTTTACTATCTCAGCCAAGTACGAACGTCAGCACGCCTATTATGCTGACATAGTCAACCTAAGAAGTTCGTCGATGGGTACAAAACGGTGCCAAATGGGCCAGCTAGCTCCCAAGAGAGTCAAGCGGTCATTATCCCAAGACATCTGCATGGGCATAGCCTAGCGATGAGGTGTGCCATATCTGGACTAGCTAGAATAGTCCCCTTTCCGGATGACGGATCAAAAATAGGGCCTAATAACCTTAATTTGGGCTGAAAAATCAACATATAATTCAGGGAATCTAAATCAAGATCGGCACCATCAGATATGCTTATTCTATCATTCTAAGGTGACCTGCCATGTCTCGTCACAGTCCGTTGATGTTTCACCGTTGGATCATCGTCGAATCTTTACCGACTACCTGTAAATTAACACCCAATTTGACCCCAGGAAGTCTTGATCAGGAAAAATCATCTACAAAAAAATTGAAATATCAAATATGTTTATGTTGTGGTATTTTAAGCTCTCTGGTCAAGTTTCGTGCGAAACGGAGCTTGTTTGATATTTTTGCGCACACTAAATTTTCCAAAAAAGGCAATATTTTGTTCTCGAATTCCGGAACCAAAATTTCTTGATCCAAACCATCTAATAGCTCATTCATGAATTTGAAGCTCTCTGTAAAATCTGAAGTAATTTGGAGCTTGTTTGGTCTTCCGATCGCATGTATCACCAAAAGACGCACAAGAATTAAGCGATCCTTTTTCTCATCGATCCGAGTGTAATCTTGAAAAACGGACGTCTCCATAACGTCCAAAATGCCTCAAAACCTAAAGAAGGTCACCTTGGTTGGATTTGAATCAAACTTTTCCTCGCGAAGCAGTGCACTATTGCATCGATCAGAGCAAACCGGGATGATTGGCAACGATAGGGCCACATCACTCCCCAAGGGGCGCCTCCCGCAAGACTCTCCAACCCCCATTTTGTATAAATAGAGGGTCCATGACCTCCTTAGAATTCATGTCACCCCCAAGTCCGGGAGCATGACCGGCCATGGACCATGAAGTAATTATGGTACACGAAGCCTAACTAAATATATTTTTAGCAACTTAAAACAAGTAAAAACTGAAAATTTTATTAAAGCAAATGTGCAAACCCAAAACCAATATTTTTCCATGGCAAGATGGCCCCAATACCCGATATTCTCCAACTTCAAATTCCACAACGAACTGGCAATAAATAAAAGTGCGAAAGCAAATAAATAAAAGTATGGAAGCTTTTTGACAATAGAAAAGAAATAAAAATGCAGATGCCCTAAAGGTCCAAACCAAAGGTCCCAACAATACTACAGAGTCCATGACAGTGCTCCATGAACTAATTTGAAAAAAAAAATGTGGAATAAATCAGTCAGCTGACGAGCTCAGTGAATAGTTAAACATGCTAAGGGTAAAGAGTACAACGTGGCATACTTTTAAATAAACAATAACGAGGACTCCAAAGAAATGGTTTTTAATAGTAATGATCGATGGCTCAACAAATAACAACAACTAAATAAGAAAAGACAAGATGAACGGCCCAACAAGTAGTATCAATGACCTCAACAATTGATTAACGAATACTAGGATCAATAATCAAATCGTACTAATGAGCATTTACATCAAACAGTTTGCCAGATGATTTTAAGACTGACCAACAACAATAATATGGAAATCCAAACCAAAGAGGGAACCATAATCACCAATTACCAATTACCAAAGATTTTCTCAGGGCTTAGCCCGTTGGATTCAACACCGTACTTAGAGTCACCACAGGATGGCGCCTATGATCTTTTCCCTAAGCCGATTCGGAATAAGGTCACATGGTATTTTATAAGTCTTTTCCTTATCTATTGAGCACTAGAGTCCAGGGTATTTCACAAGTCTTTTTCCTAGTGGCCAAAGTCAACACGATATTTCACGCGCAGGTCTTTCCCTTGGACTTTCACAAATATAAACATAATCCATGGTCCCAACACATTAACAACGGCGAACTGGAGTCACCTGACTGGTCAGGATTATTCCCCGTGTCGTTGCATAGTCACAATAATATCGTGGAGTCAATGAATCGATGACAATAAAAGTAAGGGCATTCGATTAATCACAAATATTCTCAATAACCTTGTATGCCAAAGGGTACGTCAATTGTCAACAATTATGAGAACAATGAATAAGAATAATTATCATCGGATCACAACGAATAACGAAATGTCAAGAATAGATTGGCTCAAGAGGATTCCAAAAGAAGGGATCACATGCTTAACCACTCACCTCGATCGAAACGATAGGTCACAAAATGTGATGTTCACGTTCTCTGCTAATCTGAATTAAAAGAATACGAATACAAATAATTAATTTGATGAACCCATAAACCTTACCTTGGTTGACACCAAAATCCAACCCCATTTCCACGCACAAATTAACCTACCTCCTGCTTCTATGAACCCAAATCCAAATAATACATATTTTAATGAGTATACATCAGCACACATGTATATATCTATACTAAAGATCAAGTAATAAGAAAATCCATGTACCAAAGGAGAAGTGCTCTGACCCAAGTCTACTGCCACGGCTCTCTCTCGCTCTCGGCATCTTCTGTAATGAGAAAATTATTAAAATAATAATCATACTTCTCAAATGTTTTCTCACCTTAATAAACTGGTCAAGTTCAAACTTAAAATTTATCTAGTCTAATTACACAATCGGCCCAATATTATTATTCTTCTTCTTTTTTATTATCAAGAAGTTTGAAAAAGAAAAATGAAATATTTAATAATTTGGGTAAAAGAAAATTATTAAATGTGTATATATATATATATATATATATATATTTCACCGGAAAAAGTAGGATGTCATATCATTCCCCCCTTAAAAGGAATTTCGTCCTCAAAATTCAGAAAAGCAGATAAACTAAAAATTAACTCTATTTTTTTTTTTTTTTGTGTAAAACTGAACCATGGTTTTTCTAATAGATAGGTAAACGAGAAAACACATTGCCCCTCAGACGGATCGTCATTTCCTTCCTTCATAAGAGCATAAACACATCCATGAATTATTGGTTGATTTTGCTTCTCTAGGTTGTGGCTAGACTGGTTCCGATTTTAAAATGATGTATGTGACTGTAGCCCTCCATCTTCTTTTCCCTTACAACGAACAGCTACATGTCCAAGTTGTCCAAAATTGTAACATAACTTAGGCGAGCCATCACAACTATAACCATAATGAGATTTCCCACAATGATTGCAAAACCACTCAATCTGCTCTCTCCTATCACCATTTGATTGCGTTGGCGTACAAGTCCTCTTGTTAGAGTTACTACCCTCATTGCTCTGTTCTAATTGCCACCATTCTCTAGATCTCTTAAACTGGCGTTCCTCACTCATCTTCTCCTCTTTGAAATTATTCTCTGCTGTCATTAGTCACAAGTTTAGGTAGTGTCTTAACGTTAAGTAAAGAAACCCTTCCCTAAATATCAGGCCGAAGCCCCCTTTGAAAATGCCACACCTTATTTGTTTCTTTTTCCACCAAAACTCCTGCATAACTTGACAATTCATCGAACCTCTGCTAATACTCCGCCACTAACATATTCCCTTCCTTAAAGCCAAAAACTTAGTCCGCATTTGGTCTTTGACTGCGGGTAGAATGTACTTCTCCTCAAATTCCTTTTTAAAATTGCTCCAAACCAATTCATCTTGCTTGTCTTTGTAATGTTGCTTTGCTACTGCCGCCAATGCTCAACTCCCCCCTGTAGCTTATATGCCGCAAAAGACACCTTTTGGGCCTCAGAACAACCCAGCACATCAAAGATCTTTTCCATTTGTAGGGTCATGATGACATTCCTGTAGCAGTCAGAGCTGTCAGAAAACAGAAAAAGATTCACAGCGATGGGAGTTGATGTCCAGCACTGGGGAGTGGGTTGGACTGTCTTGTGCTGGGCAGTTGATGTCTTGTGTTGAGCAGTTCTTGAATTGTGGTTTAGGTTCTGGGATGCTCAAGAATCATTGATCAAGCCTTCAAATTCATGGTTCTATCTCGTATCATCATTAGAGATCTAAGGTGATTCAGAGAGTCCCAAATTGGGGTGTCTACAACAATGTGAGCAAGATTGTTAAATAGTGTGCAATGAATTGCTCTTAAACTTGATCCATTGAGTCAATTCAAGCAATTCAGTAGTTTTTGTTATGTTCTTAATAAATATGCATGCTTGGTTTTTTTATTCTTAGTATTCAAACATTGTTTAATATATACATTTCATATAAATTCCTGATTACACCACTGCATGAAATTCTCCTTTTAGTTTAACATCTAACTTTTCTTTCAATGGATAAAAGAGGATACTCGCTACCATGGTCTATTAAAAAGTTCTTTTCAAATTAAAAAGATTAAACTTTCTTTTAATTTTGAATACAAATAAAATATGTTCACATGCATGCATTGTTAGTTCAGGATTTAATAAGGGATAATATTGTTTACTAGTCTTGTGGCTCATAGCAATACTAACGGTAAAAGCTCCATTGTTTTTTGTTAGCAGACTTTATATTTTACTTGTACTTTCTTGAAATTGAGGCCCTCATTTAAGATTGTTTACAATGACAATAAAATACAGTAACAAAAATGAATTAGTTATTAATTAATGAGCAGACAAGCATCATGGCTTTTGTACTGTGTTCCATAACAAGAACCAGTTTCCTTTTTCCCAGCTTTTGTTAAAGCTTATTAAAACCTTAATAAGTTTTTTTTAACCGGCAAAAAGATTTATTGACGTCATAATGTGTGAAATCAATATACAATAGAAAATAATTTTTTTTTTTGTAAGTATAATACTCCAGTTTTTTGTTTCATTTTGTCTTATAAAATTAAGCCACATAGTCTTGGTATAATACCGCGTCATTGGATGCCGACTAATGAATAATACTATTTTAGTAGATTAAACAACATTTCAGTTTATGCTTGCACTTTAAACGTAAACGTTTATGTAGAGAATTTTATGAATTATCTTATTGTTCTGGTTAATAGTACGTATTAAGTTCTAATTAAATGAGATTAAAATATAATTGAATTACTTTTTTGATAACTCAAGTGTTCAGCCTAATTCACACACCTCAAGTATTAATCCTGGCTGGGGAACCAATCGCAACACCACTTATTTGATAGTCAAAGTTATTTTACTCTTCTATTTAGTAAATTCCTAAAGTTAATCTTTTTTAATCCTATGGACTTAAGTACTGTAATTAAATATTGAGGAGTTAGAAAATTTATAAAAAGTACGTGAACCATATATTTTTATTACAAATAGACAAACTGTAATAACCTGAAACTGAAGATATATTAAATTAAATATAGTACAGGTTAGAACTGTTTCCTTGATTTTTAAACATTACTCTCTCTCTCTCTCTCTCTCTCTCTCTCTCTCTCTACATATATATATATATATATATACACATAAAATATAAAATAAATTGTCTATCTTGGTTATGAAAGATCAGATATGAGAAAAAATAAACCTTGGATTTGCCCTTTTTAGCTCAATGATTGGGACTTTTGTTGTAGTTCTTTAGACACAAGATGTCCATTATCTAAATACTACTCCTAAGAAAACTTGTTGACTTCTAATTACAAGGAGTTTGCGACATGATAATTAATTAAAGTTATTTGTTATTCTCATTATTGTAGTTATAAAATGCATGTGCGTAAAAGAATGAGCAAATACATTCTGTTTACCTTATTTGTGCTAGTTTTATCATACCAAAATTAGCATAAAATAAAACACTTGATTGTTGTATCCACGTGTTTTTAGATGTACATATATATTGTCATGCCCTCGATTTTAAACATAGATCTATAAATCATTTCAATAAAGGATCCTCGCATAAACTAGATACTACCCAAAATGTATTTTCCACCTGCTTAATTACAACAAAGTCCTCAAGTTTTAAGTAATTACAACGTTGGCACCACGGTCCAAATTTACTTCGATACAAGTACAACATGTTTAGAATATTACAAATTTTAATCAAAAGATAATTCAAAAAGTTAAATTAGTTACAAAGCCATCTTTAATCAAAAGTAAGCGTATTACAAAGATGAGTGACTAACTAAATTACGTTAGCTTCCAAAAATCTTCATATCTAAGCACACCATAGCATGCAATCTATTGCTTAGCATTAGGACCTGAAAGGAAGGATTTTGTTGAGATATACTAGCCCAATAGGAAATTCTTTATAGAATCTATATGAAATGAGATGATGAGCATGAATACAACAAATCAAATTAGATGACAAATCCAAACAAATGTACGTCAACACCCTTTGCGAGTATCCTAGCATTCTCATACACATACACACACACACACATACATGCAGATTTCTTCCAACGAACCTCCACCCCTTGCGAATTGTGTTTCCACCCCTTGTGTCACAATAGACTCCACCCCTTACGTCATTTGTGTTTCCACCCTTTTTGTCACAATATACTCTACCCCTTGCGAATTTGTGTTTCCACCCTGCATCACAATATACTCCACCCCTTGCGAATTTGTGTTTCCACCCCTTGCGTCACAATATACACCACAATCACTTCACAACGACAACCACCCTATCATCACAACCAACACTGATACCATAAATTCATTCCACACATGCCCAAACACTATCAAATACATCACAAATAGCTCATGAATCATAACGTTCAAGTCCACAATATTACTTTTAAAGAATAAACAATTTTCAATGCCACAAAGTACACCATTCGGTCCTATATAACATACAATCACCCATATCACACTTAGTCACTACAAAACATGTAGATGATGAGAGAAATCCCTACCTAAGTGGGTTTTGAGCAAAACCCTAGGTCTACCGAGAGCTATACGCTTGAATCCTCCAAAAACAAGCTCCACCCAAGCATAGAAACAAGATCTAGAGTGAATACAACCCAAAAATATGGTAAATAAGCGAGGATTGACAAGTGACTGAGAGGAGAGAGAGAAAAATGTGGGTGTGCCCAAAGATGAGAGCAAGAACACAAAACTTACCCCTTATTCTCCAAATGCAAGATTCAAGTGATTTTGAGGTTGGAAACCCTTGGATCTTGAAGATTTGAGGTTGAAATCCAGAGTTTTAGGTGAGGTTAGAGTTGGGTAGGTGAGAGGGGGTGTTTCCAGGTCTGGTTCGTGGGTTTGGGTGTGAAACATGATAAAGGGGGGGTATTTATAGTGGTCCAAAAAGCGTGCTAAATATTGCAGAAAAACACAGCGGGTATCGTTACTGGGCGACTCCCAGTACCGATACTGGAGCCTTAAAATGTCAATTTGAACAACTTCTGAACACTGGGTACCGGTACTAGGCTAAAGGCAGTACCGGTGCCGACTAGACAGAAAAGTAAAAATTTTGAACGGACACCAAATCGAACCCAACTTGGTACCAACACTTCCAAACAGCATCACAACATCAAAACTCACATTTTACCACTCTCCGAGTGTCCGATACACAACCGTAAACGTTTATCCGTACACCCTCACAAACAAACGTATGACTTTATTAATAATACGATCCTTTCACGTATTAAACGATTTTCAAAATTATAAAAAAAAAATTGCGAATCTCTACACATATATACATATATATCAATTTTAACTTAATAAGAACTTATCAACTTTTAATCTAGATATAATAGCAAATGCATGGCTGCTCTATCACCATTTGTCAATCGGCCAATCATTGACATGACTCTTGTAAGGAATTATGAACCATAGATTTGTGGTGAAATTTAACACAAATCAATCACAACCTGATTGACAACAAAATAAAAAGTTTAGCTAATTACATCTTCAACCATAAACGCTGTGTGATCTTCTAAAAAGAGCTTCAAACACATTGTAATGTAACAAAGTGATAAAAAGGAGGTGAAAAGACTGAATGAAGAATCTCTCTCTCTCTCTCCAACCGACTAGGGTTTCTATTGGGGGAGGCGCCCTCTCCTTCCCCCTTTCCTCTACTCTCTTTCTCTCCCTCTCCACCCTATTCTTTTTCCTTTCATCCCTCTTTCCCTAGCCTTTCTGCTACATTTTTCTCACTATCGTCTTTTTTGTCACTGTTTTCCTTTCTCTAGCTTCATCTCCTCTATCGGCCAACCAGTGACCACTCTTGGGTGTAACTGATCAGCTTAATGGCAAGGTGCGGTCCAAGCAACAAGTGGAGGTGTGGTTCGTGAGGTCTTCCACCAATCATATCTCTTGGGTGTAATCGGATCTGGCTTAACAGCAAGGTAGAGTCCTTGCGGTAGGCATTGGCATGGATGTGTCTCCGAGTGTTGCAGATCTGGCGGTGACTAATGGTAGCGATGGTGGTGTTTATTGATGCTTGTAGTGGTTTAAGTGGCTGACTATAGTGAATTGCGGCGGCGTGTTGGAATCTCATATGTCAGTTTGTCATGTTGTTTGTGAGGTCTGAAATGACGGTTCTTCGGCTGTCACTATTGGGGTTCGGCCTCATGTGGGGTTTGTAGCGGCGTGGACCACTGGTGGTGGTGGTTTGCTTGTAGGTTTGAGGTGGTCGGCAATTTTGGTGGCAGTGGTGATTGAAGAGTTTGCACATGTTTAGGGAATTCGGTTTTGGGTTTATTGGGTTGGGCTTGGCCCATAGTTATTATGGGCCATGCTTATTTACGTGTTTCGGGGTTTTTGAGTTTTGTCCCATAGGGTGCTTTTTTTTTTTTGTCCTATCTTTTGTTGGATTCCCCTCTCCTTTTCCCTAACTTGATGTTTTCTTTCTTAAGTTTTTCTCAATATTCCCTCCATTCCAAATTGAGAGTCCATAATTCCATTTTGGGTTGTTCCAAAATGATTGCTTTTTTTCCAAAAATGAAAGGAAAAATTTAGTAATTTTCCAAAAGTGTCCCTCAAAGGTAAATATAAGTGTGATAAAGTATATAGAATATAGGGGTATTGGTGAAAATAATAGGCATTATAGGTGTAATCATTGCATGTCTCCTTAAAGAGTTGAAATCCTTAAACGGGACTCTCAATTTGAAATGGAGGGAGTAATAAATTTTAATTCCGGTAAAAAAAATGTAACAAAAGTGGTAAATAAATTTAAAGGGTGTAGCAACACTTATTTTCTTATAATAATAATAATAATATTAATAGCATTAATAATATTTATAGAATGCATTTTTTTTAATTTTTTGACATAATATATATATATATATATATATAATAACTAGTATATAAACCTTTTTTTTTATTTGCAACTAATATATAAACATGCATGTATGCAACCCTACACCTCTCTCCCTCCAGCCATTCTCTCTCTATCTCTCCGTTTCCCATAGCTCTCCATCTCCCATAGCTCACTCTCTCTCTCTTTCTTTCCCTCCACAAAACCATATTCATTCCCCTAGAGCAAACCGGAACAATCCTTCATTACCAAGAAAAATCCGAATTCAATTCGTTCTTATCCACCTTCTGCTCCCTCTCTAACCCTAAATCTAGCCCTAAACCGTCATTTCTAATCCCAAAAACTCAAACTCCATAAATGTAACCTCATCCAACCTCCCCCAAATTACCTATATAAACCCCTCCCCATTAACCCATGAGCACACCATCTTCCCACACACCACTGAGTCAAAATAGGGAGTAAATCGAAAGCAATTCGAGCTCCAATCCATGGAGTTCTAGAGAGAGAAAGTGAGAGAGAGAAAGGTAGATTTTGTGCCTAGACCCAACCGAAATCCAATTCAACCATCCCGATCACCTATAACACAAAGCATCCCCAAACAACCTCGAATTTGGTCCCAAGGTTCCCCAATCACCAAACATAAAGTCAACTTCCCCAAATTCAATTTTTCAATTTTCAATCCAATTCGAGCAAAACAAGGTATTATAATCCTATCCTACCTTTTCTCTAAGTATATTTATGTATTTTTAGGCCTAAACCATAGCCCAAATGTACCCATGCATCGAAACCATAGCTAAACAACAAAAGCACCGAAACCAACATTCAACCTTACGCACGCAAGGTGCAAACTGCAAGAACCAGTGCAGAGTTCACGGTGACCAACTTTACCACAAGGTTGACCAAGTCAAACCGTGCAGTAGCCATACCCAACCGCAAACTTCTTTTGATTTTATTAGAAATTGTTCAAAGCAACTTTGGGACCTTCCGAACAACCTTTTTGACACCCAAACTATTTTCTCTAGACTCCTTACATCTCAAAGATTATATCGTGTCAATATCAAATTTTATTATTTAATTATCAATTTATTATTCATTTTACAAAGTTTTTCAATTGAAATAACTTTGTGACCCTATGAACCATGTTATCAAAACCTGAATAATTTTTTTTAGACTCATTATACTCCTAAGATAAGATATTATTAACCTCAAAATGTTTTATTTATTACCTAATTATTTTACTTTCGATAATATCTTTATTTAAAATAACCTCGGGACCCTCCGGACCTGATTTTTGATACCCGAACATGTTGTGTAGGACAGTTAGTACTCCAAATAAGGTCATGTTAATTATTCTCATAATTTATCTATTTATTGTATTTAATATTGTTAATAATCAATCTAGTTTTGTATGATAAACAAATATAAGCCTAGGCTTACAATTAATTGAATAAAATATTATTATTATTATTATTTTTATATAATTAGATAAACGGGTATTGTATTATTATTAACTTCTTGACCATACAAGATTAAGAGCAACGGCCCATTCATAAAAAGTTATGTGATTTATATGCTTATTATTTATTTCAATTATCATTTTGATTATTTGTATATTGCTCTGACTCTTGATTTTTATGCTAGATTAGACCCTAGAGACATGGGGTGGTAGGTGAATAGAACTCACCTAAATGGTGCTAGATAATGGATAAATTGAAATGTACTTTTATGATGTTAGAGATTGCCTGGCAGGAGTCCACTGGTGATTGAGATAGATGAACTAGAGTATGTCCAGGCATGATAACCTTTTCCTTTGTTGTAGTTATTTGGGATGCACGTTAGGTATATAACTTAGGTGTATCCGCGACATCAATAGAAAGTAATCTCATGAGACCGGGCATGGCCAACGGTTGGAAAGGAAAGATCTTGATTAAGGTAGACGAACCCTAGTTATGTCCAGGCATGATAAGCTTTTCCATTTGTTGTAGTTATTGGGATGCATGCTTGGTATACAACTTAGGTGTATCCGCGACAAGAAAAGGAAGTGATCTCTTGGGATCAGACATGGCTAACGTTTGGGGAGGAAAGATCTCGTGGTTGAGATCTTAGATCACACGACAGGCTAATGGATAGTAATAAAACGGTTTAATGAGAAATTTATGTTTAACTCTTTCATCAATATTATATCGTTTGCTTGCTAACTGTAAAGTAAGAGAGGTAGTTGGGTTAGATTATTCTACTAGATGAACTCTATCACTTAGGTATGGATTGTAGAGATCCGTAAATTATTCTAATTTTCTTTAATCGTAATATGTGGGAGATCGTATTTTAATGTTGTAATGATGATTGGAGGTATTGGTAGCAAGCGGGGTTCGATTCGATGTCCATTGGTAAAATTTTCATTTTTTTTCTCCAGTCAGTACCGGTACTGACTTTTGCTCAGTACCGGTACCCATTGTCCAGAAGTTGTGTTATTTTGGCATTTTGGGGTTCTAGTATCAAACTGGGAATCGCCTAATATCGGTACCCGCTGTGATTTTTTTGAAAATTCAGCACGCATTTCAGCCTACTATAAATACCCACCTTTGCCATTTTTCACACCCAAACCCACGAAATAACCATAGAAACACCCCCTCTCACCTACCCCACTCCAATCTCACTTAAAACTCTTGATTTCTACCTCAAATCATCAACATCCAAGTGTTTTCTACCACAAACTCTCTTGAATCTCGCATTTGGTGAACAAATGGTAAATTTTGTGTTCTTGCTCTCACTCATTGACTCTCAATCACATTTTTCTCTCTCTCCTCTCAACCACTTAATGATCTATGCTTGTTTATCTTATTTTTTGGTTATATCTACTCTAGATTTTGTACCAAAGTTTGAGAGAAGCTCGTCATGGAAGATTTGGGATTGACCCACTTGATTCTCTTAGGGTTTTGCTCAAAATCCACTTTCGTAGGGATTTCTCTCTTTGTCTACATGTTATGTGGTGAATTCGTGTGATATTAGTGTTTGATTGCTATACATGGTTTAGGTGGAACACCTCTTGGCTTGAGGATTGCATTTTCATATGAAAGTTGTATTCCTTGTCTTTATTGTTGTGACCCACGAGTTATTTGTGATGTGTTAGTTAAAGTTAAAATGTGTGGAACAAATGAATGGTTTAGATGTTGATTGTGATGGTATTGTGGTTGACGTGGTGAAGTTGAAGTATGGAGTTTACTGTAACGCAAGGGGTGAAAATATAGGTTCGTAAGTGGTGGAGTTTGCTGTAACGCAAGGGGTGGATATTTGGTGGGAGGAGTGTGTGTACATGTTTAAGAGTGCTTTCATACTAGTAAATGGTGTTGGAATGTATTGTTTTTGAATTTGCCATTTAGCTTGATTCACTGTATTCATGCTTATCATCTCATTTACATATAGATTATGTACAGACTTTTCTATTAGGCTAGTGTAGCTCAACCCAATCATTCTTTCAAGTTCCAATGCCAAACAATAGCTTGCATGCCTCGTTTGTTGGGATGTGAAGACATTTTGGAAGCTAACTGCATTTCGTTACCGAATCATCTTGCATTGGTCTTCTGTTGACAAAGATGAGTTTGTAACTAATTATTCAGAAATTCCTTTTGACTAAATCGTTTGTAATTTAATAACTTATTCGTATTCATACGTAAGCTTATTTGCGGCTGGAGTGCCAAAGTTGTAGATCTTTAAAACTTGGAGTCTTGGTTTGTAAATGAACATTTGGAAACTCTTTTGGGGTATTAATTATCTTATGCGAGGATCATTTATCGAAAATGATTATTTATTTATGTTGAAATCGATGGCATGACAGAAATGGAAATGTTAAAGTTACTTGAGGTATCGTACGGATTATTGTGAGGTTTTTATTATGGAAATCATTTATAATTAAGTTGAAAATCAATGGCGTGACAAATTGGTTTCAGAGCATTAGGCTAGAATACCTAGAGACCGTGGGGAGACTTTTAGTCTCATGGGTTCAAAATTCACTGCATAGTTTTACAAAAACACGTGTGTGCTTGCATGAATGACGAGTGTTTACTGAACTGGCATTGCATGTATGTTTGCATGAAATAGTGAGAAGTTGATGACCCATGTCAAAAAAAAAAAAATGGAAGTTTGGCTTCATTGCAATGACTGTGGTTGAGTCTATTATTATTATCACTATTGTTGATGACAGTTTTGTTCTTGAATCCTTTGTGGTAAGATACCTTCTATACGTGATGCATTTGTTGAGAATAGAGTCAATGAGTGTTTTAATGTGTTTAAAAAGGTAATGACTTGTTGTGGTAATAATTGTAGTTAGTCATTGTGGTGGTCATTGAGGAGGTGACTGTGGTAGGGCAAGTTGAACTCACATAGGGAACTATATGTATCTAGGGTTGATTTAAGAAAATGATGGTCATAGGTAAGGTGTCAGGATACTGTTAGATTGACAACAGTGGAGAACATGTTCAGGTATACTATTAGGATGATACGTTTGTTCTAGTGTGATGAAGTGACAGCGAAATTACTGAGGGTGATGGAAATGGATGTTATCGTCATTGTTGTGGGTTGGTTGTAATTGTTATGAGTGTCATTGAGGGACATTGAAGTCATTATGATTACTTAGTGGAAAGAACGAGATTTGTGAGTTGTGAAATTTGTGGTGAGCTGGACCATTAGAAGTTTTCTATGCGAGTGAATTTGATTCTTGAGTAATGGCGGAGTAGAAGTCTTGGAACATAATTAGGATTGTGACTGGTCCTTTCTTAAGATCGAATATAGTATTAGGTCATTATTGGTGCAGTAATAGCGCATACTTCGCAGGTGCTAGGATGATGAGATGTTAGGTTGTAACGTTGTCGAATTAGAGGAATGATTAGTATTTAGGATACGTGTATTTGAAGTATGATATTTAAGATGGTGGATATGAGGAATGTTTAACTTAACAAGACTAATTGAATGAATGTACTCGAGGTTGGTAAAGTGAATAGGAAGCGTATGAGGTTAAACGAGCTAGATTGAAATGAATTTGACTGTCATTGGGCTTCCTAGAGCCATAAAAATGATGAAGTGTTGGGTACTCTTTGTGAATCCGCTGGTTATTTGTGAGCCCGTTGCGTACTGTTTGAGCCCAATGATATATAGATGTGTTTGGTGTTGTGCAATGCCATTAATTTGTACGATGAGTCTGCGGTTGGCTTATTGAGGTATTTATGTAAAAATGTGCTGCTATATAGTTAAAATTTTCCTGTGTGACCGGTTGTGTAATCCTAGTGGGTGAAGTTTATCCTTTGAATGTAGTATTAAGTAGATAGTGATGTGATGTGTGGATACTTGTCACTAGTCAAATATGTAATCGATAGAGACGTACTTGAGTGGATTGGCACGAATCCTTTGGTTAGATGTAATGCTATGCGATGACTGAAAATCTCTATTCTTAACTCCTCGTTTTGTTATGGCTTATGATTTGACGAGTACTTTGCGTGCCTTTCATTTTCTAGATTATGGTCTTATTGGGAATCTTGATAGTGTAGTTCATTTCTTCATGAGACGTATATTGAACAAGTAAGACTAATTGGATGTTGTAGACACATGCCGCATTTGAATCAAGTCTTCTATTAGAGGCGTCGATTAAGTATAGTGAAACATGTGGAGTGGTGGATTTTAGTTTTGAGAACTGTTACGCCTAAGGAGTTATATACAAATGCATTTGGACTCAAAATTTCCTGAAAAAGGGAAATGCTTTGTGAAAATTGATTATTCATATAGTCCCTTTTGGAAATGGTAACAGTATAGGTTTAGAGTCTATTACATCACACTGGAGTGAACCTCATCCTAAGTTTTTGCTATGTTGACAAATTGATGATAACGTCTTTCAAAAAAAAAGTTAAAATTAATTACTTAGTGACGCGCGATTCAACAAACATACTTTTGAAAATCGTAACTTGGAGACTCTTGGTTATTGTTTGATTTTTGTTATTATCATGTCTAACACTTAGACATTGACCTAGCATTTGTCTTCTCGGGGAAAACATGTCTTGAGTATTGCTATTTCATGGGAGATTGTTCAAGAGGTTACTCTAGGATGCATTGGTTTTCATGACTCTACTGAAACCTAGTAATTGATAAAGGTCACCATGTCTCAATTATGACTAGCAATGTTATTTCTTGGGTGACTAAATGGAGTTATTTTGTATTTGGAACCTGTCAAATGTCTTTTCTTTAACAGCATCATTGATATATAGGGAACTAAGTTTGAGGGGAGGGTAAAGTAAATTTATTTGACTTCAAGAGTTGTTTCCTTACTACTTTAGTGTATGATATGATCAGAAGATTAGATATGCGAAGTTTCCGCGATATTTCAACCCTCAGGTGAGGAACGTTAATGGCTTGTGGTAAGGAGAGTAGTGGATTTGAGAGTTCCCCTGAGTAATTTAAATGTTGTGTCATGTTGAGTTATGTAGAAGAGACGTTACCATAGGAGTAAATTTGGGTTTCCAGAACAAAAGTTGGTGGTGATTCTGAGTAGGCTGAAGAATATCGAGTGATGTTGGAATCTTGGTTGGGTTTGAATGTTAAATGGACAAAAAAAAGGGGTTTGTAAAGTCGGTAAAAGAGTTATGTGGGCGAATAGGGATGTGAGTTGGAGATGATTACTGGTGGTTTTGTGTGGTGTATTTCACCATACCAAGAGAGGTTAATCATATCTTTGTGAGGGAGAAGTGAGTACCAAGATGTGTTGGACCATTTGGAATTATTAAGGGAGTAATGTTGCAACCTATTGTTAGTAGTATCAATAGAGATGAACTGATTGTGAGCCGTGTTTATTCTTGGAGTTCAAAGAAATATCAATAACTTGAAGTGTGAGGAGTTTAACTATGGCAAGTTGGTGTTTATGATTGGGCAGAGGATAATGAATCACTACGTAGTCTAATCATTGGATCTTGGATTACTTGCAATTTAAATTTAATTTGGACCCGTTCCGTGATTATGAATCTCATTTGTGAGTTAGGTCACTCCTATTCTTTAAGTCTTCAATGAGTTTCTTTTAGTAAAATACGTGTACTTAGTTATATTTTTGTGGGTGAACTATTGAACCCGGTTGTCGCAAGGTGAAAATATTTGAGTCAGAGTTTTGATTTTGAGGTGGCTCGTGCTACTTCAGAGAATTTAATATCAAAGCATATATTTGATCAGGTGATACTAAATGAATAATTAACTTTTGGGAATTCATCAACAATGCCATTAGACAAGTAAGAATCCTATCAGGTGGTACTAAATGAATAATTAACTTTTGGGAATTCATCAACAATGCCATTAGACGAGTGAGAATCCTCTTGGTCTTATCACAGTAAAGGTTATTTGGTACTTTAAGTTAGTATGTGGAAATTTTGATTCGTTGGTTGAGGAAAATAAGAGTCGAAGTTTTATAAGCAATTCAATACATCCTTCTTGGTAGGTGGTTGAGTACTTATTGGAATAAGGTACAAGGAATAGGAATGTGAATTTTAAACGTGGAGAACTTGGGTGCACTAGTTGTTAGATCTCGATATGATTGTCATGTAGTTGTATAGGATTAGAACTCTAGTGCAAATATTTGACAAACTTGAGTATCTGTACAAATTCAAATTTGATAAGGGTGATTAGAGGTTGGTGAATTTCTTAAGGAAAAATCGATACGTAACCTGGATTCTAGTGGGCAAGTACTGAAGGGTTAAACGATACCATTAGTGTGAGTTTTGTGGAATAACTTTGGTAGTGAGAAATCTATATGGGAGAGCGAAGAAGAGAACATGAAAAGATACTCTAAATTATTTTCCAAGTGAATTGTTGTAATGCCTTGAATTGAACTTGTCATTATGAGAGTGTGAAATTCTCATTGATGTGGTATAATTTTTATATCATTGTTGTTATTTTGCATTGAATGATTATGACTTGGCAAATTTTGCAGACAAAATTTCTTTAAGGAGGATAGAATGTACACACCCATAAATTATTCTAATTTTCTTTAATCGTAATATGTGGGAGATCATATTTTAATGCTGTAATGATGATTGGAGGTGTTGATAGCAAGCGGGGTTCGATTCAATGTCCGTTGGTAAAAATTTCAAAATTTTTTTTTCCTGCAATCAGTACTGGTACTGACTTTCGCCCAGTACCGGTACCCGTTGTCTAGAAGTTGTGTTATTTTGACATTTTGGGGTTCCAGTACTAGTACTGGGAATCCCCTAGTACTGGTACCCGCTGTGATTTTTTTGAAAATTCAGCACGCATTTCATCCCACTATAAATACCCACCTTTGCCATTTTTCACACCCAAACCCATGAAATAACCCTAGAAACACCCCATCTCACCTACCCCACTCCAATCTCACTCAAATATCTTGATTTCTACCTCAAATCATCAAGATCCAAGTGTTTTCTACCTTAAACTCTCTTAAATCTCGCATTTGGTGAACAAAGAGTAAGTTTTGTGTTATTGCTCTCACTCCTTGACTCTCAATCACGTTTTTCTCTCTCTCCTGTCAATCACTTGTTGATCTATGCTTGTTTATATTTTTTTGGGTTATATCTACTCTAGATCTTGTACCAAAGCTTGAGAGGATCTCGTCTTGGAAGATTTGCACACTTGATTCTCTTAGGGTTTTACTCAAAATCCACTTTGGTAGGGATTTTCCTCTTTCTCTACATGTTATGTGGTGAATTCGTGTGATATTAGTGTTTGATTGTTATACATGGTTCAAGTGGATCACCTCATGGGGCTTGAGGATTACATTTCATATGAAAGTCGTATTTCTTGCCTTGATTGTTGTGACCCACGAGTTATTTGTGATGTGTTAGTTAAAGTTAAAACGTGTGGAACAAATGAATGGTTTCGATGTTGATTGTGATGGTATTGTGGTTAACGTGGTGAAGTTGAAGTATGGAGTTTACTGTAACGCAATGAGTGGAAATACAGATTCGCATAGGGTGGATATTTGGTGGGAGGAGTGTGTTTATGTGTTTGAGAGTGCTTTCATACTAGTAAATGGTGTTGGAATGTGTTGTTCTTGAATTTGTCATTTAGCTTGATTCACAGTATTCATGCTTATCATCTTATTTACATATAGATTCTGTAGAGACTTTCTTACTGAGCTAGTGTAGCTCAACCCAATCATTCTTTCAAGTTCCAACGTCGGACGATAGCTTGCATGCCTCGTGTGTTGGGATGTGAAGATATTTTGGAAGCTAATTGTATTTAGTTACCCAATCATCTTGCATTAGTCTTATGTTGACAAAAATGAGTTTGTAACTAATTATGTTGAAATTTCTTTTGACTAAATCGTTTGTAATTTAATAGCTTATTTGTATTTGTACGTAACACCACAAGAAATCGTGTTGTTTGTGGCCAACAAGAAGGTTGCAAAAAATCATCATTTTGGTCGCAAATTGATACAGCGACCAAAAAGTGTGGTCACCAAGCTGGTCGCAACAAGCTAGTCGTATTTGGTATTTCTTGATCAAACTTTGATTTGGTCACAATATACTCCACCTTAGGCAACCACATGGATCCAATCACAATAAGGTTATAATTTTGTGACCAACCGCTGGTTGCAAAAAGAAGTAAAATCTGGTCGTCAAATACAAGCTCTGGTCACAAAAAAGGTCCATTAGACTTCAGAAAAACATGTTTTGGAGACTCAAAAGTGGGTCACGGAATATATTTTCTTTTGTTGCAAAAAAGATCCTAGGACTTCACATCTACATGTTTTGACAACTATAGAGTTTGGTCACAAAAACACTTTTTTTTTTTTAATGATGGATTGCGTTGGTCACAAAATTAATTTTGCTGCACTTTTTTTTTTATTATGATGGATTGTGCTGGTCATAAAATTA
Organism: Rhododendron kiyosumense; assembly: GCA_019656275.1. Classification (NCBI taxonomy): domain Eukaryota; kingdom Viridiplantae; phylum Streptophyta; class Magnoliopsida; order Ericales; family Ericaceae; genus Rhododendron; species Rhododendron kiyosumense. The sequence goes on along the minus strand of BPLS01000514.1, from coordinate 2,796,486 downwards.
ATTCTGTTATAAATATCTTTTGTAACTACAATTAGCTTGTATTTCAAAAATACCAAGAACCAACTACGTAGTCCCAAGATACATCATTAACAATAAAATCCTTGACAACATTGATAACCACATAATATATATGTCTCTCAAAAGCAACAAACAGTCATTAACCATCCCCAAAACAACAAATTCCACAACATACTTGTTTTCCAATATGTGTTTAGTAACACCACATTCAAAACTATAAACACTAGGTAAAATACATGATAAAGTAGCAAAAAGTGGACTTCATACTCCAAGCTGTAACAAAATCCAAGTTAGTTCTGAACAACTGCAAAAAGTGACTCCATGCTCCATTCTGCCAAAAAGTGATTTCATAGTTCATCTGCAAACTTCAAAACATGGTTAGAGTACAAAATGGTTAAAGTCAATTGGAGTTGCAAGGTAATAAAAGTAGCGAGCCACTTTTGAAGAAACCCAAATGCAATAATAGTCCAATGTCATAATATTATCCACGAAATGCCTCAAGTTCAATGTCATCATAGGTTGGATTCATATTCTAGAGAATCCAAAAGCATGCAACACTTCAAAAATTGCATAAATATCAATCCTATAAGTGTAGAAATGATTAGATGCATACAACATAGAGTATTCACAATTATCCAATGAGTATCAGTACCAGAAACAGATATACTACAAATATTAATCACCCTAGAAGTAGTTTTGGACTAAATAATCCATTATTTAGGATACCAAAATGCAGAGAAAAACACAGTATTAAACATGTTTTGTTCTTAACATGTTTCAATAGTATCCCTGGTGTCTGAGTAGGAAAACATAATAGAAAAATAAGATGCATATTTAGTCGCCCGTGCTTCTTAGATAGGTTAGGGAAGACGATGACGTGGAAGAGGAGGTAATGACATGGATGCTAGCAAGGACCAACCAAAAAAGGACATGGCAGATGCTGAATATGATGTGGAGTATAAGGTGGAACATAGGGTGGGAATTAATGATGATCACATTCAAAGGCCCAAGGCAAGCCACCTGTGGAAAGCATTTCCCAATACAGAAACAAGCATGGCAGTAGCAACAATTATTACACTAGTTGAGAATATCCAAAATTCTCTTCTACCAAAGTTGGCTGATGTATTAACCCTAAATGCAGGTGTAATCAATATTGTTTCAAATTCAATTATATCTTCCCACAACTTGGACTCTTTTGTTCAAAACTCCAACAGCCTATCAACAAATGAATTTTCTAAAAGTGAAATTTCCAGTGCTAAAGCCGAAGATGAAGAAGCCCATTTTAGTAACCAACTGGATCAACAAGTTACTAGATACAACTTCCCAACAGTGATTGGATCTGACTGCAACTTTCGTCCATCTCAACTGAAAGGTATTGAGCTCCTACTAGATCTCAACCCAAGTCAAAGTGCCATCAGGAAAACTATAAAAAGCCAAAACTATGAAGAATGCATGAGCTCAAGTGAAAGTGTGCATGAAGACGAGTTCATTCTAATGAGGCTTGGATATGACTTCTAAAAACCCTCGATGTACCCTTTGTCAAGTTTTATTAAAAAATTTCGCAGATCAAAACAAAAGTGGGGACACTTGTCTCATCCCTTACTAGCTCAACCTTTACAAGATTAGAATCAGGACATTGTGTAGGGCTGGGAGAATGGCACCAGCTGTTTGCAGTCCAGCATTTGAACTGTCTTCGTGTTGCTTTGCTGCTGTTGTAATGTGTTCACTGCTATTGGAAGCTGGCAGCCTGTGGCAGCTGCTTTTTCATGTCAAATGATGTATCTTGCTACTGTCCTATGCTGTATCAAGCTATTTTTTCATGTCAAGGTGTATCAAGATGTTTTCCTATGGTGCTCTTCACGGTTGCTGTTGTGTGTAGCCCGTGAGGCTTGTCTGAACCTGCCCAAGTTGCTACAGCTGCTGTAGCTTGAGGCTTGTCTGCTGTCTTGCTGAATTATAGCAAGCCATGCTAGCTGTCGTTACCATGAGGTTGGTAGTTTTGTCCAAGGAATGGTCCACGACCTCATGGTTGCACTTAGGGACTCGAGGTTACCAAATCATGCATGCTCTTCATTATGTCAATGCCTCATGCTCCTTAACAAATTCTTTCCATGCAATTGAGTCAACTGGATGCCTCGATACACAATTTTCCTCTACACGTGTTTCCTTGTGCCACCTCATATACCATGCGGTCTTCCTCGACATGAACAACTGTAGCAGCCTAGGCTTCAAGCGCAAGTATCGCAACACCTTATGAGGAATCTTCTTACCCATTCTTGAAATGGATTTCCATCTAGAAGTTCTACATATTAGGCACTCTTGTCGATTTTCGTACTCTTTCCAGAATAATGCACAATCATATTTGCATGCATGGATAGTTGTATAACTTAGCCCAAGGTCTTGCAATAAGTTTCGGGCCACACTATAAGACTTCATCAATGTCTCACCCATCGAAAGTACTTTCTTGATTAAATCTAGCATCATACTACATGCTTTGTTAGACATTCTAGTCATTGTCTTCACATGAAGAAAGTGGATAAGGAAAGACAACTTGGAAAACATTTGGCAGCTTGGATACAATTCACAATCTGCATCACGCACTAGCCTAACGAACTTTTCGGTTTCATCTTCAAACACAAAAGAAGAATAGATGTCAAATGCCTCATCTTGATCAGCATCCCTTATTTCCCCTGCCCATACATCCTCCAATATTTCATGAACAAAGTCCTAGTTTGGCGATTTATCGTGTCCCACACCAGCACTGTGATCATCGTTGCCACCACTAGTGAATTCAAAGGACTCACCATGATGTACCCACTGAAAGTAACCTTGAGTCATCCCATGTTCATAAAGATGATCTTCCACAATAATGAAATCCTAAAAATACATATTATTGCACCTTTGACATGGACATTGAATCTTCTCCTTTCCACTTGCATGGGTTTTGCAAATCGCATAAATTGCTTTACCCCATATATGTAGCTCCCACACCATTTATTCTTATTTTGTATCCAACTCTTATCCATTTTGTAATGCTTCGAAGATTAATATAGAGACTTCTCAAGTAAGAAAAAAAATATCAACAAAGTTGTTATGCAAACATAGTAGCTTGTGGTAACTAACTCAAAGAAGTGGGGCGGGGGGAAGGGGGGAGTGGTGGGACTGATAGAAATAAGGCATAATGTACAGTGAAATAATTTCACAAAGTTTGAGATATACAATATAATGGGGAGGGCAACATTATTAATCTCATCACTTTTAGTCCAATAAAATTACACATCCCTTCACTATTGGTGTCATTATTTTTTTTTTTTTTGGGTTAACACTACTAGTCTCATTCGAACGAGTTATGAGTGTCTTAAAGCAAATTCAGCCACTGGGCACATTTCTTTTGGGTTAATCTAGTAAACAAACTCTCCTTTTTTGCTTGAATAAAAGCTTTAGTGGTCCTAATGCCTTCCCATACTCGGTGCTCTGCATAATGGCATAAAACAGTGCAGTAGCACCTCACAGTTGTTCCCCGATTGCTTTTTTTTTTTTTTTTTGGGTCTGATAAATTTTATTGAAACAAATAGGAGACATAACCACTGGGAAATCCCCTGAAACGGAACACATGCAAAACATAAACAAGCTACTAGCATATACTAGCAGATCAACCAAAAGTACACACAAACTACACCATAGCCACTAGGCCTTCCAAACTACAAACAAAAGCAGAACCCATCCTTTTTTTAACAAACAAAAAGATGTTGCTTATAGAGTAACCGAGTTCTTTCTCTTCTTTCAAAGATTTCAGATCACCCAAATGCAGAATCACAAAACACAAGTTCTTTGTAGGGCTACGAACTAATCTAAGGGGGCGTTAGTGATTTCAGAGACTTCAAAAGAAATTTTTACTGAAAACATGAGTAAATATATGACAAAGGCCTCGAGAATTTCTTTGAATTGTAAATCACCAAAATTATTAATACCCTCATAGTTCTTCATCCCGAAAACTAAGTAACCGAATAAAGGAGGTGATACAATGAAATGAATGCAAATTGATTGATACCAGAGTGCTTGTAGGAGTTGACGTTGTAGAGATTATACGTTGCTCTCTTTGTTTGAACACCACGCTCGCGGATCCGTTGCCGAACTCCTTCACCAGGAACGAGTTATTCTTCTTCACGGTCTCTCTGGTAGCTTTCCCATAATGATTTTCAGAGAGTTAGGGTTCTCTTCTTTGGAGTTGATTTTGCAAAGAAAAGTAAAGTTATAGTGTCAGAAAATAGGAAAAGCGGGAAGTGAATCTTGGACGCGCCAAGTGGTGGAGGCAAAAAAAATTGGGAGCTTATAAATACAACTGCAAATTTACTGCATGTAACGTTTACT
>BPLS01000514.1:2750280-2782097 GCA_019656275.1 Rhododendron kiyosumense | reverse complement strand
TCTAGAGTTTGAAATATTGGCCTAATTTCAAGTTTTATAATCGGACATTGTTGTGCCAGAACCAGATTTAAAATGGGGGAGTGATTATTGTCGACCAGTTTCAAACTCTAGAGTTTGAAATTTCGGCAAAATTTATAATTTTAGAATATGATATTATTTGCAATTTTCAAACTCTAGAGTTTGAAATGTTGGCCTAATTTCAAGTTTTATAATCGGACATTGTCGTGCCAGAACCAGATTTAAAATGGGAGAGTGATTATTGTCAACCAGTTTCGAACTCTAGAGTTTGAAATTTTGGCAGAATTCCGAGTTTTAGAATATGAAATTATTTACAATTTTCAAACTCTAGAGTTTGAAATTGTGGCGTAATTTCAATTTTTAGAATATGACAATGTCGGGACAGAACCAGGCAAAAAATGAATGGAGGAGTGATGAGTTACCTCGTGCTGTGATTTTGGCTCTGAAAGTACAACATCCATGGCTCCCTCTTCCTTGTCAACTTCCATTTCCATTGCACAACCTTCCAATCCCCAATCAAAATAGACATTGCTCTCATATGTTGGGTTCAAGACTTCTTCTTTACCAATGGAGGGAGATGAAGCAATGGAGGTTCCCATTGAGAGTTAGGAGGTGTGAGGTGCGAGTTCGAAGGCAGTTGTCGACTGGATTTATGGTGGGAGGTGGGAGGTGGGAGCTCAACAATGGTGGTTTGGAATGGAACCAGAGAACCAGACTTCCCTCTGGAAGGAGATGGAAAAGAATTGAAGGGAAACGTGGGTGGGTGGGTGGGTTTAGGGGGTGTATGTATTTTTGATGTGGTTGTATGTTTGTGGTTGTATGTTTGTAGTTGTATGTAATAAAAGTAGGGGTATTTTTGTCCATTTTTATAAGGGCATTTTTGTTCGAATATTATTTACTTAAAAACAAGTTACATGTAGTAAATTCGCAGTTGTATTTATAAACTCCCAAAAAATTCCATTGATACCTGTATAACACGACGGCGTTTTGGATTATGTTTTTTGGTGTTGAAACATTTACTATTATCTTTCTCTTAGGACTTTTCAACGAAAACCGTAGAGTTAAAAATTAAATATGATCATTTATAATAAAATAATCAAAAAAATAAGATCTTTGCACTGGTTCAAACGGATTGAAAATCGGAACACTTAATTTTTTTATTTTGTTTTATGGTTCTTTTAGAGCTTTTCAACGAGAACCCTCGAGTTAAAAATTAATTATGATCCTAAGATAAAATGATAAAAAAAAAAAAAAGATTTTTGCAACGGTTCAAGCCTTTATCCATATCCAAATTAGTTGTCTTTTTATGAAAATCTTACAAACATGCATGTTTCCAAAAAAGGAAAAAAGACTAAAGCTTGATCTGGGCTCAAAAAATATTCGCTTATTTTTGTTCCTTTTTTTTCAGTTATTTATTTGTGGAGGAATGAGAAATATATATATAGTTAGCTTCCTGTAAAGAATCCCTTACATAGCTTAAGTAAAGACCTCACAGATCCCGATTGAATTTTAATGATCCGAACCGTTCAATATGATCAGAACGTAATTTTAAGGGTTCCCACTAAAAATCAGCAAAAAATATAACCGGAAAGTGCTTGATTTGAGCAATTTTCATTGAACAGTTCAATTAAAAACTACTCAAAATAAGCACTTTTTGATCATATTTTTTGTTAATTTCTCGCGGGGTCTCTTAACATCATGGTTTGCACACATTAAATGGTTCAAATTATCAAAATTTGATCGGGACATATGAGTCCTTACCTAAAGTCCTTACTTAAGGTTATTACAAGAAGCTTGTGGGTTCTATAAGAGATCCCTTATTTTAATAAAATATGAACCTCATGATCTTGATTAAATTTCGATGATTCGAACTGTTCAATATGATCAGAATATGATTTTTAAGGGTCCTCTAAGAAAAATCAGCAAAAAAGCCTGGAAAGTGCTTGATTTGAACAGTTTTCATTGAACGGTTCAATTAAAAACTGTTCAAAACAAGCACTTTCTGGTAATATTTTTTGCTGATTTCTTGCGAAGACTCTTTAAATCACATTTTGCACACATTGAACGCTTCGGATCATCAAAATTTGATCGAGAAATGGGAGGTCCATATTTTATTAAAATAAGGGATCCCATATAGGATCCGTGGTGTATATATATAATACACACACAAAGAGTCAGCTTCTGGTAAGGAATCTCCTACATCGTATAAGTGTGGACCTCATAGATCCCGATCAAATTTTGATGATCCAGTCCATTCACTATAATCAGAACGTGATTTTAAAGGTCCTCGCGAGAAATCGGCAAAAAATATGATTGGAAAGTGCTTCATCCGAACAGTTTTCATTGAACGGTTCAATAAAAAACTACTCAGGTCAAGCACTTTTCGGTCATATTTTTTGTTGGTTTTTAACAAAGATCCTTAAAATTACATTCTAAACTTATTAAACGGTTTGAATCATTGATATTTGAATGGAAAATGGAGGATTGGATAAAAGGAGATTAAGAATATGAATAGATGGGACAAGTTGGGTTCACAAAAATAATAGATAAGACTATATGCATATTGGAATTAATTATATTGTATTTGGTTGGGTGAGATAAATATGATGAGGGTAATTTTCGACCGTTGGATGCGGAGATAAAGTTGATGACGGTATCCCCCTCATTAATTAGTTAAATGTAATACTAAATGGACAAATAGTCTAGACTTTGAGTTGGTGTTGTGCAGTGAGTACCATGCTGCACACCTCCAAGCAGTCGGATCGTGCATCTGACGGCTTGGATCTCATCTCAACAACCAACGATCGAGAGCCGTTCATTACCGAGATGAGATTCGAGCTGTCAGATGCACGATCCGACGGCTCGGAGGTGCGCAGCACGATACTACATACGCCACTACATAACACCACAGTGAGGTGCACAGCACCATGGTGCGCACCTCTAAGCCGTCAGATCGTGCATCCGATGGCTAGGATCTCATCTTGACAACTAATGATCGAGAGTCGTTCATTGCAGAGCTGAGATCCGAGCCGTCGGATGTACGATCCGACGGCTTGGAGGTGCGCACCACGGTACTACGCACACTACTGCACAACACCATCCCCCAATTACAAATAGTCCACTATTGTCCAATTGCCCTCACTTTCTTGTGCAAACATACACCGAACTACAGAGTACAAAAAAAGAGGGTATATGTGAGTCCACCTTCAACACCGTTGATAGACCCCACCTATCTTTTTCCCACCATCAAACATACCAATTAAGTATAACATACAAATTGAGACAAATTTTTTACAAATCTTTTGCAAGTCTAATGTGCTTATCGAAACTGTTCATTTGTACAAATCTTTGCTACCCTCAACCATGCCGAAAATCATGTTTTGAGACCAAAGGCTCCATTCCAGAAGACTTTCTTAAAAAATAGTATTTATTTCACATTTTTAAACTTAAAAATAATGTAAATTAATTTTTTTTAAAATTTTTTTGCACCACTCAAAAGATCTCAATGAGATCTATCAAACAAGATCCATATTGTTAGAAAAATTATTTGCATAAACACATTATTTTTGAGTTCAAAATTATCTTCTTAAAAAAATAAGTACTTAAAATGAGTTCTGAAACACATTCTAAGTCACAAAACAAAAAAAATAATTAAGCCTCAAAAAGTTCTGTTATAGCATTTAGTGACTCACAATTGGTCACTTAAATAGGAAACATTTTGCGACCAGAGCACCCTAGTCGCTCAAACATTTAATATAGAGATATAATGCAACCAGCTTCTTCTTGGTCGCAAAATAGTCATATGCTGGTCACAATACTTATTCATTCAAGTTGTAACGCCCCGAATTTTGGAAACGTTAAATAAACATTTTATTGAAAACTTAAATAGAGTCTAACTCATTATTACATCATAACTCTCACAAGAGTATTTTTATTTAAACACGGAAGGAAAAACTAGGGTCCTATCTACTGTTTCGTCTGCTCCTCCATCCTAGCCAGTTCCTCGGCTCCGAAAGCTTCCTAGGTGTAGAGTTCACCATGTTCATCTACAAGGTCTGACACATTATACCGGCATTGCCACCAATATAATATGTCAGGGTCACCAAAGGCAACACCATAAGTTACGAAAGCTAAATAGAATAATCTAATCCCACTAACCCCTAACTTACAAACAATAGGTCACACAAAGAATGATTTCCACATAGTTGCATTCATATTTGACCAAATAGTTAGCAACGACATATCCACATTCACTATTCGAACTAGCATTGGTGTCCATAATTTTCTAAGTTTCTCCTACACGATTTGTTGTCAAACCACCATTTTCTCCTTTCCTTTACCAAATCAATAATTTCAAAATCGTTTTTAACACACCCAACCTCGGTTCTACCGTTCCGGTCTCCCGAGTATCCTCACAATGGTTTCACTGCACCGGATTTCCATTGGCACACAAAACTTTGCATTGGCTCCTCTCCGCGGATAACCAAGCTACACACCTAACCTCGATTCCGCCGTTCCGGTCTTCCAAGTATCCTCACAATGGTTCCGTCGTCCCGGGTTCCCATTGGCACACAAAACACACACCACACAATGGGAAGTCCGGCCACATTTGCGGTTTTCAAACCATTTCACTTTTTCAAATCACACCTTGTCTTTAACACACCCTAGGTGTCACGTTTCTAACTTTCTCGATTACTGTGTCTCGTTTTTATGCAAAAACTCCGCTGTAAGACTTTCCACATAAGTAATCATAAATCATTTATTGTAATCTTGAAACTAAACTAGTAAGATCATCCAACTGATCTATATTATGTATCATGCTCAAATCTCAACTTAAGCATAACGCCACATGTACGGACGCCTTTGGAGTGGAGACCACTTATGCTTTATCACACAACCACAAGCAATGCAAGTAATCACATATTCATTCTCATAACCATCCTTAAGATCAAAATACGATAACTTTCATTCAAGTTTGTATTTTAAAAATCCGTTCTTCCTTCCTTTTAGGGAAGTTCAAAACAGCACATGTTTTTCCGAAAAATAAAGTTGGAATATTCAACATACTCCCCTTCCTTTTCAAATCTTTAGTAAAATATTTTTCAAGTTCTCATGCATTTCAACATACAAACGATAAATCATATAGTCTAATTATTCTTAGAATGCAAGGATAAACTATGTATACTTAGGAATATGGGTTAAGAAGTTTTTACCGTTCTTCTTGGCAGTAGGGCGGCTACGGAAAATGAGTTGATGATTAGGCGGAGTGACTTCCTATAGTAAGCTTCCGGTAGCTTCGAAAGAGAAAAGTTTCTCTCGAAACTAAATCTTGACTAGTACTACTAAAACTTTTGGATCAAAAGGGTGGTCGAGTGGCGGTTTGGTGGCGGCTTAGGATGAGTTTCTTGATGAACTCATGCAAAAACTCAAGAACAAGAAGAACAAAGTAAGAACACTAGATTTTCTAGAGAGAGAAGTTGAAGGATGAAGGTGTGAGTTGAATACTTGGATGAGGGTCCTATTTATAGCAAAATTTTGGACTCCCCCTCCATTGGCTGGCCCTCCCCTCTCTCTCCTTTTCTCATTTTTGTTGCTCCATGGACTTGTCAAATCAAGTCTTTCAAGCATGCCATACTTTCCCTCACTTGTCATTTCCATTCTAGGCCATATCTTAGGTAATCATGAAGGGTTTAATGGCTTGTCTTGCCCTAGGAAAGCTTGTCTTGCAAGAATGAACATAATAATTGGCTAGGTTATGCTTAAGAAGTCTAGAAATGGTTGTAAAGTTGTACTTAGGTTGAAAGAGATAACTTGATGGAGTGTACAAAAGCATGCACACACACACACCTCTCTCTTTTCCTCTCATTCGGCCTCTCTCTCTCTTTCCCCTCCTCTCTCTCTTGGCCTCCCTCTCTCTCTCTCTCTAGTACTACATATATATATATATATATATGCTTATGTGTGCATATGTAAGTACACTAAAGTACTATGTAGTCCTTTTAGGTCTATGGACGAGGAGATGATTATGCTAAGGCTTTCATTGACAAGCACATTGCCTCATGCGTAATATTTTCCTAGGAAGTGCATTTATGGTCATATAGGCATGTTTATAATAAGCTATGAGGTGTACACACACACACACACACACACACACACACACATATATATATATATATGCATATACAAGTACTTTAGAGAATCTAGGAAAGTAACTTTGGTGATCAATTTAGGTTTAGGCCTATTAATCTTAGGGTTGCATGCATGGCAAGGCTAAGGTTACTTCTTTTGGAAGCAACATAATGACTTCCTTTGGTATGACTTGTCTTGTCAAGCATACATATACATTGGCAAGTCTAATGTGTATTATCCAATGGATAACATTTTCCCTAACATTTGTTATCCAATGGATAAAGGGAATATGATGATAGGCATGGCTTTGATATGACTAATCATGAAGTAAAATGATTACTTCATAGGGTTAAAGGGTTCAATTAGGGTTGGGAAGGGTTCGTAAGGCTCAAAGATGGTCAAAAGGGTCCAACTAGGGTTAGGGAAATGTAACTAGGTGAGATGGTGGTTCAGTTCCTCCAACTAATCGGTTAGAAACTCCTTCTTTTTGCCAAGTAGGATTTCTAGTCAAGAAATATGATTTTTAAGGACTAAAATTTAATTATGACGAATTTATTAGAAATTAAAAAGGAATTTACAAGCAATCCAAGTAATTAAAATAGAAATTCTAATATTTAAATGAATTTTTATTTACTGAAATTCAGGGTCGTTACAAACTATCCCCCCTTAAACAATTTCGTCCTCGAAATTAGGTGTACGCTTGGATTCAAACAGCTGGGGGTAATTTGCTTTCAGGGTTTCCTCTATCTCCCATGTGGTTTCTTCAGATCCATGGTGCTTCCATCCATAAGACTCGTACCAGTTTAACTGTCTTATTCCGGATGATCTTCTCACTTTGATCTTGAATCTCTATTGGTTCGTCTTCGTATGTCGCGTCTTCTTCGATGGAGATGTCTTCCCAGTTGAGGACATGCGTGGGCAAGGCAAGATACTTGCGGAGCATTGAAACGTGGAACATGTTCTATACTCTGTCTAGCTATGGTGGTAGTGCAAGACGATACGCAACCTTCCCGATTTTCTCTTCGATGTCGAAAGGTCCTATGTAGTGTGGGGACAACTTTCCCTTTTTTCCAAATCTGATGACTCCTTTCTTCGGTCTAATCTTTAAGAATACATGATCGATCTCCTACTACAAAGGTTAATGGTCGGTTCCTTTTATCCGCATAACTCTTCTGTCAGCTTTGAACGGTCTGGATCCTTTGCCTAATGGTCTTGACCTTCTCCGTGGTATCCTGTACTATGTCAGGCCCAATCAATTCTGTTTCCCTAACATCTATCCAGCAGATTGGAGATCGACAGGGTCGACCGTATAGGGCTTCGTACGGTGCCATCTTGACACTTGCTTGGTAGCTGTTGTTGTAGGCAAACTCTACCAACAGTAAGTGCTATTCCCAGCTTCCAGAAAAATCCAAGGCACAGGCTCTCAGCATGTCTTCTAGTGTCTGAATTGTCCTTTCCGTTTGTCCATCTGTTTGCGGGTGGAAGGCCGTACTAAGCCTTACGTCTGTTCCCAATGCCTTCTGTAATCCTTTCCAAAAGTGTGATACAAAACATGGATCTCTGTCAGATACTATCGAGATAGGTACTCCATGTAGTCGTACAATCTCTCGAATGTATAGCAGGCTCAGCTGTTCCATGTTTTTTGTCATCTTAATAGGTAGAAAATACGCAGATTTGGCAGTCTCGTCACGAAATCCATTGAGATGTGCTCCCATTTCCAGGTCGGAATTGGTAAGGGTTGAAGGTCTCTTCCAGGTTTCTAGTGTTCAGCCTTGACTTGTTGACACACTAGACATGTAGACACAAATTGGGCTACGTCCTTCTTCATTCCTTCCCACCAGTATGTTCTTCGCAGATCATGATACATCTTTGTACCGCCAGGGTGGACTGCGAAGTTCGAATGGTGAGCTTCACGGAGTACGGCTTCTCAGAGGGTTCCAGTATTGGGTACGAACACCTTTCCCTTGAATCTCAGGTTGTTATCCCTCTCGATTGTCCATCCTGGTAGCGCCTTTCCTTCTCGGATTCGATACCAAATGAACTTGCAATCCTGATCAAAGGTTTGGGCTAAGAGGATTTCTCAATGAAGTGTCGGTTCTGCAATGAGAGCATACAGACGTGCGTTCACATTCCCTGATCATGGTCGCAAGTTGAACTCGTTAAGTGTGTCCACCATCTCCCATTCCTTAATGGCAGTCTTGACTTTCTATGCCCTGTCCTTTCAACTTACAGCATCAGCTACCACGTTGGCCTTGCCGGGGTGATACTGTACCGTAAATTTGTAGTCCTCCAAGTATTCCATCCATCGACGCTTCCTCAGGTTCAACTCCTTTTGAGTGAAAAGATATTTGAGGCTTTTGTGGTCGGTGAAGACCTTGAATTGTTCTCACCACAAATAGTAACGCCAGAATTTGAGGGCGAATACTACTGCAGCCAATTCTAGGTCTTGCGTGGGGTAATTCCTCTCGTGCGGTCGAAGTTGTAGGGATCCGTAGGCTTCAACTTTTCCATCCTGCATCAGCACACATCCCAAGCTGTCTCTTGACGCGTCGCAGAAATTGTATAATCTACACCCCGCTCAGGAATGATGAGTATCGATGTACTAGTCAGTCTCTTTTCAGTTCCTAGAAAGACTTCTCGCAGGCTTCTTTCTAATCTAGCTTCACTCCTTTCTGAGTTAGTCTTGTCATTGGCTTGACTAGGATTGAAAAGTCCTGGATAAATCTGCGGTAATACCTATCCAATGCTAGAAAACTTTCGATTTTGAACACAGAGGTCGGCTATTTCCAGTTCAACATGGCTTCGACCTTACTTTCATCCACTGTGATTCCGTCCTTGGATACTACGTGCCCTAAGAACTAAACCACTTCCAGCCAAAATTCGCATTTACTAGCCTTGGCATAGAGTTGGTTATCTCGGAGTACTTGTAGTGTCATCCGAAGGTATTGTTCGTGCTCTTCTTTATTGGCGAAGTATATCAAGATGTCATCAATGAACACCACTACAAATTTGTCTAAGTCGGGTTGAAAAATCTTGTTCATGAGAGACATGAATACTGCCAGAGCGTTGGTCAGTCCGAACGGCATTACTACAAACTCGTAGTGTCCGTATCTGGTGCGAAAGGCTATCTTGGCGATGTCCTCATCCTAAATCCTTAACTGATGATAGCTTGATCAGAGATCGATTTTAGAAAAACAAGTTGATTCTCTTAATTGATCAAAGAGGTCATCAATCCTAGGCAACAGATATCGGTTCTTGACTGTGACTTGGTTTAACTTCCTATAGTCGATACACAGTTGAAGTGTTCCTTCTTTCTTCTTCACAAACAATGTAGGCGCTCCCCATGGTGATGTACTTGGTCTGATGAATCCTTTATCCAACAGCTCCTGCAATTGGGTCTTGAGCTCTTTTAGTTCTGCAGGGGCCATTCGGTATGGGGCCATGGAGATTGGGGCGGTTCCTGGTTGGAGTTCTATAGAGAAATCTATCTCTCTTTGGGGTGGTAAGCTAGGAAGTTCTTCAGGGAAAATATCAGTGTACTCGCAAGCGATGTGTGGTAATCCCAATTCCATCCTATCAGCTTCTTCCATTTGGAGACTAGCTAGCCATCCAAACAATTGATTCTGCCACCTTGATCTTTTTGTCGTCAAACTCGTCGTTTCTCTATCCCCTTTAAAACGGAAACGAGACCCTTCTGGGGTGTAAGCCGTTACTGTCTTCTGATGATAGCCTATGACTGCTCGGTGAGCCGATAGCCAATCCATTCCTAGAATTACATCAAAATCCACCATGTCGATCACTTTGAAGTCGCAGGTCAGGCACAAATTGGCTACTTCTAGCTCACATCCTTTACACACTAGACTAATAGCTATACTCTCCCCCAATGGTGATGTTACTTTCGTACTTGTACTTAGGGGTTCTGTTTCTAGTGCTAGAGTAGTTACACAGGCAGTAAATATAAATGAATGCGATGTACCAGAGTCAAACAAGGCTTGTACACAGGTACTATATAATAGTAGCGTACCTTGGATCACAGAGGGATTCTGCTCTTACTCCACAATCTGCAGTGCAAAGATACGCCCTCTAGTACCCTGCTGTGTTCCCATGGGCTACTTTCCCTTGTTTTGCCCACTCTGCTGCTGTGCTGGGCCACCAGGGGTTGGTTTTACAAATCCAGCCTATCCAGGTTGTTAAGCCTTCTGGTTTCCAAAGCTCATATTCCTCTCCCTCTGGGTTGGGGGCATTTGCGCTTGTAGTGACCCATAGCCTGGCAGTTGAAGCACTGAACTGCTGCTCTATTTTGGCTGCCCCTCTGCAGTTCGCCACGCCCTGGCGTAGCAGTCTTCCAAGGTTGGTTGTTCTGGAGTAGGTTAGATGGTTTCGTGGAGTAGGGCCCACAGTTGCTATTGGGTGGTTGGGTTCGGATCAGTCCGCCAGTGTTGCCTGTCGCCTTCCTCCATCGAGTTTTGAAGTCGGTCTCCTTACTCTCTAGCCGTAGGGCACACTTCACGACCTCGGCATAGGTACTAAAGGCTTGAGCCACCACAGCCTTTCGAGTAGTTGTCAGTCCCCACTCGAACCTTCTTACCTTCTTGTCCTCAGTTGGGATGGAGGTTAAGGCATAATGGGACAGTTCCTCATATTTGGCCGTGTACTGGGTAACGATCATTGTCCCTTATTTCAGGTTCAGGAATTCCTGTTCCTAGCTAGACGAAGGGGCGTGGGAAAGTACTTGTCGAGAAACAGGGTCTCGAACTCAGCGAAAGTTGTGGTGTCAATGGCATGGGTTGCTTCCATCAGGTCCCACCAATAGCAGGCTTCTCCCTTCAGCTGGTAAGTGGCTAAAGCCACTCAATCTCCGTCATGAGTAATCCTTAGGGTTCTAAGGATCATCTTGACCTCGTTCAGCCATGTCTCGGCCACGACAGGGTTGGTATCTCCGTAGAAGGTCGGAAGTCGGCGTTTGTAGAACTCATTCATTGCTTGAGTTTAGGTCATGGGTCCGTCGTTATGGTTCTAGTTTTGGTGGTTAGCGTTCAGGGCAGCGACGAACATTTGCATGATTTGGGCTAGGTTAGGGTTTACGCCAGAGGATTCTCCGTTTTCGTATCCTAGTCCACTACGTCAGTTCACCATCTACGAGTAAAAATTGAAAGGGGAAGTTTTAGTCTAAATTTTCCTTTTGCAAATGGTAATAAACAATTGATCACGTAATATGCAACAATACTCTTTAAATCAAGCAAGTTTTTCATAGATAAAAGAGAGATACAATCATAGCATAGAGTTCTACTACAAAATGCAAGCAGAGACAGAGATAGATTCCTAAGACAAGTTGGAACGGTCCTACATACTACTACATAATCCTACATGTGGGTAGTGTGCCCTTTTCGGGGGAAAGGATTCTATTCCCTTCCCGGAAAATGCCAGTTCAAGGGAGAGCTAAGCGGGATGGCAAGCGCTCGTAAATACAAAGTTGCCACTCGGGTTTGAAAGTTCGACAACCAAGGAACCGTATTCGAAGCCCTTGTCGCGCTATTTGATTTAAAAAATCGAGGGAACCAGTCTGTCATTACCATATAAGGGTTCGAGAGCCAGGTTACGGAGGGGAATGGTTTTATGGCACTCCTCTTGTCCAATCTGGAGATCGGTCTCTACTTAGGCATTTATGAAAACATTTGTTTGCAATTCTGTTTGATTAATCAATTCTTTAGCCAATTAGGACGGGGGAACAGTTTAATGGGGGTTAAAACTGGAACAGTTTGCAAAATGTGATTGATATCATGGATGGCATGAAATGTTGAAAAATAAACGAGATAAAGTTCAGAACCGTGACTGGATATCAAACAGTGCCCTAGTATGAGTTTGTCACAAACAGCAGCCAACTTGCATGCATGGATCTTCATGCATGCAAGTCCTCCATCGCGCGATAAACCCATACTGTCGCGCGAGGGTTGATATCCCATCAACAGATTGAATTTTATCCTCTTCTGGGCTCTGGAATGACCAGTGCTCACCCAAGAGGCAAACCAAACAGTTTATAGGCAGCATAATATACAGCTCTAAGCAGTTTAAAGGCTGAAAAAGCCCTACAAATTGACAAAACTCCCCATCAACAGTGTGGGGACAAAATAATGGCTTAAAGCCAAGTTACCCGTGCAAGGTCACTCACTGGTCAGAGGCAGACTTTGTGTGCTTATGCGCTCTGGTGCGCGAGGGTTGCGCCCTGGCGCGTGAAGGTCTAAACCATTTGACCAGTGTTTGGTTTACATATTTCTGGGTTCTGCGACAGGTCTAGAATGATCCCAGGGGTACTCCATAACAGCAGAAATACATATTGAACTATAACTAACATTTTTAAGCATAAAAAAAGTAGTAAACTAGTTATTAATGTAACGACCCAGATTTTCGGTCGTTAAAAATTTCGTTAAGTATTTGAATTTTATTGCAATTGATTTTAATTTCCAAGGTTTTGTCAAAAATTACATTTTTGCCCCTTGAAATTTGAATTCTTTGCGCTTTAGTCCGATTTAGCAAACCTTGTAGCTTTCAACCATCCGATTGGAGTAACCGAGCTAGCAAGCTATTTAGTTACTTTTCCTTAGCCGCAAAATGACCATTTTGCCCCCCCTTGAACCTTTTGAACCTAGACTAAGAATTTGGATATTCTTTTTCTTTTAATTATTTTGGATATATTCTTTGTCCATTGGACAACAAATGTAGGGAAACTATTATCCATTGGATAATAGAAACCCCATTAGTTTATATTAAATGTCTACTTTATTAAAGTGCTATGAATAGTAAAAAGTAACTTTTTGATTACTTTTTGATTATTTTAAAGTACCTTTTTGGATTACTTTAATGTTTAATCTTCCTAACAACTATTATCCATTGGATAATAGAAGTTAGGGTGGTTATTATCCATTGGGTAAAAGGTTCATCTTTCAACTTAGTACATGGGTTGATTAATTTAATATTTTCTTTTAAACCCCATGTGCCAAGGTACCAATTATTTTAAAATAAAAGTTGCCAAGTCACTATTGTCCATTGGACAATAGAAGTTAGGGGATTTATTACCCATTGGTTAATAGCTTTAGTCTTTCACAAAGTACAAGGATTTTATTAAATAATCAAGTCTTGGATTTTCCCATGTGATTTTGTGCATTTAATTATTGGGGTAAATCAAAACCCTAGATTTCCTAGATTACCTTTTTACTTATTTTATGTTAGGGTTTTGATCTTGCAAGATCATTTGGTACATGTGTATATATATATAAGTACTTGGTGATTTTTATTGATTAGTTTAATAGGGAAAATCTTGCCCTTTTAAATCTCCTTTGATCTCTTGTACAAAGTACATTTACTTTATATATTTTCTTGCACATGTGTATATATATATGTGTGTGTACTTGAGAGAGAGAGAGGGAGAGAGAGAGAGAGAGGCCGGAGAGGAGAGAGAGAGAGGAGAGAGAGCCGAATGGGAGAGAGGGAGAGAGAGAGAGAAAGGAGGAAAGAGAGAGGAAGATTGGATTGTATTTTCCATTGATCTCTCTTTGTACTTGAAATCCTTGGTGTATCTATTCTTCATTGCTAGAAAATCACCTCCTTTGACACCTTGCAAGGATTTGAACCCTTAGATCTTGTACCAATATCTTTCTTGCCCACCAAGGATCCATCCTAGCCATCCAATTGATCCAAGATCAAATCTTGGTACAAAGTAGCCATGCATCCCTAGGATTTTCCTTGATTTGTGCTTAAAAGTTAGATATGATTTGATATACTTCTTGGACACCTAGCAAGCTTCTTAACCCTTGGATCATGTACCATTATCATCTTAACCCTCCATTTGATCCAAGAATATCACCAAGGTACAATAATAGCCTTACAAGTCTAGGATTAGTTTTGATCTTTCAAGATTCATTGCCAAGTGTCAAGGTGAGACTTAGAGTGAGAGAGAGGAGAGGGCCAAGCTCCTGCCTATAAATAGAAGGCCATTCCAAGCCTTTCAAAGCACACCTCAAGCAATTAGCTCTTCCTTCTCTCTAGAAATTTCCATTTCCAGTTTCTGGGCAGCCACTGTCCCGTCGGAAATCCTCTGTTTTCTCCTGTCTAGAGTAGTTTTTAGGATCAACTTTCTTCTGGAAAGTTGTAGAGCGCTTCGAAACCTTGAAGTTAGGCTCAAGAATCACCCCAATCGGTTAAGAAATGACCCAGATATCATCATCCGAAGTTCAGTGAAAAATCTGGATTTTCATTTTCTGGACAGCTTACTGTCCTTTGCTTTGTCCCCATTTTTCTCCAACCTAGGTTCGTTTCTAGGATTAACTTTCTTCTCGAGAGTTGTAGAGGGTTTAGAGAGCTTCGTTCTAGACCCAAGAACGACTCTATTCGGCCAAAGATTGACCGAGTTATTGCCGTTCGAAGTTCGGTCCAGATTCGGGGGAATTTTCCAACTTGCTTATTCGGCCCCGACTAGTTTCGGATCAAGGTAGGATATTCTAACCCTAACCCTATGTATATGTGAAATCACGTTATCTTCCATTTAAAAGCAAGTTACCTTTAATTACTTTTCATTTCAAGTATTTGTATTTTGATCTTGAAATTGATTATGAGCATGCTTATGTGAGTTGTTTGAGTTACTTGTGATATATTATAGAGTTGGATGATCTTGTTGGATTACGATGAATGATTTGTTGTTTACGTATGTGATATGTCCTACCACGGAGTCCTTGCATGTAACGAGACACGAGAATCGAGAAAAATAGAAACATAACACCTAGGGTGTGTTTGAAAAGGTTGAAATGTTTTGAAATCCGCAATGTGGCCGGACTTGCCCATTGTGTGAGGTGTGTGTGTGTTCCAATGGGAAACCGGAGCAGCGGAACCATTGTGAGGGTGTGTGCCAATGGGAACCCGGAGCGGCGGAACCATTGTGCGTTCCCATGGGAACCCGGAGCAGCGGAACCATGGTGAGGTATAGCTTGGTTATCCGTGGAGAGGAGCCAATGCATTGTGTGCCAATGGGAACCCGGTGCGGCGGAACCATTGTGAGGATACTCGGGAACCCGGAACGGTGGAACCGAGGTTGGGTGTGTATGGCTTGGTTATCCGCGGTACGGAGCCAATGTCAAATGATTTTTGAAAGGCTTGGTTATCCGCGGTACGGAGCCAATGCAAATGTTTTGAAAGGTTGTTTTGTAAGTGGAAAAGGAAGACACGGTCTACGATGAGTCGCGTAGGAGAAATCGAGAAATCTTGGACACCAACGTTAGACGATTAAACGAATATGATTATGTGATTGTTAGTTGTAAGGTTGGTGGGTAAGAATTTCCTATTGAGCGTTGTAGCTCATGGTGTTACCTTGTGGTGACCCTGGCATATTATATCGGTGGCGACGCTGGTATAATGTGTCAGATCTTGTAGATGATCAAGATGGACCGTTCACTTGGAGGCGTCCGGAGCTGAGGAGCTGGCTAAGATGAAGAAGCAAGTGGAGATGTAGTTAGGAAACCTTAGTTTCCTTTTTGTTGAATAATTGTACCTCTTTGAAGTATTTATAATGTAATAAACTCTTTTTATTATGTAATAAATGCTTCATTAACGTACCCTGATTTTGGGGGCGTTACAATTAACATGCTTGTAGAGTGATCTATATGAAAGAAAATACGTAAAAACAATAGGAAACCAATACCCACACGGACCATCACGCGCAGACTGGGATAGTTGCGCGCGTGAGTGGGTCCATCGCGCGCTAATTCCTACCACAACGGTTTTTGAAACCTTGCCATCTTTAGGACCAGGACTGGTAATTGATTACCAGTCTTAGCCCTGCCAGCCCCCCTCAGGGATTGGAACAAAAAAACAGTAGGTATGCTATACCTAAATTGAGTTTGAAAGAGTGCTTGAGCTTTGAGCTTAGAGGCTTGATTGAGGTGTGAAAATGGAGAAGGAAGAACAAGTTATGTTCTTGGAAACTTTGGGTTTAACTAAGCCTTTTGAATCTCCTTTTTTTTGAACCTTTTTGAAGGATGAACCATGGGGTGTATATATAGGGAGAAAGGGAGGTAGGTATGGGCTGCAAACAGAGGAGTTTAGTTAGTCCACGAGGCCTGGCTGAGGTTGCATTGGTGGCCAAGTTTCCTCCCTAAAAAAGGTTGGTGGCAGTTTGGTCCGGCGTGTGATGGAGTCAGTCTGTCGCGCGAGGGTGTGCCCTGGTGCGCATGGGTCAATGGTCAAGCTTTAACCATTGACCACACCTGGCAGTTTGACCATCACGCGTGGGTCCTAAACCCTCGCGCACAAGTTAAACCAACACACGTATTGGTCAAAACCAAGCTTTGAATATTGACCAACACCCGTCAATTTGACCCGCACACGTTGGTTCTCAACCAACACGTGCCAGTAGGGTTTTTGGCTTTTTAAAGTGGCTTAGGATCAGGTTAGGTTCAAAGGTTTTGCAAACACTCAAAGCTCAAATACTTATCATTCCCGAAGTGTTCTTGATCTATTTCATCATCGGGGGATCAAATACCGTAAGTAAACTAATCTAAAAGCCCAAATTGGGGTGTCTACACTACAAGTTAACAAGCTTTAAACCATGCTGCTGGTATCCAACCTAGGGTAGTTTGACTCCGTACATTTCCCTCAGCCACATCTTGTATTCCCTCTCGGCAACGGTCTCGGTTCTAAGAAGATACTCACGTTCCAGTGTGAGCAGTTCATCTACAGATAGGATGGGTGGTTCTTCCAATGGTTCCAAGTGGTACTAGGAGAGGTTTAGCATTGTAGCCTCCAGTTTCCGGTCAGACATAAGATAGTCAAATGGTTGCTATAAGTCCTCCACAGGAGGTGCAGGGACTTAGGTTGGTGGGAGATTCTCGGAAGTTACAACTGGTGGGGGCATCTCCCAAGTAATTGGAACTTTATAG
This sequence comes from Rhododendron kiyosumense, assembly GCA_019656275.1. Lineage (NCBI taxonomy): Eukaryota > Viridiplantae > Streptophyta > Magnoliopsida > Ericales > Ericaceae > Rhododendron > Rhododendron kiyosumense. The sequence continues at coordinate 2,765,025 of BPLS01000514.1, read as the reverse complement.
AGCTCCATGTCATCCTCCGGCGGGGGTGTTGGTCCCGTGTACTTTGGTACTAGCAATGACCGGCAGTCAGCCAGTACTTAAGGGGCGAAAGGGGGACATCCTCCTTATGGTACGTTTGACATCTATAACAATAAAGATTGTTATATATTAGACTTAATGGTGTAAGGAGAGAAATAGAGTACAAATAGAAATAAGTACAAGTATGCACATAAACAGTGATCACATGTCAACAGAAAATATAAGTCTTTCATTTCCTAATAAAACAAGTACAACATACATGGCTTACTATCCGAAACTTCCTACTTCATTCTGATTACATCAAAAGGTTCTACCACTTTCTAATCCTTCCTAACTGGTCTAGAAAATGTTTGGAAATTCAACCCTATATGCGCCTATGTTAGTCTCGTAGGGTGGTGGTGGTACATCACCAGAGTCAGCGAGTATATCCATGAAGTCTGGCATGACCCATTCCGGATACTCCTCTAGAATTTCTAGGTTGTAGACACCCCAATATGGGCTTCCAGATTAGTTTACTTACGGTGTTTGATTCCTCGATGATGAAATGGATCAAGAACACCCCGAGAATGATAAGTGCTTGAGCTTTGAGTGTTTGCAAAACCCTTGAATCTAACCTAGTTTAAGCCACTTCAAAAACCAAAAACCCTACTAGTTCGCGCCAGGGCACAACCATCCTGCGCCAGGGCGCACCATCGCGCGACGGACTAACTCTGTCGCGCGACGGTCCAACCTACCACCAATCTTTCCTGAGATGGGCAGTTAGCCACCAATGCAAGTTCAGCCAGGCCTCGTGGACTGGCTGAACTCCTCTGTTTCCAACCAGATCCTCCTTCTCTCCCTATTTATACCCATCTCCTTCTTCATTTGATAGGGTTAGCATTTTCCATTGTTTCTCTTTCAAAGGGTTACCAAATTTTAAGCCCAAAGAAGGATTACACTCTCAATCCTCCATTTTCACACTTCAACCATCCAAGAACAAAGCTTGTTCTTCCACCTCAACCTTTTTCAAACACCTCAATCAAACCTCAAAACTCAAATTCGTTTCAAACTCAACCAAAGGTATAGCATACGTACTGTCTTTCTCTTCTGATCCCTGAGGGGGGCTGGCAGGGCCAAGGCTGGTAATCAATACCAGTCCTGGTCCTAAAGCTGGCAAGGTTTCAAAAACCGTCGTGGTAGGAACTAGCGCACGATGGTCACACTCTCTTGCGCAACACTCCGGTGCTGCATGAGATGGACCGCGTGGGGATTGGTGTCCTATTGTTTTCTATTTATGTATATATAGATCACTCTGCAAGCATGATAATAATCAATTTACTTCTTTCCTTTGTTAAGAACTGCTAGTTTGTAGTTAATTTTCATTTCTGCTATTTTGAAGTACCTCTGAGATCATTCTGGACATGTCCCAGAACCCAGAAATGTGTAAACCAAGCACTGGTTTGGTCCACGCCAGGGCGCACCATTGCGCGCCAGTGCGCCAGGGCGCACCATTGCACGCCAGAGTGACTCCATCGCACGACAGTTTGCCTCCGACCAATGAGTGGCCTTGCACGGGTAGCTCGGCCTTAGGCCATTATTTTGTCTCCACACTGTTTATGGGGTGTTTTATTAATTTGTAGGGCTTCTCAGCCTTTAAACTGTATATTATGCTGCTATAAACTGCGTGGTTTGTCCTGGGTGTGCACTGGTCCTTCCAGAGCCCAGAGGGTTTGAGAATAAGAGCTGTGGGTTTGAACTCACCGACACGTGCGTGTTTTAGAGTTGCACGCACGAGAGTAAACAGCATGCAGTGACTTGTTCAGTGCATATTGGTTTCTTCCTGCGCATGTCACTCTAAAACAGGAGCCTTCCAGTTTGTTTAAACTCCCACAGCAGTCTATTCTCATCCTATACTAACTGCTCATCCATGCTATCTATCACATCCTGCAAACATGTTACATTTTAATCCCTTTTAACTGTTTCCCCGCCCTAATTGGCTAAAAATTGATTAATCAAACAAAATCGCAAACAAACAATATTTTTGCAAATGCTTAAGTAGAGACCGATCTTCGGATTGGGCGAGAGGGGTGCCATAAAACCCTTCCCCTCTCGTAACCTGGCTCCCGAACCTAGATATGGTTATGACGGACTGGTTCCTTAACTTTTTCAAATCAAACAGCGCGGCAAGTGCTTTGAAATACGGTTCCTTGGGTGTCGGACCTTCAAACCCGAGTGGCGACTCTGTATTTTCGCGAGCGCTTGTCGTCCAGCTTCAAAAAAGCGCTCCATCGAACCGGCACTTTCTCTAGGGAAGGGAATGGAATCTTTTTCCCCGAAGAAAAGGGCACGCATGCCCACATAGGTCATTGTCCGATTCCCATTCTATTGGTTCCTCCTCAGGATCTTCTTCTTCGGGATCCTCCTCGAGATCTTCCTCCTCGGAGTCTTCGACTTCCACGTTATCGGGAGGTGCTATGGGTACCGCTTCGGCATCGTCCTCCTCAACTCCCTCGATTATGAATTCTACATTCTCGGGGGGTGCTATTTGGACTAGGACAGGTGCTACTGCGACACCGTCTTCCTCCTCGTCATTTACAGGGAGTAAGATGGTACCATGCTCTTGGTAATAGTCATGAGTATAGGGAAAAGCATACGAAAAATAAGGATCCCCCACTAGTTGGTTCGTCATCGATCTTATGGTGCTTGTAAGATAGTGAGCTTCAGCTAGCAGGTTGGCTTGATAGAGATTTGGTTGGTCCATCTATAATAAGAGAAATTATATGTTATACTTATCGATGCAGGGTATAATTTGAACAGTAGGCATACACATAAGTGACAAAATAACGAGTCTTTCATTCCAGATCATAGCAAAAAGTACAACTTAGGAAGATTAAACATTGGTGATCCTATTCTTCAACATTTTATATCCCGAAGGATTGCAACTGCTATTGGATTTATTTGGGTGCACCTAGGCTTTCATGGGTCTTCTAGGCCTCATCCTCCTTAAGATTTCCTTAATCCGCCAAGTTTTCCTCCTTAGCTACCTTCTTGGCATATTTATTGATTTTTCCCTCCTTATCTCCAACCTCTGTATTTGGCATCGGGGGTAGGACACCGAAAAACTCATGGAAGGCATACAGGATAGGAAACATTTTGGGAAACCAAGGGTCCTTTTCGACGGGAATAGAGGTATTTTGCTACACTCTTTGGAAATCTCGTTTTTCTGCAAGTACAACGGCAATAAAGTCGGGATCTTCCAATCGCTGGATCGTCATGGTTTTTATGGTATTCCTGGGTTGGTAGGCTTCGACTAAAAGATCGACTAGACATTTCATCTACAAGAAAAAGTTTTATTAGTAAAGTTTTAAGAAAGAGTTTTAATAACATTCTAGAGAAAACTTTCAAGTTTCTATGTTCCACATTCGATCATTGAATTAAGTCATCATCCAATTATTCGAAAATTTCCAGCTCGGTGGTACTGCCAATTTCCATACATTGGTTCAATCCGAAAATTGTTTTGTCAAAATTCCACCCAATTCGGGACGGTAAACTTAAACTTCGTTCACGTTTGTGCAATGGTCAATATATCTTATGGTCTACACATTCTACTCATGACCGTGGTTATGAACCTAAAACTCTGATACCAAGTTGTAATGCCCCGAATTTTGGAAACGTTAAATAAACATTTTATTGAAAACTTAAATAGTGTCTAGCTTATTATTACATCATAACTCTCACAAGAGTACTTTTATTTAAACACGGAAGGAAAAACTAGGGTCCTATCTACTGTTCTGCCTGCTCCTCCATCCTAGCCAGCTCATTCGCTCCGAAAGCTTCCAAGGTGCAGAGTTCACCCTGTTTATCTACAAGGTCTGACACATTATACCGGCGTCGCCACCAATATAATATGTCAAGGTCACCAAAGGTAACACCATGAGCTACGAAAGCTCAATAGAAAAATCGATTCCCACTAACCCTTAACTTACAAACAGAAGGTCACAAAAAGAACGATTTCCACATAGTTGCATGCATATTTGACCAAATAGTTAACAACGACACATCTACATTCACTATTCAAACTAGCATTGGTGTCCATGATTTTATGAGTTTCTCCTATGCGATTTGTCATAAAACCGTGTCACCATTTTCTCCTTTCCTTTACCAAATCAGCATTTTCAAAATCGTGTTTAACACACTCAACCTCTGTTCCGCCGTTCTGGTCTCTCGAGTATCCTCACAATGGTTCCCCCGCACCAGGTTCCCATTGGCACACAAAATTTTGCATTGGCTCATTTTCGCGGATAACCAAGTTACACACCCAACCTCGGTTCCACCGTTCCGGTCTCCCGAGTATCCTCACAATGGTTCTGTCATCCTGGGTTCCCATTGGCACACAAAACACACACCACACAATGGGCAAGTCCGGCCACATTGCGGTTTTCAAACCATTTCACTTTTTCAAATCACACATTGTCTTTAAAACATCTTAGGTGTCATGTTTCTAACTTTTTCGATTATTGTGTCTTGTTTTCATGCAAAGACTCTGCGATAGGACTTTCCACATAAGTAATCATAAATCATTAATTATAATCTTGAAACTAAGCTAGTATGATCATCCAACTCTATATTATCTATCATGCTCAAATCTCGACTTAAGCACAATGCCACAAGTACGGATGCCTTTGGAGTGGAGACCACTTATACTTTATCACATAACCACAAGTAATGAAAGTAATCACGTATGCATTCTTATGACCATTCTTAAGATCAAAATACGATTACTTTCATTCAAATTTATATTTCGAAAATCCATTCTTCCTTCTTTTTAGGGAAGTTCAAAACAACACATATTTTTCCGAAAAATAAAGTCGAAATATTCAACATACTCCTCTCCCTTTTCAAATCTTTAGTAAAATAATTTTCAAGTTCTCATACATTTCAACATACAAACGATAAATCATATAGTCTAATTATTCTTAAAGTGCAAGGATAAACTACGTATACTTAGGGATAGGGGTTAAGAAGTTTCTACCGTTCTCCTTGGTGGTAGGGCGGCTAGGGAAAATGAGTTAATGATTGGGCGGAGTGACTTCCTGCAATAAGCTTCCGGTAATGTTTCTCTCGAGAAATGTTTCTTTTAAAACTAAATCTTGACTAATACTATTCACTACAACAAAAAACACCAATGTTGACACCCTTTGATGTCTTTTGGTGACAAAAAATTAGGGTTGACACGGAATATATTCAATGTTGACTAACAATTTTACTGCTTGTCACCGAAAACCTTTGGATGACCTGGCTAAATAATGAGGAAATTTGGTGACAAAAAATTTGTCACTGAAGATAAATTTCGGTGACAAGTATAGAGTTGTCACGGAAATATATGAATTTTTGCACTCCTGGGCTCCAATTCGTTTAGGCGCGCATATAAAAAGTTAAATAAATTTTTTTTATTCAAAACGACGTCGTTTCACGCGTTTTGCTTGTCACCAAAAACAAGCCCTAATTTTTCACTCCTCACGTTTCACGCATTTTGCTTGTCACCAAAAACAAGCCCTAATTTTTCACTCCTCACGCTACTCTCTCCATTTTTACTCTGCCTCTCCCTACTCTACTCCTACAGCCACGCTCCATTCACGCTGAAGATTTCCATCAGCAGCGACAGTGACCCCGACCACAAACCGGTGGCCGTCGCTCCGATTAGCCCAGGTCTTTTTCTGTCCCTCTAAGTATCTCGCCCTGTCATTCTCTCTCTCGATCACAAAATTTGTCTCTGTCTCTCTCGATCTCTCTATTGATTTCGTCTAGCTAAACATTTTTTTTTGGTTCTATCTTCACTGTAAAGGGAGGACACTTCATCTTCGCCCTCTTCCACACCGGCCAGAACTCGCCAGCACCACCACCACACTCTGTGATTTCTGGTATTCACCAGGTTTGATTTGATTTTTTTCCTTAATTTTTTCCCAAATACAAAGGTACGGTTTTAATCGAAGAACATTAGAATTTTATAATCAGTTAGGATTTACACAAATTTTGCACTTGTAGGATTTGGATTTACATTCGTCGAGGTATCGGTTTTCATTTGGATAACATGTTGGGGCTTTTAGGTTGACTGACTCATTCGGATAACGAGCTCAAGAGATAGAAGATGAAAAATATTGTTTCCATGCGTCATGGGGACACTCCCCCTGCCCCCGAGCTATTTCCATCCCAAATCTTCTTCTCCACTGGTAATGGGCAATTTTTGGATTTCCATAATTTTTTGTCTCCACATGAGATCTTTACTTGTTGAGCTCAAATTTCGGGATGTACATGTCCCTGCTTTTTATAGCTATATTCAATCTTCACGTTGTTATATTCTTTCACAGTTCATGGTTAGTGAGATTATTTGTGTTTGCTTATTTTCTGGGCAAGTGCAATTATATCCTTTATCATTATTGGTCACAGAGATAACTCTTTAGAGAGTACAATTCTTTCATCCTACCACTTGTTTGATTTAATTCCTGAGAGGAAATAGATGATAAATGAGTCTCAAGTTGCATAAGAAGATGGCCCTATTGATTTAGAACATAGAATCAGCAGGTTTTTTTGTTGCCAAAACAAAAAATGAACTAGAAATAAGAGGTAGAAACAACTTTTGCCAATACTAATGTCCAGGACTCCACTTTCTTTTACAGGACAACAAACAATGCTGCCTAGGTATGCACCTGTAAGTACTTGATTTTATCTTGGACTAGCTATGTTTGCCTCTGGTGATTTTTATAATTTGAGCAGCAAAGAATGTGTTTTGCTTATGAATACATGGAAGTCAGATTGATGTCTTAAATTTGTGGATCCAGCGAGAATTTGAATGGAACCAAATTTGTAGGACGACTAATGAGATTTTCAATTGAAGTGCATTTGGATTAAAAACAATCTGCCACTAGAGTCCCACTAATTTGTGCTATATCTCATCCTGCTATAAGGGTATTCAAACTTTCCAGATGAACTAAGATGATTGGTCCCAATCTATCCACCCTTTCGAGTCTTGTAAAGGAGGGCACTTATTGGATTGCCATTTAGCTTCCCACTTCAAAACGACTACCATTTCTGCATGTTTTTAGACCTTCTCCTTGAACAAATATATAAGTATCGCCTGTAAGGGTGAATTGTGTTCTACGGTTCAATTAGGGGCAATTAACCATAGGACCTACAGTCTTGTTTGTTTGGTTAGTTCTATTGTTGCCATATATATATGCATTGTGTTTGCTAAATGCTTATATCTTATTCTGCACCATTATCTCTCTTGTGCGTAGTCGACTCGTTGGTACCTTACACACTCATGTTTAGATGTGTATTGTCGCATGATGTGCAGAACAATAAGGAAGATTATTATTCCCCCAAGACATAAACATAAACAAATAAAAGGACTAGGGCATGTTTGGCCACTTTTTCATTATGAGTTTTGCATATTTGTACTTCACTTGGTATTAGAACATTCGTCTCTGTCCTATTAATTCGTCCTTTACTAATCTTGAGGATCATGTAGAATCTTAAGTGATAATCCTAAATTCCTACACTCTTCCCATATTTGTAAGGATTAAGTATTACTATTTTCATTTCATTTTGATTAGGTGGGAAAAAAAACAACTTTATATCTTTGATCAGTTGTCCCATTTGCTGTCTTTTGCATATTGCCAGAGATATGTCTACTACTCAAGCAGTTATGTTTGCTGTCTTTTGCATATTACCAGAGCTTGTTCCTGTACTATGGAAATTTATGAAGCAATGCCACGAGAATCAGAAGTGGTCAGCAGTGGCAGATTCAGGAATTTTCTACAGATGGGTCACTCATTTTCGACCAGTCCTATACATGTGAAAGTTGTAGACGAACTCATGTTAATTTTCATGATTCAATTCAAAAATAAGTATACATGTGTAGAATGTATGTTTCTTTTTAGTGTTAGTTAATTTTGTGCTTGTAAAAAATAGAAATAAACAAAATACAAAATACATTAAAGAAAATGAGTGTTTTTTTATTTTTACGTGAAAGTTATAGTTATATTAATTGATGTGTGCAATTAATGATAATATTGTAGATGACTTTGTGATACCAATATGCTACATAAATTCAATTTAAGGGGGTGTGTTCACTGTTCAAGTCCCAACCTAGTCAAAATTCAAGGGGAGAAGTGTTTTTTTAACCATTGACACAAACAGAGACAAAATTGCCAGCACCAAGATTTGAACCGATGTCATTCATCAAGGTACGCAGCTCTCTACCGCTAGAATAGGTGAACAACTTTATTAACTTTCGGCCTTTTTTATATATATTACTTACCTAGTTTTGGGGGTCCTCTTTTAGGGCCTTATTTTCAGCTGGGTCACGTGACCCGTTTGGGTCTACATTGGATCCGCCCCTGGTGGTCAGCCTTGTCTGGCATTTAACATGTCCGCCAGCAGATGCACCTTGCTGGCTATCACCTTTGTCAGTTTTCTGCCCTGTATATAAGTAAGAACTTTGCTTCGACGAATATTCTTTATCTTGATTTTCATTTAGTCGTCTAAATTGATTTGGCATGTGTATGAACATCCCTTTTTTATGGACCAGGCATATGCTTACGATAGTTGTTAATGGGGAGTTCTACGAGCAAGAAAAGCCATTGTCTTTAAAAGTTATCAAATGATTGATTGTTATCTTAAGACAGGTAATATTTGTAGTTGTAGAATCTTTAGGTCAATGTATTTCAAAGAAAATGGCTCTCTGCAGTATTTGATAGTTCTTTCCCCAAAGATTTAGGTCACTATATATCATGGCAAGGTGAAAAAGAAAGCATTGTACTATTGTTTTGTCTCATCTGAGGAGTTTTTGATCTATACTGTTGATCATTTGTTCATAGTATATATATCACCAGTGAAGTTTACAATTATGCTTAGTGGCATTTTTATTTCCTGACGGGCTATAAAGATGGATGTCTAGTTGCCAGTTAACATTTTGGTTGCTCATTTCTGTAGGCCTTTTAGCAGCTCCTGTGGGTGAATCCTGTCGCTTCCCCAAATGTATCCAAGTCTACTGCTGATGTCTTTTCTCTTAAGAGGCACCCCCTTGAATTTATTCAGCATAGAGTTAGCATTGTAGCTTCCGATCTTCTATCACAGGTATATGATCTCATCCTGGTAATTGTTGGTTTGCTTTTCATAGATGGAGTATTGCTTGCTTAGCAAAAAAAATGGATTTTTTTTAAAATTTGTGAAGCCGCCAGACAGTATAACAGTTATTGGTTCTCAAAAATTGTAGAACAATTGCAATGTCACCTTCATGAACTGACTTTTGTCTTAAATTATAGTTTTCATGGTTAAGCTTCCTTTTTCTTCATTTACCTTTTGGCCATATTTACCTTTTGGCCAGTACCTAGTGTGATAATGCAGTACAAGTAGAACATTCTTCAATAGCTATCACGTTACTAGTTTCATGCATTTCCCATGAACTGTGACGGATGCCACATGAAATGAAGAAATGAGAAGGTATATTCTCCATGTGCTTAATTTTTGTAAAAGAGAATGACCCGGCCTAAGCAGGCCGGATGCTACCATTGAATTTTCTGATAGTTTTAAAAGTGTGATAAAGCTTGAATTAATGTTGTTCATGTGTCGGATATGTGTCTGAAGTGTGTCCGGAGCTTGTCCATGTCTTATACGTTTCCGACACCGACACTTCGATTCTGGCGAAGTTTTGCTGTTATGTAGATTGCATATCATCGATATTATGTAGAATGACATCAAAATCTAGGTTGGGTAGCTTGCTCAGTCACTCATGAGTCATGCCAAAATTCGTTATATAACAACTTTGAGCAAAATCACATTCTTTTTTAAACCTTTTGTAGGATTGACATGTTCCATTTTATTTTTTTTTGGCAATTTTGTACAGGTAAGGAGATGGAGTTGCTTTTTGGTAGTTTAGCAAGATGGAGTTGAAGACTTTTTGGTAGTTAAATGGAACACTTGTTTTGAGTTCTTTTTGTCATTGGACACACCATGGATATGGATGTTTTGTAGTTTCGGTAATGCTATTAAGTTTGAAGTCGTTATTATTGTAGGATGAATGTTTTGAAGGGTTGTAAAGTTGGATGATGAATGTTGACTTATTGGATATTTGATTTGAATGATATTTTGCTTCTTTGCAATTTAAGTTTTGCTAAGTTGAATCATAAGATCGATACAAAAAAATCTGAAACTTTGTAAGCTAGTGAAAACAATATTCCTATTTTTGGTGACAAAAGAGATTGTCACGGTTGTGTGTACTACCACTACAATAGGTTATTGGTGACACACAATTGGTTGTCATGGTAGGTACTTTTGGTGACAACCTTTGTCACAGAAAAATCTCTCTTCTGTGACAACATGATACTGTCATCGTTACTTTCTGTGACATAATCACATTTGTCGCAGAAAATCTTTCTTTCGTAACACCATATTGTAATCACTGTTACTTTCGGCGACAATTGTGTCACGGAAAATCTATCTTCTGTGACACCAAATTATTGTCACTGTTGATAACATTTTGTGACAACTACATAATTTTGTCACCCTTGACTTTCAGTGTCATGGATACAATAACACCTCTTCTTGTGTCACCAAAGATAATATGTAACAAAATTTGGACTTTTGGTGACATTTTTACATGTCACCGAATGTGTTTTTTGTTGTAGTGTATTAAAACTTTTGGATCGAAATGGTGGTCGAGTGGCGGTTTGCTGGCGGCTTAGGATGAGTTTCTTGATGAACTCATAAAGAAACTCAAGAACAAGTAAGAACAAAGTAAGAACACTACCACTGCGTTTGGTTCAACATTCTGAAAGTTCCTTTTAACTCTCGGCACAGTTTTCAATAAATATTTTTCTCTATCTCTCTCCACTCATTACCACTCAACTCTAAAAAATAACTTTCTACTCCCTCCGTTCCAAATTGAGAGTCCCTCTTAGGGATTCCAACTATTTTAGGGGACAAGCAATGATTACACCTATATTGCCTATTATTTCCACCATTACCCCTATATTTTACCTACTTTATAACACTTATATTCAATTGTGAGGGACACTTTTGGAAAATCACCAAATTTTTCCTTTCATTTTTTGAAAAGGACCATGATTTTGGAACAACCCAAAATGGAATAATGGACACTCAATTTGGAACGGAGGGAGTAAAATGTAAACCAAACAAAGCTTAGATTTTCTAGAGAGAGAAGTTGAAGGATGAAGGTGTGAGTTGAATGCTTGGATAAGGGTCCTATTTATAGCAAAATTTTGGACTCCCCCTCCCCCTCCTTTGGTCGGCCCTCCCTTCTCTTTTCTTCTATCATTTTTTTGCTCCATGGACTTGTCAAATGAAGTCTTTCAAGCATGTCATGCCTTCCCTCACTTGTCATTTCCATTCTAGGCCATATCTTAGGTAATCATGAAGGGTTTAATGGCTTGTCATGTCCTAAGAAAGCTTGTCTTGCAAGAATGAACATAATAATTGGGTAGGTTATGCTTAAGAAGTCTAGAAATAGTTGTAAAGTTGTACTTAGGTTGAGTGTGAGGTTGGTTAAAAGAGATAACTTGATGGAGTGTACAAAAGCATGCACACACACCCACCTCTCTCTCTCCCTCTCCTTCGGCCTCTCTCTCTCTCTCTCGGCCTCCCCTCTCTCTCTCTCTCTCTAGTACTAGGTATGTGTGTGTGTGTGTATATATATACATGCTTATGTGTGTATATATAAGTACACTAAAGTACTATGTAGTCCTTTTAGGTCTATGGAAGAGGAGATGATTATGCTAAGGCTTTCAATGACAAGAACATTGCCTCATGGATAATATTTTCCTAGGAAGTGCATATATGGTCATATAGGCATGTTTATAATAAGCTATGAGGTGTATATACCTATATACATGCATATACAAGTACTTTAGAGAATCTAGGAAAGTAACTTTGGTGGTCAATTTAGGTTTAGGCCTATTAATCTTAGGATTGCATGCATGGCAAGGTTAAGGTTGCTTCTTTTGGAAGCAAAATGATGACTTCCTTTGGTATGACTTGTCTTGTCAAGCATACATATACATTGGCTAGTCTAATGTCTATTATTCAATGGATAATATTTTCCTTAACATTTGTTATCCAATGGATAAAGGGAATATGATGATAGGCATGACTTTGATATGACTAATCATGAAATAAAATGATAATTCATAGGGTTCAAAGGTTCAATTAGGGTTGAGAGGGGTTCATAAGGCTAAAAAATGGTCAAAAGGGTCCAACTAGGGTTAGGAAAATGTAACTAGGTGAGATGGTAGTTCAGTTCCTCCAACTAATTGGTAGAAAGTCCTTTTTGCCAAGTAGGATTTCTAGTCAAGAAATATGATTTTTAAGGACTAAAATCTAATTATGATGGATTTATTAGAAATTAAAAAGGAATTTACAAGCAATCCAAGTAATTAAAATAGAAATTCAAATAATATTTAAAAGAATTTTTGTTTACTGAAATTCAGAGTCATTACACAACTCTTTTACGTGACAAAATATATTCTGGTCGTTAAATGAATTGGAGTTTGGTTGCTAAAAGTTTTCTCGCCAGCGGTAAAGTTTGGCGCCAAATAATAGGTGACTCGTATTTAGCGACCAACACATTGGGTCACCCGTGGGAACAACTTTATTCTTTTCGCGACCAAGGAAGCTCTTAGTCGCAAGTACCATAGCAAAAGAGACCCAGATTTTGTTAGTTGCAAAGAGCACAATTTGTTGAAGTGTTATAAGTTTATTTGGGGCTAGAGTGCCAAAGTTGTAAATTTTTAAAACTTGGAGTCTTGGTTTGTAAATGAACATTTGGGAACTCTTTTTGGGCATTAATTATCTTATGCAAGAATTTTTTATTGAAAAGGATTATTTATTTATGTTGAAAATCAATGGCGTGACAGAAATAGAAAGGGCAAATTTTCGTCGTAGTCCTTGTAGTTTTACGATTGTCTCACTTTCATCCCTCTAGTTTCAAAGTGCTCGAATTTCGTCCCTATAGTTTGTTTTACGTTCCAAATTGGTAAAATCGTTGACACCGTTAACAAAACTAACGGAAATAAAAAATAAATGTTCCAATTTTCAATCCGTTTGAACCGGTGTGAAGATCTTATTTTTTGATCATTTAATCCTAAATGGTCGTAATTAATTTTTTGCTCTAAGACCTTTCAACGAGCACCCGAAGACTCCTTATTTAGTTTTAGGGCTCTCTTAGGGTGCTCATTGAAAGGCCTTAAAGTCAAAAATTCATTATGACCATTTAGGATAAAATGATCAAAAAAATAAGATCTTTGCACCGGTTCAAACGGATTGAAAATTGGAACACTTATTTTTTTTTTCCCGTTAGTTTCGTTAACGGTGTTAACGATTTTACCAATTTGTAACGTAAAACAAACTACAGGGATGAAATTCGAGCACTTTGAAACTAGAGGGACGAAAGTGAGACAACCGTAAAACTACAGGGACTACTACAAAAATTTGCCCAAATAGAAATGTTAAAGTTACTTGGGATATCGTATGGATTATTGTGAGGATTTTGTTATGAAAATCATTCATAATTAAGTTGAAAATTGAGGGCGTGACACGGATTGCCTGGCATCCATGTCAGATTTCGCAGAAAAATCAGAAAGAGGCACAGAACCCTGAAGGCGAGTAGTATTATCCAGAGGAGAATCCGGAGATAGGAGTCGAGATATGGTACACTTCGGATCCATATCAAGCCTAGGAATTGGCTCTGTATTTTGTCTATTTCATTACCATAAAGACTATTTAGTATTTCCACATTGGAGTTGTAATAAATGAATCCTTATATTGAATTATCTGTTTTGGATTTTAATCTTTAATAAAGTAAATTTTTAAGAAATTGATATTTAATGCCCCCAAAATTTATTTGAAAAATTGGGGCGTTACAAAATAGTGATGATAATGCCAAAACTGTTTTGTTGGTGCCAAAACTCTAATGTATAAAAGTCTTGTACACTGCATATAGTACAAGCTTTTTGTGCACTAGAATTTCCCAATCAATATTAATCAATTTAAATATTCAAACCCTCACATTGTAGTAAACTTCGTTTAATATCCAACTCTATCGCGGGGCTACAATAAAAAAATTGGGTGCTAAACAATAACCAACCAGTTAGAGCATCAATATCAGGCTCATCAAAGCCACCTTTTAAACTAAATTGCTGAGCCAAAACAGTAAAAATACCCCAAAATCAGGCTCACCTCTTCGCTCCCTATTCTGGAATTTTTTTTCTTACATTTGCTACAGTGGCTAGTCTAATTAGACTAGCCACTATTCACTCACTTCTCTTTATTTTTATTTTTTCTCTCTTTTTTTTGGGTGAGTTTGAATATTTAATTGGGATGGGCTTGAATATTTAATTGAGTAGAGAGTGAGAATAAAGAACTTGATTTTGTGTAATTATGTAAAAATGACGAACTAAAGTTGAAAAGTGAGTTTTGAAGATTAATTTGATCCAAAATAGTCTGATAAGGATGTTCTTAGAGCATAGATTCCGTGTGTTGAACACAAATTTCGAGTCTGCGAAAAAGACGGAAAAATGTTGAACAAGAGTCAATTTTATTGATGTATGAAATTAGGGTTTACAATCTCTGATTTATTTTCTAATCAAAGAAAATAAAGTCTTCTGATTCTTCTCTTCGGTTGTTGAAACGAGAGCTTGATGCTTGATCTCGAATCAAACGGCGGAATCTCCT
>BPLS01000514.1:2682691-2715341 GCA_019656275.1 Rhododendron kiyosumense | reverse complement strand
CTAATACAACCAAAATCATGCAGCATATTTGTTGGAAAAATACATCAACAGCAGGTAACCCCCATACTTTCATGATTAAAAGCTAAATGAAAATTTACATAAGAAAATACTGGCCATTGTACGGAACACAATATGTGCATAAACAGGTCTGGTCCTGTATGCCTAGTTGGTAGTGGTAGCTTGCAGTCATTCACAACGCATGAAAAACAGTTTGTAAGAGAAACTTCTCATTAACCTTTGCTTCACTTTGCTTAACTCATATGTAAGAGAAACTAGATCCAAGTCCAAAATGGTAGTGTTCAAAAAAAAAAAAAGGGTCCAAAATGGTCCTGCCTTGGAGGAATTCCTCACGACCATAGACAAAAAGGAAACAAATAAATAACACATCTATATGGTTTCCTTCTTAAAACCAACTTCGGGTATACACCTAAGTGTTCATTTATGGGAGAGAGAGATATATATACCGATAAAAAGATAACTGAACTGCTGGTCGGAGTCGGATCTAGGGTTTGGACCGCTGAATGGCAACGGCAACAGCAAACTCAGATCTAGTTCTCGATCTAGATTCTAGGGTTTCACTTGAGTCGGGTTGGTATTGACCATTTGAGTCTTTGTGATGAGAGTTAGAGAAAGAGAGAGAGAGTCAGAGAGATTGGTGTGTTTGTGCGTGGCTGCTTAGATCCGATGCGAGTGTGATTGAGAGCTATGGAGCTCTAGACCAATCACTGACTCACCGCCGGAGACGTTGAGAGAGAGAGAGAGAGAGCCGTTGAAGTCTCAGTCTCTCGGAGAGACGTTGTGAGACAGTGAGAGAGAGAATGAGAGAGTCAGAAAGTGAGAGACGAGAGAGTTGTGCTGCCCTAGCAGCCGGTTGCTTTCTATATATACCCCAGATGTGGGTCTGATTGTGTGCATATGTCACACCACAATCTGTGTGCACCATGCCACCAAATAGCGGAAATTTCTTGTAAAGTCCTATAATGCATTACTTGAGGACCGCCCGAGCTGTTTTTTGAAAATCGAAACCGTTTACCTTTTATGTGGGAGTGTTTATATTATTTGTGCAAAGAATGAAATAAATTGGTTAATGTTATATACTTGATCGCGCATAACAAAAAATTTCCTATTAATTAATCTACGTCCCGATGAAAGGGTTTCAAAAACCCAATAGACCCGAAATTTTGTGAGATTGATTAGAACACTAAGAACAACAAAATGAATGGTATGGATCATCATAACTATGTCGCAATCGTGTGGCTAGCGTACATTGGACTATAGCGGAATACATTAGTTTAGAACCAAATAAGTTGGATACATAGATTTGAAAGGTAGTTGCAGACTCATTTTTTAGAATGTTCGATCTAAACCGTTACGATTTAAGATCTTAACAAATTTATTATTCTCCCCTAGATTGGTGATAATCGGATGTTGCAAACCACATGATTGGAACACATTCGGTGCTTTCAAAGGCGTTAAAGTCCTATAATGCACCACTTGAGGGTCGCCCGAGTTGTTTTTTGAAAATCGGAACCGTCCACCTTTTATGTGAGAGTGATTATATCATTCGTGCAAAAAAAAAAGTAAATTGGTTATCGTTATATACTTGATTGCACATAACAAAAAAATTTCTATTAATGAATCTACGTCCCGATGAAAGGGCTTCCAAACCCCGATAGATTTGAAAATTTGCGAGAGTGATTAAAACACCAAGAACAATAAAATGAACAGTATGGATTATCATAACTGTGTTGAAATTGTGTGGCTACCGTATAAGAGGCCCGTTCTTATATAATAGAATTATATAATATATATTAGTTGTTTCAATTATAAGCACAACAAGATTGTTGGCCTTGGTGGTTTGATATATGTGTCAAGTCCCCAAGGACTTGGGTTTGAATTCTACAGAGATTATTTTTTTAAAACCTATTTTGTTTCTTATTCATTATTAGTTGTTCCAAATAAAAACATAAAACCAATTGTGATGTGTGACAAGTTCGATAGAACTTGGGTTTGAATCACTTGAAGGTTTTTTCGTTAAAATTAGTTTTTTTTTTCCCGTATTTAGTGTTGGTTGTTCCAATTTAAAAGCTTTTTTTTTTATAAATTATGAAACTAAAATGCCTTGTTTTGTAATTAAAATTATTATTAATTAATCACATTATATTTATGAGTCACAAGTCAAATTATTTAACAATTTTTTTCCCGTGCCTTGTGTCGTGCCTGTCAACCCATGCCGTGTCTGGTTAGAACCATGTCATGCCGTGCTCGGCTAGAATCGTGTCGTGTTGTGCTGTGCCCGACTAAAACCATGCTGTGTTGTGCCCGTGCTGTGCCCATCAACCCGTGTCGTGCCCGTCTAGGCCTAGAACCGTGTCGTGCCGTGTCGTGCCTGTTCAACTATCGTGTTGTGCCCGTGCCTGGCTAAACCGTGTCGTGTCGTGTCATGCCAAGCCAACTTTCGTGTCGTGCCCATGCCGTACCCGCCCACTTCCATGCCCCGTGCCAGTCGACGTGCCCACTAAAACCGTGTCGTGATGTGTCGTGCCAAGCAAAGACCGTGCCCTGTGCCCGTCCACGTGCTCACTAATATCGTGCCGTGCCAAGACACGACCGTGCACATGCCCGTGCTGTGCCACATTTAACCGTGACGTGCCCGTGTCGTGCAGACGCGGCCCGTTTGACACCTCTACATGAGCCGTGATACTACGTAGCATTCCGAAACACATTGACAATATTGGAACATCAAAATAATTAAAAGTTTTCATAAAAATGAAAAAATTTCCATGAAAATTGTGGTGGCCTCGGTTACCACGGTAACCTGGCCAAGTAGTTTGAACTGATGCCTCGTGAGGTATTATCAACTAATTTGGTAAAAGCTAATGGTCTCGGCATACCGTTCGGTTTGCGGCTTGGTTACAAGCCTTCTGTACCTGCTTCGGTAATTATCAACAGCATGCAACGTATCTGTTTGGATGTTCCTGAAACCGCCTCGAAAGGTAGTTACGCCAGCTGGGGACCACGAGGATTATGTGGTAAATGTAATCATTGGGGTCAGATCTGTCCATGTGATTCATAACCGTTCTGCTCCTCTCGTCATACACCCGAGGCGGTTACCTGAGCGTACCCTCCATGCGCTAGCTTTGAGGCCAAGTAAACCTAGGTCTACAAATACAAAAGGATATTCACCTGGAGAGGTATGCCACCCTAACCCTAGACCGAAATTCCTTCCATGAGATCTAACTTGATCATTAGAGGGTCACTGGGCTACTTAAGCCCTTGTGACTTGTTGCAGGTCCAGGAGAAGCAAGAGCACAGAGCCACAAAGGTGGGAACCTAACCTGAATCACAGTCAAGATCTTGACAAATTGAATCCCCACAATTGGCGACTCCACTAGGGATCTAGCCATCCTCTCAACGTTCATTTCCCTTTCTCTAGAAAACTCCGTCCATCATTCCTACTCCAGAGATGGTCGAGGTTGAAGAAACCCGCCATAGTGATACCACCCTTGGCCTCAGCCCCTTCGGGGACCATAACTTGGCCTCAGCGGAGCTTACACCCTGGGGAAAGCCCACATGTCCATCGGAGTGGGAATTGGAACCTCAACGCCATATGAGGTCCCGTATTCAGAAATCCATACCTACATCCGCCACTTGGAACGGAAGATCTATGACCTTACGACGGTCGTGGAGCGGGACAACAAGTCCGGGACAAGCTGGCCGAGATCAAACATCTCCTGCAAATCTCCCGTTCCCACTCCTCCGGGAGCCGAGGCAAACGAAGAAGCCATCACAGCCCCCCTCGCAGTCATGGAGGCCACCTAACGGAGTTCCATACTCGCATCTCAGTCAAAGACCGTCTCGAGCCATCAGAAGACGGCGCCCGCACCGAAAAGGAGGCGTGGCACAGGGAGTGGGCACGATCCCCTTGCCCCAAAAAACTTCAAGGAAAGCCATCTCCCTTCGAGAGGCTCGGCCATGGTAGCATCTCAGCCTCTTACACCCATTCTGTTAGAATAGGGAGAGGGTTCCACAAGCCCACTGTAACAACCCTGATTTTTTTGGTAAATAAAAATTTCGTTAAATATTTGAATTTTTTTAATTACTTGGATTTACGTTTAAAATTCCTTTTTAACTTTAATAATCCGTCATAATTAGATTTGAGACTTATAAAATATTATCTTTTCATATTGGACGATCTAGTCTTTTCCTAAAGGCAAGTATGCTTATAGAAGCACTTGTATATTTTCCTAGCGAGTTAAATAAAATCTTTAAAATTGTATTTCTTGACTAGAAATCCTACTTGGCAAGTAGAGTTAGATTTTAACCAACTGGTTGGAAAAACCTAACTACCAATTCATCTAGTTACTTTCTCCTAATCTATCTTGTAACCTTTGCCCATTGGACAATAAAAGTTAGGGAAACTTTTATCCATTGGACAATAGGAAACCTAGATTTTTTTAGCAAGGATATTTTGTACTAGATTTGATAAAGTACTCATATATAGTTGTATATAGACTTATATTCACATGCCTAAAGGACATTGGGTTATTTTAAATATTATTCAAGTATATATTACCTTTTATCCATTGGTCAATAACCACTAGGGAAAATATTATCCATTGGATAATAGTGTAAATCTTCCAACAAGTACTAAGATTTACTAAATAAATCATTTCCTAGATTTTTCATGTGATGATATACTTATATATACATATATATGTACTAGTGCAAGGAGAGAGAGAGAGAGAGAGAAAGATTGCCGAGAGAGAGAGGGAGAATGGCCGAGAGAGAGGGAGAGAGAGAGAGAAAGAAAGAGATAAGAGAGAGAAAGAGATTTGGTTGTACCTTGACTTGATCTTCTTGCATTGTACTTGACTTGGATTCAATCCATGAATATACACTTGTTCAAGCAAAATCCATTCACATTGTCCTTAGTTGTACATTTACCAATTTTAAACCTTGTACAATCCTTCTTTCTTCCACCAAAATCTTTCCAAATCAATCCAAAGTACTAAATCTAGCCATGCAAGCCTAGAACTAGGTCTTGATCTTTCAAAGAAAACATGACAAGTTGAATAAAAAATGAGATATGGAGGGAGAGAGAGATTCGGGTGAGAGGGAGAGAGAGGGCATGCTTGGCCTATAAATAGCAAGCTCATTCAAGCTTAAACTCACACCTTCACTCTTTGCTCTAACTTCTCTTTAGAAATTCCAAGTTCCAAAGTTCAAGTTTCTTGAGTTTTCTTGAAGTTCTTGAGAGCTACCACCAAACCACCACCAAAAACCACCCCTAGATCTTTAAAGTAGCCTAACTTAGTTAGCAAAGTTGTTTCTAGGAAGAGAAAATCCATCTCTCTTCTTTTCAAAGCACATCAGAGCCGTTACGCCGCCGATTTGCAAAACCGACGACCTATTCTCAAAACCGACCAACCGCTAAGAAGTAAGGTAGAGTCTCTACTCTACTAACTCTACGTATGGTATAGAACCGTATCTTGGAAAGTAGATTATCCTTGCACTTTAACTCTAAGTATATAAGGTTATCTGTCGTAAGTATATAAGGTTATCTGTCACCTATAATGTTTGAGATGCACGAGAAACATGAAAAGTGTTTTCCTTAAAAAGATGAAAAGGAAGGAGAGTATGTTAAACGTATCAACTTTATTTCTGGAAAAGCATATGTTGTTTTGAATTTCCCAAAAAGAAAGGAAGAACGAGGTTCGAAAGAATATAATTTTAACATTTGAATGTAAGTATTCGTATTTTGATCTTTAGGATGGTTATGAGCATGTATATATGAATTGCTTGTATTACTTGTCTTGTTGTAAAGCATAAGTGATTTTCACTCCAAGGGCGTCCGTACATGTGGCGTTATGCTTTAAAGTTGTGATTTGAGCATGCTAGATAATATAGAGTAAGATGATCTTGCTAGTTTAGTTTCAAGATTTTAATGAATGATTATGATTACTTATGTGGAAAGTCCTACCGCGAAGTCTTGCATGAAAACGAGACACCAAAATTGAGAAAGTTAGAAACATGGCACCTAGGGTGTGGTTAATAAGAAAAATGTGTTCCGAAGAAGAATATATTTTTGAAACTACATAATGACCAGTTTTGGTGGCATTATGTGAGACGTGTGTGTGCCAATGGGAACCCGGGACGGCGGAACCATTGTGAGGATACTCGGGAACCCGGAACGGTGGAACCGAGGTTGGGTGTGTTAAAAATGATTTTGGAAATGTTGATTTGGTATATGAAAAATGGTGACACGGTCTACGGTGAGTCGCGTAGGAGAAATATAGAAAATCATGGACACCTACGATAGTTTGAATAGCGAATGTAGATGTATTATTGCTACTGTCTGTTGTATATGATCTATCGTTTGTAAGTTATGGGTTAGTAGGTATGGATTGTTCTATTAAGCTCTTGTAGCTCATGGTGTTACTTTTGGTGACCCTGACATATTATATCGGTGGCGACGCTAGTATAATGTGTCAGACTTTGTAGAGGAACAAGGTAAGTTGTACACCTTGGAGGCTTTCGGAGCCGAAGAGCTGGCAATGATGGAGGAGTAGACGGGGCTGTAGTTAGGAACCTTAGTTTCCCTCCCTTATTTGGATAAAAGTACTCTTATGAGTAATATGATGTAATAATGAGCCAAACTTTATTTTAGTTTTCATTAAAATTATCTATTTAACGTACCCAAAATTTGGGGTGTTGCACCCACCCCTAATTTTACCAAGGTTGTAAAAGGCAGTGGCCTTCTAGAGTTCCAAACAAAGGGATATTGCAAGTGCTTGAAAGACTGACGTGTAAGGAGCACAGTCACTTTGCACACCAAAAGTGGGTGCGGCAAAATCCCGGTAACCGAGCGCCTTGAGCACTATCCTCAAGATAGCTACAAGAAGGATCGGTGCGTCTGCTCGCCCCAGAAGTCGGCAAGCGCCGTCCCGAAGAGAAAGGAGCATGAAAGGTTGGATTAGCTTGTCTCGAAGAAGCATACAGCGACCGAGCGTCCAGACAGTCCCGACCGTTCGCTCCGACCTCATTGCGACGCCAGACTCGAAAGACTCACAACCTCTCCTTTCACAATAAAAATCGACTCGGTCACCCCCCCAAAGGGATTTACCCAACCCAAATTTGTCATGTACGAGGCAAGACCGAGGCATACACTCATCTGGTACAATATGAACTTGTCATGTCTCTGTTCCTCCAGAACAAACCCTTAGACGATGCCTTCTTATGCAAGATTTTCCCCGCCAGCCTTAGGAACCTGGGCCTCACCTGGTTTAACCAACTCCCTTCCGGTCAATCTCCTCGCTTGACTCCCTTTACGATGCCTTCATGACTCGGTTCGTCAAGAGCAACAAGCACGAGAAGGAAATCGATTCCCTCTATGCCCTCCGTAAGCGCAACGACGAAATGCTCCACTAGTACGCTGGTCGCTACTGGGAGTTGTTTAATGAAATAGAAGGCTGTGACGGTGTCATCTCAGCCATAGGATTCAAGCTCGGTCTCACTTCCCAAGACGAATAGATCTATGACGACCTTACCTGCCACAAGCCCAACTCCATGAAAGACATCATGACTCGCATCGAGGGCTGGTGCCAGCTCATCAAATCCAAAGCTGAGAGGGGCATTGGAAAGACCACAAGCTCGAAGACACCATCCGCCTTGGCGGCCTCTCCGGCTTCCATACCTATTTCAACCCCTAAATAATAGGTCAATAACATCAAGCAGTCCCCGAGGAAGGGACCGAAGCCTAGCTACTTTAACGCCGAAAAAACCGTCTTTACCATTCCTATCTACCGAATTATCGATCAAGTGAAGGACCAGTCCTTCTTCTTTTTCCCGAACCAAAAATTCGGCACAGAGAACGGGAAAATCAAGAACCCTATCGTCCGATGCAGTTACCACAACGAGCAAGGTCACTTTACCATGGCTTGCAAGCCTTTCAAGGCCTACTTGGAGCAGCTTGTCACAGAAGGCCATCTCAGTAATCTCATCAACCACGAGAAGACAAGGGCTCGGTTACAGTGCATCGAAAATAATACCGAAGAAGAAGTCCAGACGATCCATGTTATCCATGGCCCTTTCAATTCCAAAGCCGCTCATATCATCTGTGACGAGCTCAACGATGCCTCTTCTTCCAAACAGGTCATGTTAATCGGTCCCCAGCCAAAGCACCCCAGAACTGACGATGGCACCAAATGGGCCATCTCCTTCACCGAGAAAGACCTCGACGGTGTCCAACTCCCGCATAATGACGCCCTTGTAGTTACACTACGTATCGGAACCTTTAATGTCCGACGCGTTCTCATGGACCAAGGCAGCTTGGCTAAGGTCATGTACTATTCTCTGTTCAATGATTTGAAGCTCTTAGACACCGACCTCCGACCCTCTGAAGTTCCCCTCATTGGGTTCAACGGGGCCCCGGTATGGCCCCTCGGCATGATCACTCTTCCCATCCGTGCCGGATCAGTGGTCATTGACTTGGAGTTTGTGGTGGTCGATGTTCCTAGCCCTTACAATGTAATTGTTAGGCGCACCTGGCTCCATAAGCTGAAGGCTATCACCTCCACTTATCACCAGGTGGTCTGATTCATTAGTGCTAATGGATGCTAGGAGGACCTGTATGGAGATCAAACCGTGGCCAAAAGATGTTATGTTAATGCGGTCCGAAGAAGTAAGCAGACTTCCTAGGTCAATCTCATTGAGGTTCCCAAGGCCCCAGTTTTGGAAGACGTCGGCAGACCGGCTGACGACAAAGCAGTAGAAGACCTTGTCACCATCCCCATCACTGAAGACGATTCCTGTTTTTTCCTTGTCGGCTCCTCACTTAGTGACACCGAACAGAATGAGATGGTTGACTTCCTCAACCAGAACATAGAAGTATTCGCATGGACCCCGTACGAGATGCCCGGGGTTGATCCTTCATTTATCTGCCACGAGCTCAACATTGACCGTGCTAAACGCCTAGTTGTGCCAAGAGCAAGGCGATCCTCCCCAGTCCACTCCAAAGCTGTCATTGAAGAGGTCAACCGGCTCCTAAATGCAAAGGTCATCCGAGAAGTGCAATACCTCAGGTGGTTGGCCAACACTGTGGTGGTCAAGAAGAAGAATGGCAAGTGGCGGGTCTGCGTCCATTACACCAATCTCAATGGCGCTTGCCCAAAGGATTTCTTCCCCCTTCTGTGAATTGACCAACTCGTCGACGCCACAGCCGGTCATGACCAACTCAGTTTTATGGATGCCTACCGGGATTACCATCAGATTGTCATGAGCAAAGAAGACGTAAAAAACACAGCCTTCATCACCCCCCACGGAATCTTCAAACATCTTGATTATGCCTTCAGCCTGAAGAATGCCGGGGCCACTTTTCAACGAATGATAACCAAGATGTTTAAGCGTTTACTAGGCGACACCATGATGGCTTACATTGATGACATGGTGGTCAAAAGCATGCTCGTCGGTGATCACCGGACCCACCTCGCCGAAGCCTTTGAAATCCTCAAAAAGCACAGGCTCCGCCTCAATGCCGAGAAGTGCGCCTTCGGTGTTAGCTCTGGTAAGTTTCTTGGTCACCTCATCTCCCGACAAGGTATTGAAGCCGACCCCGCCCAACTACTTGCCATTGAGAAACTTTTGGCTCCCCACAACAAGAGGGATGTTCAACGTCTAACAGGCATGGTCGCCACCCTGAATCGTTTCATCAGTCTCTCCTTTAACAAATGCCAGCCATTCTTCACCCTTTTCAAGGGTAGCCTTCAAAGTTTCAATTGGATAGAAGACTGTGATTGAGACATCCAGCAGTTGAAAGCTTACCTTTCCGAGGCCCCACTCCTCGTCATGCCTCGGGACTAGGAAGACTTGTTCCTATACCTAGCTGTTTCTCTACACGCTGTAGGCTTGGTGCTCATCTGACAGGAAAAGACAGGAACACCAACCCATTTACTTGTCATGCCCCGTCCCGGAATGACACCCAGAGTGGGCCTGAACCGACACGGCCACGTGGCATTCCACACAAAGACTAACAACTAAACGACAACCAATAAAGGAGTCGAGTAAAACCCCAGTGGAAGACTTAACATTAATAGAAACAAGGTATCTAAGATAATTACAAACTTGCATTGTACAAACGATACACAACATATTTACAAACTTGAAGTCAAAAGTATTTGATAACATTACTCACAAAATGAGTTTAGCAAAAGTAAGAGTTTGACTCATTACAACCAACACAACTATAGACACAAATCCAAGTGTTCTCAAAACGTCGATCGGTAGTAAACCAACTCTACGACCACCTGTGACCTAGCAATCCAAAAAGGAAAACCAGAGTGTGTGAGATATAGAATATATTCAATAATATACCCAAAGGAACATCTCCAATGAATGTAATTCATACAAACTCAGCATATGCACTCAAACGAATAACACACACATATAATCACAACACATGAGGTGGCACGTCTGCCACATTCCGATGTAACCAAGGCATTGTGTCCCATATACCACATTCCCATTCACCATTAATTAGACAGCATGGCCCACGATATGGTGTGACTCATTCCACAATCCTTTAGCGGTTACAATCAACACCCAATACACATATATCATTATCTAAATCTCAAATAGCATGATATACAATCACCACCATGTAACATCTCATTGAACATTACCATATCAAACACACTCACCTTTATGTTGACCTAAAGTATGCCAAACTAAGGTTTCGGCACCTCCCAAATAACCGGCTCTTTACTTAGCCACAACTTAACTCATATTAGTTATGAATTCCACGAATACTTGGCACAAAGTTAAAAAGCTAACAAGAAGCTAAACGATGTCTATCGAATGCAATTATGTCCATGACAACACCTAGAAGTGTCCCAAAATAAGCATAAAGTTCAAATATGAAATAACTCTTGAAATCGGTTTGCAAACTTATGACCAATTTGTCTTATTTTAGCCATAACTTTTAATTGGCTTACAAACAGATCATGAAACCACAACCAATGGAAAGTACGCTCCAAGTACATCAATTTTGATATAAGATTTGCCCAAAACGAAGTTCGGATGAAAATGTTATGCTTGTCCGAAGTTCACCTATCTGAGTGGTACCAGTACCACTCAAAACTTGGTACTGGTACCAAAAGGTCAGAAACGAAATCTAGACGATTTTGGTACCGGTACCACCAAGAACTTCGTACTGGTACCACCTGGGTTTCACAAAAAAACTCAGGTTGTTTCTCTTTTGATTTCCAACAGTTTCACGACTCAAATCACCTCCAACCACTTCAAAACTTTACCAAAACGTGCTCAAATATTTAGATACAATAGAGCCACCTCAAGAACAACAAACCAATAGATTAAATCAAGTTCTAAACATCTAATAATTGAAATTCAAGGTAAGGTTCTTGATTCTGCCAAGAACTCATTCAAAACACAAACCTAGAGCCCTACTCCACTAGTATCAACTAACCATGCAAGAACTCCAACCCATAACATGGAAATTAACAATTAAAACATGAATTCCAGTATAAAGAAACATGGATTACCAACAAGAGCTTCAAGAACAAGGCAATTGAACAAAAACCTAGCTTTTGCCTTCTCCTCCTCCTCCTCTTCTTCTTCTTCTTCTTCTTCTTCCTCTCTCTCTCTCTCTCTCTCTCTCTCTCTCTCTCTCTCTACGTTGATAAAGGGATGAGAATGGGGAAATGAATATCTCCCAGGATTTTTGTTGGAGCCTATGGAAAAATTATTATATGCAATTGAAACCATGTTTTAACTTATGCTCCATCCATAAATCCCACACAAGGCCCCCGAACTTCCATCATATGCAAATCAACCTTGAACACATATATTTCAATTAAAAGATGAATTAAATACTCTAATATCAGGGACGGGTATTACAACTCTCCCCACGTTAAAAAATTTTGTCTTGAAATTTGATTTACCTAACTTAGACAAATGCATATACTTTTTTTCATCAACTCATCACCCTCCCACGTTGCCTCCTCAACTTTGTGATTCCGCCACAACACTTTCACGTAGGGTATCACCTTAGAACGTAAAACATGCTCCTTTCGATCAAGAATCTGAACCGGTGTCTCCTCTTAGGACAAATCCTCACAAAGTTCCAACGGTTCCAAACCTAGAATAAGTGATGGATCTCCCACAAATTTCCGAAGCATAGAGACATGAAACACATCGTGTAATCGAGCCAACTCAATCGGTAACACCAAACGATAAGCCGTAATGCCAACTCTTCCAACAAGTTCATAAGGACCAATATATCTCGGTGCCAATTTCCTTTCTTTTGAAAACAAATAACCCCTTTCCAAGGTGAAACACGAATAAATACAAAGTCACCAACTGCAAACTCTAGATCACGTCTCTATTTATCCGCATAACTCTTTTGTCAACTCTGTGCAATTTTCAATCGTTCTCTAATTAACCTAACACCATCAGCTGTTTGTTGTATTAACTCTGGACCCAACGGTTCCCCCTCGGCAACCTGTTGTTCTAACTCTCGTTCCAATATACTACTTTCACCCACATCGTCCCAACAAATTGGTGTCCTGCATCTTTTGCCATACAAGGCTTCATACGGTGGCATGCCAATACTACTCTGGTAGCTACATGTTATTATAAGCCAATTCTGCCAACGATAATTTCTCCTCCCAACCGCCACTGAAATCCAGAACACTTGCTCTCAGCATATCCTCTAAAATCTGTATAGTCCATTCCGACCGACCATCTGTTTATGGATGAAATGCAGTACTAAATTTCAAAGAAGTCCCCATAACATGTTGTAGACTAAACCAAAATCTAGAAGTAAATTTAGGATCTCTGTCACTAACAATAGACATAGGTGCCCCATGCAACCTGACAATCTCATCAACATATAACTTAGCATACTTATTCGTGGTGTACGTAGTCTTAACCGGTAAGAAGTGAACCGATTTTGTCAAACGATCAACTACTACCCAAATAGAATCGTATCCCCCTTTTGGACGCAGCAAACCTGTCACCATCTGTTTGTGGATGAAATGCAATACTAAATTTCAAAGAAGTCCCCATAACATGTTGTAGACTAAACGAAAATCTAGAAGTAAATTTAGGATCTCTATCATTAACAATAGACATAGGTGCCCCATGCAACCTGACAATATCATCAACATATAACTTAGCATACTTATTCGTGGTGTACGTAGTCTTAACCGGTAAGAAGTGAGCCGATTTTGTCAAACGATCAACTACAACCCAAATAGAATCGTATCCCCCTTTTGGACATAGCAAACCTGTCACAAAATCCATCGTCACATGTTCCCATTTCCACTCTGGTATAGGTAGACTCTGCAACAAACCCGCTGGTCTCTGGTGTTCCGCCTTCACTCGTTGACAAGTTTCACAACCAGCTACATACTCCGCAATCTCTCTTTTCATGCCACTCCATCAGAAATATTCTCTCAAATCAAGATACAACTTAATGCTTCCCGGATGCATAGCATATGCAGAACAATGAGCTTCGTCTAAAATTTCTTCTTTAAAGCCATATCATTGGGCAAACACATTCTCTTTCCAAACAAAATCATACCATCATCCCGAATACTGGACTCAGGCAATTTCCCCTTCTCTACACGCTACCTGAACTGTTGTAAATTAGGATCCTGCCACTACCCATCTTTGATCCGATCTATAAACAAAGGTCGAACGCTGAAACGAGCTAATAAAGCCCCACTACCCCCAAATGAAAACTCTACTCCCATTTGTTTCAACTCAGTGAAAACTGAAACCGTCGAACACTGTATACATGCCAATCTCCCTGCCGTCTTTTGACTTAAAGCATTGGCGACCACATTTGCCTTACCTGGGTGATAGTGTATAGAACAATCATAGTCTTTTATCAATTCCATCCAACGACGCTGCCTCAAGTTCAATTCCTTCTACGTGAACAAGTATTTTAAACTCTGATGATTGCTAAAATTCTCACACGATGCTCCATACAAATAATGTCTCCATATTTTGAGAGCGAAAACCACGGCCGCTAACTCCAAATCATGTGTAGGATAATTCTGTTCATGTACTTTCAACTGTCTCGACGCATAAGCTATAACCTTACCCCGCTGCATCAAAACACAATCCAATCCTTGCAATGAAGTGTCAGTGTAGACCACCAAATCCTCTGTACCAATTGGAATTATCAAAACTGGTGCCGATACTAACCGTTTCTTGAACTCAAGAAAACTGCCCTCACACTCTTCGGACCATACAAATTTCACATCCTTCCTTGTCAACTTCGTCATCGGTAAAGCAATCGTGGAAAAACCCTCGATCAACTTTCGATAATATCCCGCCAAGCCAAAAAAACTTTGAATCTCTGAGACACTTTTGGGACTCTCCCAATTAACCACCACTTCTATCTTCTTAGGATCTACACAAACTCCATCAGCAGAGATCACGTGCCCCAAAAATTCCACGCTATCCAACCAGAATGTACACTTTCTGAGTTTCCCGAGTAAATGATTGTCACGTAAGACCTGTACCACAATACGTAGATGATTCTCATGTTCCTTCTTGGTGCGAGAATAAACTAGAATATCATCGATAAACACAATAACGAAAGTATCCAAGAACGGCCGAAATACCCGATTCATCAAATCCATGAAAACTGCTGGAGCATTGGTCAAACCGAATGGCATAACCAAAAACTCATAATGACCATACCTAGTACGAAAAGCTGCCCTCGATACATCACTATCCCTTACCTTAATCTGATGATAACCCGATCTAAATCAATTTTGGAGAATACCGTAGCCCTGTGCAATTGATCAAACAAGTCATCTATCCTCGCCAATGGATATTGATTCCGAACCGTCACTTTGTTCAACTATCAATAATCGATACACATACGCATGGAACCATCCTTCTTCTAGACAAATAAGACCGGTGCACCCCACAGCGATATACTAGGTTGAATGAAACCTCGATCTAGTTTCAACTGCACTTTCAATTCAAGCAACTCTACTGGTGCCATACAATATGGAGTATTAGATATCGGATTAGTACCCGGCAACAACTCGATAGTAAACTCAACTTCACGGTCCGGCACGATACTTGATAACTCATCCGAAAACACATCCACGAACTCATTCACAATTGGTATTGCCTTTAGTGTCGGTGCTTTCTTTTCAGTGTCAACCACATAAGCAATATACCCCTCACAGCCCTTACTCAACAAAGATTTGGCCTTAAGAGCCAAAACAAGACAAGTAGAACTCACTGCTGAATCACCACAGAACTTCACCTCATCGCTATTTGGCAATTGAAATATAACCTCTTTACTAAAGCAATCCATAACGGCATGATACTCCAACAAGAAATCCATATCTAAAATCACATCAAAGTCAGTCATATCTAACGGCAATAAATCTTCAAACAATCTCCTCCCCCCAACCACCAACTCACAACTCGTATGACACACATTAATAACTACTACCTCTCCCACCGGTGTAGAAATAGCTAAAGCGATATTTAACAGTTTAACAGGTTTGACTAAATGTTTAATAAAAGCATTAGACACAAAAGAATGCATAGATCTTGGGTCTAGTAACACATGTGCATAAGTACCAGAAATAACCAAAGTACCTGTCACCACCCCAGGTGAGGCCTGCGCCCCTTGACGTGTGATCGCAAACACCCTACTCGGTGCCGTAGAACCACTGGCTCCTCCACCTCTCCCTCCTTGAACATTACCCACAGAAGATGCCACTGGTGCTTGCGCCCGAGGACATTGAGCCGCCATGTGCCCCTCCTCACCACAAGTAAAGCACTTGAAACCCTTTGTTGTGTTCAGACAATCCCTCATCAAATGATCTATTGATCCACAATTAAAACATCGACGAGTCATTGCTGTAGCACCACTCATTGTCTGCCTATTAGGTCCCTATTATGTTTTCCCTTTCTAATGCCTCGACGAACCACCTTGTGATTTCCCAAAATCTTGAGTTCTAGTAACCTGAGATTTTTGACCCCCACACTTGCTAGTACCTCCTCCGGACTTACCAAATGCCGCTCCTTCTTTCTTGCTTTTCTTGTTTGACTCTCGGTTATCATTATAGTCCTGAATATCCTTCCCAACCATCCTAGCCATTTCCACCAACCGAGCATATTCCTCTTGTTCATAGGTAGTTAACCTCGTAGCTACCTTCGATGAAAGCCCTTTTCGAAATCGCTGACATCTTTTCTCTTCCGTATTCACCAAGTCTGGAGCATATTTTGACAATTTTGCAAACCTAGCTTCATACTCTGGAATAGTCATATTGTCTTGCTTCAATTCAATAAATGCCGCTTCCTGGTCCAACTTCCAACTCTTCGAAAAGTAGTGGTCATTGAACCCTTTAACAAGGCGCTCCACGTCACCACTCGCGGTACCGCTGGTATAACTCTTGGCAGAGGGGCAGTCCACTGCCTCTCAAAT
Organism: Rhododendron kiyosumense; assembly: GCA_019656275.1. Lineage (NCBI taxonomy): Eukaryota > Viridiplantae > Streptophyta > Magnoliopsida > Ericales > Ericaceae > Rhododendron > Rhododendron kiyosumense. Next base: position 2,698,858 of record BPLS01000514.1, on the reverse strand, counting down.
GACTCCCACCAATCCCAAGCATCACCTTTCAAACCAAAAGTCGCCAATGTCACCTTCTGTGCATCTGTCACCCCCATAGCATTCAACATCCACTCCATAGCCTTAAGCCATTCCTCGACATCACTGGGGTCAATTGCCCCCTCAAACTCCATGGTAAATAGCTTTTTGAACCTTTCAAGTAACCCAGTGCCCGTTCCACAAGTCATTGCCTCTCTAGTTTGCCATTGCATAAGAGCTGCTTGTTGTTCTGCGAGTAAGGCCACAGCTGCAAGAGGTCTATCGGTAGCCCCTACAATCGGCTGATGTGAAGTTGTTGAACCTCATCACCACTTAACGCAGCATCCTCAGCATGAACTGGATGCTCCGAAGCCATTTCCCAAAATCTATTTCAATCACTTTGACAACCAATAACAAACGCAATATTAGACATATAACTCACACGTTAGTGAACACTACCTCTATTCGACAACCATATAACTCCTATGGTCCACTACCAATCCCCAAACGACTCTCCACACAGAGACTAGAATGTACAAGCTTTGATACCAAGCTGTCACACCCCGTCACGGAACGACACCTGAAGTGGGCTTGAACCGACGCGGCCATGTGGCATTCCACATAAAGACCAACAACTAAATGACAACCAATAAAGGAATAGAGTAAAACCCCAGTGGAAAACTTAACATTAATATAAACAAGGTAACTAAGAAAATTACAAACATGCATTGTACAAACGATACCCAACATATTTACAAACTTGAAGTCAAAAGTACTTGACAACATTAGTCACAAAATGAGTTTGGCAAAAGTAAGAGTTTGACCCATTACAACCAACACGACTACAAACACAAACACTCGATGCAAATCCAAGTGTTCTCAAAATGTCGATCAGTAGTGAACCAACTCTACGACCACCTATGACCTGGCAATCCAAAAAGGAAAACCAGAGTGTGTGAGATATAGAATATATTCAATAATATACTACAATACCAAAAGGAACATCTCCAATGAATGTAATTCATACAAACTCAGCATATGCATTCAAACGAATAACACACACAAATAATCACAACACATGCGGTGGCACGTCTGCCACATTCCCATGTCACCAAGGCATTGTGTCCCGCATACCACATTCCCAGTCTCCGTTAATTAGATGGCATGGCCCACGATATGGTGAGACTCATTCCGCAATCCTTTAACGGTTACAATCAACACCCAATAAACATATATCATTAGCTAAATTTCAAATAGCATGATATACAATCACCACCATATAACATCTCATTGAACATTACCATGTCAAACACACTCACCTTAATATCGACCGAAGTATGCCAAACTAAGGTTTTGGCACCTCCCGAATAACCGGCTCTTTACCTAGCCACAAGTTAACTCATATTAGTTACGAATTTCACGAATACTTGGCACAGGGTTACAAAGCTAACAAGAAGCTAAATGATGTCTATCGAATACAATTATGTCCATGACAACACCTAGAAGTGTCCCAAAATAAGCATAAAGTTCAAATATGAAATAACTCTTGAAATCGGTTTGTAAACTTATGACCAATCTATCTTATTTTAGCCATAACTTTTAATTAGCTTAGAAACAGATCATGAAACCACAACCAATGGAAAGTACGCTCCGAGTACATCAATTTCGATATAAGATTTGCCCAAAACGGAGTTTGGATGAAAAAGTTATGGTTGTCTGAAGTTCACCTGTCTTAATGGTACCGGTACCACTCAAAACTTGGTACTGGTACCAAAAGGTCATAAACGAAATCCAGACGATTTTGGTACTGGTACCACCAAGAACTTCGTACTTGTACCACCTGGGTTTCACAGAAAAACTCTGGCCGTTTCCCTTTTGATTTCCAACATGTTTCACAACTCAAATCACCTTTAACCACTTCAAAACTTTACCAAAACGTGCTCAAATATTTAGATACAATAGAGCCACCTCAAGAACAACAAACCAATAGATTAAATCAAGTTCTAAACATCTAATAATTGAAATTCAAGGTAGGGTTCTTGATTCCGCCAAGAACTCATTCAAAACACAAACCTTGAGCCCTACTCCACTAGTATCAACTAACCATGCAAGAACTCCAACCCACAACATGGAAATTAACAATTAAAACATGAATTCAAGTATAAAGAAACGTGGATTACCAACTAGAGCTTCAAGAACAAGACAATTGAACAAAAACCTAGCTCTTGCCTTCTTTTCCCCCTTTTCTTCTTTTTCTTCTTTTTCTTCTTCTCTCTCTCTCTCTCTCTCTCTCTCTCTCTCTCTTTCTCTCTCTACGTTAATAAAGGGATCAGAATGGGGAAATGAATATCTCCTAGGATTTTTGTTGAAGCCTATGGAAAAATTATTATATGCAATTGAAACCATGTTTTAACTTATGCTCCACCCATAAATCCCACACAAGGCCCCCGAACTTCCATCATATGCAAATCAACCCTGAAACATATATTTGAATTAAAAGATGAATTAAATACTCTAATATCCGGGACGGGTATTACATTACTACTCCAGTAAGACAATGACTTCCGCCGAGACACGCTATCTACCTCTGGAAAAGCTTGTTCTCACTTTCGTCTTAGCCTCCAGGAAGCTCGCTCCTTACTTCCAGTCACATCGCATCATCATCCTCACCAAGTACCCTCTTAAGTCTCTCCTCCAGAAGGCGGACCTTTCTAACCGAATCTCTCAGTGGGCCGTCGATCTTGCGAACTATGAAATCCACTTCCAGTCTTGGACAACGATCAAAGCTCAGGTCCCCGCTGAGCTCACTCCGTCCGACTCTCCCACTTTGGCTCCAGCTCCAAGCACCGAAGCGATGTCCAGGCAAACCCTAGCATTGCCTATAAGCTTTTCCACGGAGATGTATGAAAAATTTACATTGATGGTGACTCCAATAGCTGAGGCATAGGAGCCAGAATCGTCCTCCTCTCCCCTTCTGGCGTCTTACACGAAAACTCTCTCTCTATCAACTTCCCAGCCTCCAACAATGAGGTTGAGTATGAAGCACTGATCTCCGGGCTCAAAACGGTCGAAGCCCTGAGCATCGAAGAACTTGTGATTTACAGTGATTCCCAATTAGTGGTCAACCAGCTCTCGAAGGAATATGAAGCTCGGGATGACCGAATGTGTACTTACCTTAGCTCTGCCGTTCGACTCATCAAAAATTTCAAAGCTATCCGAGTCGAACATATCTCCAGGGAATAGAATTCCCATGCTGATGCTCTTGCAGGTCTCGCCTCAGATTGCTCTTCCTTGGGACATCATTCTATCTCTTTCAGCTCCATTGACAAGCCTAGTTTTCAAACTTGAAGTATTGAATCAAGTGGTACTCAGCATAAAGCTCAGTTCGAGTTGGATGGATGAGATCATTGGCTACCTGCAAGATGATATCCTCCCCTCCGACAAGAAGGACGCTCACCGACTCTGCAATAAAGATGCTCTCTTTTGGCTCAATCCAAACGACAAGCTTACCGAATATCATTTACCGGCCCGTACCTGTTAGTCGCGCACCCACACCAAGTACCGGGTATCATTGAAGAGCTCCATGCCGGTGACAGCGGTTGTCACTCTGGTGGACGGTCCCTCACTCACCGAGCCATCTCTCAATGGTATTGATGGCCAACAATGAAGAAGGATTCTAAAGAATTTGTCAAGCGTTGTAGGAAATGCCAGATGTTCGCCCCTATTATCCACCAGCTGGCTAGGGACCTTAGCCCCCTCACCAACCCTTGGCTTTTCTCACAGTGGGGCATGGATATCGTCGGCAAGCTCCCTGTCGCTCCCGGCGGGTTCAAGTTCCTCCTAACTGCCACTGACTATTTTTCAAAATGGGTCGAAGCCGAGCCCATGGTCACTATCGAAGAAACAGACGTCATTCATTTTGTTTGGCGAAATATCATCTCTCGCTTCAGTGTTCCCTTCGCCATCATCACGGACAATGGGCAGCAATTCACTGGGCAGAAATAGCGGTCCTTGTTGGACGAGTATGGCATCAAATGAGACACATCCACTCCGGCTTACCCCCAGGGTAATGGGCAAGCCAAAGCTGCAAACAAGGCAATTTCATCTAGACTCAAGCGCCGACTCGAGTCACACCGGGGTGAGTGGGCCGAGGAGCTACCTAGGGTCTTTTAGGGCTACCGTATTACACCTCAGCAATCCACCGCTCGCACCCCTTTTTCCTTGGCTTTTGGAATGGAGGCTGTCATTCCCCTCCAAGTCAGGCTCCCAACAATGCGTACTGAGAATTTCAATGAGCCGGTGAACAACTATGGCGTCGCTTTGGATCTCAATTTGGCCGAGAAGGTGTGTGAAAATGCAAGGATCAAGCCGTCATACCAACAGGAGGTTGCAAAGGGCTACAACCGTAGCGTCCGTCTTAGGTCATTCAAACCTGATGACCTTGTCTGGAAAAAAGTGGTGGAGAAATCAAAGAAAAGGAAGCTAATACGCAACTGGGAAGGCCCTTACCAAGTCCTCTAGCACCTCAGTTCAGGAAATTATAAGTTGGAAAAGCTAGACAGTTCTCCTATTGCTAAAACCTGGAACGCAAACAACCTGAAAAAGTTCTATGGCTAGCAACCCCTCGGTTCTAGGGACCTGTCGCATTTCCTTTTATCAGTATTTATCTTTAAGTAATTTTGTTTTGGGGGCAACTTGCCTTTGTAATGACAATACTAAACAAGTATCAATGAGATTTTTTTTTTCTTACCAATGCTTGTTCTTTCTGTTTCTATTATTTACTTTTTTCACTCGGTTCGTTATCGATCGGACCGTTTTATTTCGACTTCAGGGGTTATGTCTTCTTTTGGGTAATACCCTCGGGCAAAATTCCCTCTAAGTCTCCCCGACCTTCGTGATCGTTTGGACATTATGGTCGTTCGCCTTAAGGATAGTCGGCTTTTTCCCAAGCCCCTTATATCGACCTGCCAATAGTCATTCACTGCTCGGTTTCGCTACATCCCGAAGTCATGGCCAGCACTATCTCCCCTTCGGGACTCCAGCCCAAATCCTCTAGCAGCCCCACCTTATCATGAGTCTACCCATCACTCATCTAATTTCTAAACAATTAACCGAGGCACACTAACCCGAAGCAGGGGCGTGGAAATTCAAAATTGCTAAATACTTACTTCGGATTAGGTCACTCGGCCCCTTCTAACCGTCCCGGAGGCTGGGGCTTTGGAAATTGACCCCTATGCTTCGGTTCCCTCCCTGCCTGTGTACATAGCAGATCTGCCTGAAGCAGGAGGCACCCACAAACCATCTTTTTCTGAACTAACATCTTTGAGTATGTTTGGCGAATGCTTCGGTTAAACTTGTTTCACAACTCCACAAGTCTCACCAAAGCAGGGGGAACAACACCCTAGCAGTAACCATAAATTCATAGAAGCATTTCAAAGATAAACGTAACGTTCAAGAAAAGAAAGCATTCATTCACAAAAAGCCAAAGTGAATTACAAGTTTAAATCCTACCAAGGATCTGGCTTAGGCTAACTGTTCGACGCCAGTCCTACTCAACTATTACATAACACTGGAATGCCAAAATCCAAATGTCCGGAGCCGTCCAGTAAAAAATAAGTAAATCAAAAATTATAGATGTTTTTGGAGAAGGGAGAGTTAGATCTATCCTACGCGCCTTCAGTTGGAGCAGTAGCATCGGGATCGGCCTGGTTCTCAGGGGCTTGCAACTAGGGCTGCAAACGAACCGAGCCGCTCGCGAGCGGCTCGCAGCTCGGCTCGTTATTGGCTCGTTCAAGCTCGGCTCGGAATGTTAACGAACGAGCTCGAGCCGGTTTCAGAAGCTCGTTTCATAAACGAGCCGAGCTCGAGTTGCGATAAGCTCAGCTCGACTTTTTTTTTTTTTTGTTAAGATCCCATATTTTGGTGAACTTTGATATATTAGGGGATCTTATTTGTTCTAGGCTTGCACCATTATTTTTGTGAATGGTGCTTCATGTATGTTCTTACTTTGGTTCTTCAAGCTGCAAGCCTAGAGCCGACTCGAGCCGAGCTTATCGCAACTCGAGCTCGGCTCGTTTATGAAACGAGCTTCTGAAACCGGCTCGAGCTCGTTCGTTAACATTCCGAGCCGAGCTTGAACGAGCCAATAACGAGCCGAGCTGCTAGCCGCTCGCGAGCGGCTTGGTTCCTTTACAGCCCTACCCAGGGGATCTCTCTTGTTGGAACCCTCGTCTTGGCATCAGTTTCCCCCTCTTCAGTTTCGTCTCCCTCGTCTCCTTGGTCCTCTCCCTCCTCGATCAGGATCGTCTCCCTTTCCATCCCTCGGTTGAAGACCCGTTCCTTGTGATGAGCCCTTTTCTCCGGGGCCCTTGTGGAGAAACAGGGGCAGCCCTCGAGGTCCCGACTCCTGGCGAACCGATCACTACGTAGGCGCCTCGGCCCCGCGGCCTCTAACGCCGTAGGTTCAGAACCTCCCTTCCTCGACCGCTCATCTCGTCATTAAGTCCAGTTCTCTCTGGGGTCTCTTGGCTAATCTCCTCTCGAATTGTGCCAAAAGGACAAGAATTACTCCCTTCGGTGTCTAAGGTCCCGACTCCCCCATTTCCCCTTCCTTCTCTCCCTCTACCTCTTCTTCTACCTCGTCCTCGGCCTGCTCGAGGAACCCTCTGCTGCCTTGGCTTCTTTTTCAAATAATTGGTGTAGGTCGGAGTGTACCCGAACAGATCAGAGGCGTGTCGACTCGTGAGAGGTATGGCATAGGCAGCTGTGATTCGGGATCGGACAGCTCTCTCCAGAAGGTCCTGCACGACACCCTCAGCTACAAAACATAATCAAGAGGGAAGAAGAGTCAGCATATAAGAGGAGACCAAAAAAGAAAATGCAAGATAAATTAAGGGAAGAAATCTACCGACCAGGAGTTCTGGTCTCGAATTGGACTGTGGTCGCAGTATCAATGCTCTCTCCGGGTCCGAACATGAAGTTCCCGGAGACCGAGACATAAATACTTGCCCACTCTTCAGAGTCGGGTAGACGATCTATCAAAAATGTGTCGTTCCCTGTCCGGCAGGAGAGATAATACCGAGCGTTTTCTCGGTTGATCCCAACTAAGTATACTCCAAAGAGTTCCTCAAGCCCGAAGGTCAGGTTGTACTACCTCCTCAGCTTTATGATGCTGGTAATGATTCGGTAGGAATTCACTATGAGCTGGGAGGAGGTGAGACCTAAGGTGCGGAGTACCCATCGCACGAACTAATGTAGGGGGAACCTAATTCCTCCCTCGGTGATTGCCATCAAGGGAAAAATCAATTCTCCCTGTCGGTGAGGAAGATCATTGGGGTTGGTGTTCGGAAGCAAGCGGACCTCGACATCCGGAGGAATGCTGTAAACCCTATTGAACTTGGCATAGGCAGCCGGGGTGCCATTAAAGTATTGATTCCGATAGGGACAAGACCTCATCGGTCTCCTACGTCCTTGAACCTCTTCGGGGCTGTTCACAAAGGGCCTTGGTCTTAGGTTTAACGTACTCAGTTCCTTCATCCCCCGAGGGTTGAATGTCGTAACCTCACGAGGTGCTCTAGAGGGCTCAGGCGGTTTGATGTGGTCAATTAGTGTACGGTAGAATGCTCTGATCCTAAGCACTTCAAGTACGTCCTCGGGAATTTCAACAATAGAAGATGCTGAACTATTGGAATTGTCCGAGGAGAGCTCAATGACCATTCGCCCCTACCTAGTAAAGAAGAAAAGGTGTAAAAGCCCGTTAGCTATATGACTAGGGAAAAGTAAGAGGATCTAATGCTCGGGACAGAATGGTCATTGCTCCTCGGAGTCTCTAGGTCTCGGTCTTTATCAGAACGCTCCTCCTCGGAGAGTCCCTTTGGTCTATAACTATTCTTATGGTCTCGAGATGAATATAGGCCTTGGGAAAAGCATGAACAGCGCCAGAAGAATCCAACGCCGCCATGAACTAGGCGATGGCAAGTGGTTGCTTAGTCGTAGTGCATGCTAAGAATGACGAAAGGCTTGAAGAAAACGATCAAAACATAAAGTTTAACGTTTGGAGATCATCATATCTAAGTTTCGTGCAAAGATTTGCTGCCAAAAAGCTCGAAATCTTTGATTGAGGGAAAGTTGCAGTGGTGGCAGAGTTTTGATGCAGGGGAAGAGGAAAAAGTGACCGTCTCTCCCCTTCTCTCCGATTTATAGTAGGGCATATGAAGGGCTACGCGGGAAACTAAGAGTCGTGCACCGAGTCGTTGGATCTTTGACACGTGTCCTCGTCGGACGGTCAGCAACGGAAGTTCTGTACCGAGGTTAGACTGCCGGATTACCGAACCATCTGCATGATGACACGTGTCTCCGAGGGGACGTTTCATACCAATCAACTAACATGGCATGTGTCGAGACAATGATCAACTCCTAGCATCTCATCAACGATCAACACGTGGATCCAAGAGCTGGGGCTCACGGTTTGATAATCCCCGAAGTCGCTCGTCGCCTCGGTAACCTAAGTGCATAATGTTCGAGCATGGTGGTTCGCAAGAAGGGTCAACTCCCTAGGGCCGAAAAGAGGAGCTCCAGAAAGTTGAGGGGCTATTGTGGTGGCCTCGATTACCATCTTCGGTAACCTGGCCGAGTGGTTTGAACCAATGCCTCGTGAGGTATTATCAACCAATTTGGTAAAAGCTAATGGTCCCGGCATACCATTCGGTTACAAGCCTTCTGTACTTGCTTCTGTAATTATCAACAACGTGCAACGTATTTGTTTAGATGTTCCCGAAACTGCCTCAGAAAGGTAGTTACGCCAGCTGGGGACCACAAGGATTATGTGGCAAATGTAATCATTGGGGTCAGATCTGGCCATGTGCTCCATAACCGTTCTGCTCCTCTCGTCATATATGACGTCACTCGAGGCGGTTACGCGAGCATACCCTCCATGCGCTAGCTTGGAGGCCAAGTAAACCTAGGTCTATAAATACAAAGGGATACTCACCTAGAGAGGTATGTCATTCTACCCTAACCCTAGACCGAAATTCCTCCCCTGAGATCTAACTTGATCATTGAAGGTCACTAGGCTACTTAAGCCCTAGCGATTTGCTGTAGGTCCAGGAGAAGCAAGAGCACAGAGATGAGAACCCAACCTGAATCACGGTCAAGATCCCGACAAATGGAACCCCCACAAAAATGATGAGAAAACTATGGAATGTCACAAGCATTCCTGAGAACATTTAATCCAAGGGCGGAACCAGGAATTTATTTTGCCCTGGGCTAACCAAAATTTATATATGTGAACCAAAAAGAAGGCAAACCCGTATATAAATATATAAATGTTTAAAAAAAAACAAAACAAAAGTACAAAAGAGTTTTTCCTCCCTTTTTATTTTGTTGTTACATTAGAGTATGTACACTAGAGTAGCAAAAATAAAATATTAGCTATTATAGCAACCTAAAACCGAGAAAATCCACATAAAACCGAGAAAATCCACTTGCAGCGATTAGATAAAAGCTTAGGAAAAATACATTTCGCTACAATACTTCGATATATATACTGAACGACTGTTCATCAACAATTTCTTTTATATTATTTTTCACTTCTCTCTCTTGATTTCTCTTATATTATTAAATAGTCTCAAAAAAATTAAGTGCTCCAATTTTTCATTCGTTTGAATAAGTTCAAGATCTTATTTTTCTGATTATATTATGCTAAATGGTTATAATTAATTTTAATCATATTTTTAAATATATAAACTATCTAAAAAATTAAGTACTCCACTTTTCAATCCGTTTGAATCGGTGTGAAGATCTTATTTTTTTGATCATATTGTTCTAAAAATTCATAATTAATATTTCATCTAGAACTCTCATAATCAAGTATCTACTCTATAGGATCCCAAATAAAGAGCAGATACTTGATTACAAGAGCCTAAAGACAAAAATTAATTTTGACAATTTATGATAAAATGATCAAACAAATAAGATCTTCACGCCGTTCAAACGGATGGTGGATTGAGCTAGGCTGAATGGGAGGATGGTGGGTTGGGCTAAATTCATTTGACCGAAACTTTACACATAATTTTTTTTTTTTAATAAAATCTTCGGAATTGCACCTGGGCTATAGCCTAGTGCAGCCGAAGTGTAGTTTCGCCCTTGATTTAATGGGTATGAGGTGCCTCCAGAAAAAATGACCAAAAATTTTGTCTTACATACGGAGTATTTTTTAGCGTACTAACGGTACATTTCATTAAAATTGTTAGAACATGTGTGAACGTTGAGTCCCACATCGGATAAACAGAAAAAGAGTTGGACCTTAATATACAATTGGATGGCTTACCACTTACAAGGCTTAGCCTTTTAAGTGTATATGGGTCATTTAGTGTATATTGGGCCCAAGTAATGTGGCGGATTCTTTGTCGTTACTCCAATACAAATTGGGCCTTGAGCATGCAGTGGCGGGTCGATGCATCGGACGAACTCCCAACAAATGGTATCAAAGTCGTTGGTTAATGATCTATGGGAAGACTCTCAGCGCACCATTGAATGGGTTTGCACATAAGACACTCATGGAGCGGTATAAAATCCAAAAAGGTCACTCCCAATGAAGCAAGGTGGCTCGATGTTGGAGTGCTGTATTGGATGGCTCATTGTCGATGGAGTTGACTCGTCGGGGAGCATGGTGCTGATGAATGAGCACGTTGGCTCTCAATGGAGTTCTCGTTAGGGAGCATGGTGCCGATGTTGGCTCTCAATTGAGATGACTCTGAATCGATTGAGTGTGTGCAGAATAAGCCCAGTTCGGAAGATAGGGTTGAGAGTATTAGATCAGAATCAAGGGGGAGCTTGGATGCAGAGAGCGGTTAAGGCCCAATGTTCGGTTCACACATGATGGGGAGATTTGTTAGAACATGTGTGAACGTTGAGTCCTACATCGAATAAACAGAAAAAGAGTTGGACCTTAATATACAATTGGATGGCTCACCATTTACAAGGCTTAGCCTTTTAAGTGGATATGGGTCATTAAATGTATATTGGGCCCAAGTAATGTGGCGGATTCTTTGTCGTTACTCCCATACAAATTGGGTCTTGAGCACGCAGTGGCGGGTCGATGGGTCGGACGAACTCCCAACAAATTTGTTGTGCCAAAAACGAAATTGAGAATATAAACAAAGCAATAAGCGAAAATCAAGAACACAAGATTTACGTGGTTCCCCAAACTGGGTACGTCCACGGGAGAAGAGCAAGAGGATTGACTATAAATGGAGAGATAACACACAGAGCCGGCTATACCCATAACTCTCGTTGAAGCATCCAATTACAGATATCTAGGGACAAATCTCTGGCGAAACCCGATTGGAATACTAAAACTCTAGATGGAACCCAATAGAGCATAAACCAAAACCCTAATATCTAATCTTCAACATGAGCGACCCCCTAGGGGCCTCTCCAAAGGGATTCACTCAAGAAGTCCAAAACCTAATGGAGAGAATAAGGCTATATTTATAGCCACTGAATCCTTCCTAAAACCAATACTTGCCCAAACAAAATTCCTTGCATTACAAAGTCTAAACTAGCAAGGAAATAAATCTTGTAGGAAGTCAAATATCTTTTCGACCATCCGAAATTCAAGGCATATTCCAACAAATCTCCACCTTGACTTGAATTCCATCGAACTGAACACTATAGGCAATCCTCTCCTTCAATCGCTCATCTCCTCTAAAAGCCCCCCACGGGGCAATCACCAATGGCACAAACGAACAAGACTCAAGCATGCCTGCTTGACCTTGTAAATGCGACTTAGAAAACCAGTCGCAAATGCCTCCAAATTGATCCTCTATCTTCCAACGGGCACCTCCCACCCAACGCATCCCTCCCGAATACACATTACAAGAAAATTGAGAATAGGTGACGAAATTGTGGTGAGGAAAGTAGTTTTCGTCTCTAAATATACCTATTTTGTGAGGAAAATATTTTTTCGTTACCAATTAAGAGGGCAGAAAAATTTAAGGTGACGAAATTTTATTTTGTCGCAAAAAACAGTTAATCAGTGACGAAAAAATAAATTTTGTCAGCAAAAGAGTGGACAAAAAATATAAAGTGACGAAAAAATAAAATTTGTCGCTAATCTGTTTCCTCCACATATACTTGCAACCATTTCGTGACGAAATAATTCCTCACAAAAGGAGATAGTTTGGGTGACAAATTCCTTTTTGTCTTCCATTTTAAATAGGGGATTCAAACAATTAAAAACAAATAAAAAGGGGATTTTTTTTTTGACGAGTTTTAAGGGCAGGCAAATTTTGGGCATTCATCCGAATCAAAGTTGTCAATACCGTACCGGCCAGCGTACCGTTTTCACTACTGGAATGGTACGTACCGGTACCAGGTTATATTCCAGTACCGTTTCGGATTTACAGCAATTAATATTATATATATATATATTTAATATATATCTACCATTTTTTAAAATTTTAAGTGTAAACATAAACAAAATGTAAAAAATAAATAAAAAAATTGTAATTTTGTACCGGCCGGAACACCGATATATGTCCGGAATAGACCGATATTATCCGGTACACCCGGCATTGGCTGGAACAGGCCGGTATTTCAACTGGAACGGAACATGACTTTTTGCATTCCGTTTAAGGACTGGTACGGTACGTACCGGCCGGTACGGAACGGATTTGACAACTTTGATCCAAATAATCCCAAAGCTCACCCCATGGCAACAGCAAGTTTAATTGCGACGGGATATCCGGTGGCAAATAATAGGCAAAAAATTCCCCACTTTTCTTCCTTGCGCACACAAATATAACAAAACACTCGTGCACGACACAAAGAACCAAATATCCCCTAGGTCTTCTCGTCGATCGACTTTTGTGCATCTGCTCTGCAACTCTGGTATCTCCGCCTCTCTCGTCGGCTCCTCTCTCTTGTGCTGGTATCTCTCTCTCTCTCTCTCTCTCTCTCTCTCTCTCTCGTAGTGGTTTATTTAGGGTTTGTTTTTTCGAAATTAGGGGTTCGGGGTTCTTTCGCCGGTTGGTTTTTTTTCGAAATTTGGGGTTTGCGAAATTTGTGGTTTTTGTTTCGGGATTGAGGTAGTGATGTGGAGATATTGGTAGTGGCAAAGGTGAATTCCCAGTTACGGTGATGTTCCTTCTCTATCTTTGGCGGCCATGGCTGCAGGTAATCTAAGTTAGTGGTTTCTTTGAGAGAAATCCTAGCCCTGTTTGAGATCCATATGCATAGAGCACTTCTCCTATTTAGGTTTTTCAATTGTTTGGAATTTTGCAGGGTGAAGAGATTTGGGGTTTTTTATGTAATCGAGGAACTAGGGTTGTGGTAGGATTTCTTTGACTTGGTTAGTATAGCCGGTATGGATAGGGTTCGACAATGTTCTAAACGTTAGTAATAGGCAGTTTTGGGTTTTGTATAAGTTTTTTCATTTTGTTAATGAGATTAGACCAGCTACCGATTTACGTCTGACGGCTCATTCTCAAAGTGTATACGAGCCTTCTCAGCAAAGACTTTTGGCAGAGAGTAGTTTGTATGGTGAGGATGCGTGTGTAGATGATTAGCTCTCTATTGCAACAGAATTAGTTTGGGTCGGCTTAGTAAAGTAGTTGTGGTTTAGTAAAGTAGCTATGCATTCTGTTATAACATTGATCCACCGCTGTATGATTCATTCAAGAAATCAATGAGAGATTTGCATTTTCAATCACATTTCCTTCTACAGAGAATATAAATTGGCACCCTTTTGATTACTTATACCATCAATGATGGCTCGAATTCTTTCTTTCCAGCACCTAATGGATGTATAAGACAAGATTGGCCAACTTTGGAGATTGTCAACACTAAGGTAACACGTGTACTATACAACTATTTTGGTTCCAATAAAAGACTTATTTGGTGCTATATTGCAAGAATGTTCCATCTTGTTTAAATGGTCATGTATTCCATTTCGTAAATCATTGCCATACATTTTTTTTTCTTTGTATGATGAAAACCTATTATTGTACAACCACTTCTATGCTTGCAGAGGAAGGGGAAGGTTGGTCGTCCTCGGACTATGTGGGAGATGTTATGCAACAAAATTTTTGCACAGGCAACATGGGTGCCTTTCCTTCAAAGCTATTTTCTCAGGTTCCTATGTCACAGGCTCACAGCCATCATCGCTGCTATTAAACCACAACAGATACCATCACTGTATTCACAGCAGCCCTCATTGAGGAATTCATGTGTAAGACATTGACTGGAATGCTTTAAATTTTTTCCTTCCGGGGACTTTCAATTTGTCTTAATGGTATACTTGCAGCAATTCTGTTATCTTTTTCGTTCTTGTTTCTTGGGATGTGATAATGATCTCTTAGGTTCTTCTTTGGCAACACTTTCTTGCCCCTTTGAGCTAAACTCCCTGTATGCACGGATTATTGGTATTATCTATTACTGGCTTAATCTCCCTTAATCTTAAGTGTAGCAAGTTTCTTTTTGGTCTACTTAATGTTGCAATCTCTGATTTTCTAAGTGTATTTGAGTTTATGTTCAACTATATTGAAATTTTTTGCCATCAATGCAGTCCCCACACGTAAGACATTGAACTGTGAGAGTCTATCGGAGATGACAACACACCTTTGGAGCAAAGTCATAGGGCACCACCAATTTCTTTAAGACCTGATGACCAGGTATCTTCTATATAAATGCTAAAACTAGTGCTTAATTGTTGAATGGTGATGCTAGCTAGAAACTGAAGTGACATCCTTTAATTTGATGAGTAAATTTTAGACTGTAATGGCACTATTGTACTTCATGAGAACTGCATTTTTTTGCTGCTGCTTTTTCAAGCTGCTGAGGGAGTTTTTGCTGATGTTGTGGTGTTGTTTCTCCTGTTATTCATTTTTATTGTCGGCTGCAGTCTATTCTGTTTGGGGCTGTCTTGTTGCTGCTTTCTGTTGCTTTTGATAGCTGCTTTGTTGTTGGTTTCTGTTTGCATTGTTCTCTTAACTTAGGCTTGAATATGATTATTTGTTTTGTTTTTTTCTTGGTTGGACTTGATTTCTTATCAGCTTTACCCGTGGGCCGTGGCGCTCTATCTCTCTCTTCTCTTTTTCTACAATATGTTTCCTCTTTGCCGATCAAAAATAAAAATACTGATAGTTGGGAGGTTCAAAAGTATTAGTCTTTATGGATTGGTGCATTGGCGAATATTTAACGGCTTGGTTTTCTGTATAGGTTAGAACATAAGCGTACTTACAAAATTCTGGTATTCCAAAAGTTCACATAGAAGGGATTCTTATTACCATGGACAGCACAACAGAATCAAACGGAAAGCTGATAGGCGAAGGTTATTGTAAAGTACTTGTTACTAAAGCAATAAAGCCTTAATATTTCGTTGGAAAGACCTCGTCGAAGTATAAAAGCAGTTGCAGATGCTGTTGGGGGATACATTGCTTGGCGTGCTTGTGATGTATGTTTTCAATTTCATTATCTACATGCAATTAATTTTTCTTAACTTGGCTTTAAAGTACTTATGCTGTGATATTTCATTTTTTGGTGATCAAGAAGGAGATGGATTACTGAGTTTGTTCTTCATTAGCTTAGCTAGCTTGGTACTTGCTATGTTAATTTTTATCTACTTCCATGACTATTGATTGGGATCGGTTTTCTTGGAGGAAACCACTTCTTGGAGTTTTGTTCCCTTCAGAAGTTTTGCCTAATATTTTAGCTATCTATGTGCCCAAGGATGGGAAAAGGGATGAGTTGCTTTGGGAGCACAATGGGCAATATACAGTGAAGTCGGGGTATTTCTCAGCCTATGTTAGTTCTTTGGGTGCTTTGTCTGTTAGTGGTGGGTTTGAGGGATGGAGGAAATTGTGGAGTTTAAAATTGTCACCTAAGATTGCTTTGTTTTTTTGGAAAGTGTTGCATTATTGCATAGAATTCTTCCAGTTAAGGTGGTTTTTTTTTTTTTTGGCACAATTTGGTTAAGGATGTGTGGTGTCCAATTTGTAGGGGAGATAATGAGTCTTTAGAGCACTTATTTTTTCAGTTTGATGTGGCAA
Source organism: Rhododendron kiyosumense (assembly GCA_019656275.1). Lineage (NCBI taxonomy): Eukaryota > Viridiplantae > Streptophyta > Magnoliopsida > Ericales > Ericaceae > Rhododendron > Rhododendron kiyosumense. The sequence goes on along the minus strand of BPLS01000514.1, from coordinate 2,682,812 downwards.
GGAGATTTTGGAGAATGTCTAGGTTGGGTTTTTATTTTTGGTGGGTTGCCCTTTATCGGTGTTGGACTGGGTGGCTAACTGGTGGTCAGAGGCTCCGGATAAGGAAGCTATTGTTGAGTCT
>BPLS01000514.1:2665702-2682291 GCA_019656275.1 Rhododendron kiyosumense | reverse complement strand
GGGTTCCCGAGTATCCTCACAATGGTTCCGCCGCACCGGGTTCCCATTGGCACACAAAACTTGCATTGGCTCCTCTCCACGGATAACCAAGCCATATTACCAACAAGGCTACCACGTCCGGCCCTATTGGCAATCTTCACAAAGGGCTACCAAGTCCGGCCACATTGTGGTTTTCACAACTCACGCAATGGGCTACCAAGTCCGGCCACATTACGAGTTTTCACTCACACAACGGGCTACCAAGTCCGGCCACGTTGCGGTTTTTCAAAACACGTCTCATCATTATCCTCACCCTAGGTGTTACGTTTCTACTTTCTCGATTCTCGTGTTTCGTTAACATGCAAAGATTTCCGCGTGTGCGACTATTCATACCAACATGCATTCAATCAAGCCTTGAAATTAACACAACAAGATCATCTAACTCTAGGTACATAGCATGCTTGAACAACTTGTAAGTAAAACATGCATTTTCAATTTCAAAAGATAACCTTAGCTTACTTTAGTTAGAACGATCAAAGTACATCCAAAACGTCATGCAACTTATACAAACATAGAGTTGAAATGTAAAATTACTTTTTACTTGAAAAAAATAGATAGGGATAACTACCTTGATCCGAAACTAGTCGGGGCCGAGTAAGCTAGGTGGAAATCCTACGGGCGGTGAAACTTCCGAATCTGGACCGAACTTCGGACGGCAGTAACTTGGTCAATCCTTGGCCGAATAGAGTCGTTCTTGGGTCGAGAACGAAGATCTCTAAACCCTCTACAACTCTCGAGAAGGAAGTTAATCCTAGAAACGAACCTAGGTTGGAGAAAAATGGTGATAAAGGAGAGGACAGTAAGCTGTCCAGAAAAGGAAATCCAGAAATTTTACTGAACTTCGGATGACAATATCTTGGTCATTTCTTAACCGATTGGGGTGATTCTTGATCCTAACTTCAAGGTTTCGAAGTGCTCTACAACTTTCCAGAAGGAAGTTGTTCCTAAAAACTACTCTAGACAGGAGAAAACAGGGGATTTTCGGACGGGACAGTGGCTGCCCAGAAAACAGAAAATGGTTTTCTAGAGAGAAGGAAGAGCTATGCTTTGAGGTGTGCTTTGAAAGGCTTGGAATGGCCTTCTATTTATAGGCAAAGGGCTTGGCCTTCTCCTCTCTCTCACTCTAAGTCTCTCCTTGACACTTGGCAAGAGATCATGGAAGATCAATGCAAAAATCCTAGACTTGTAAGGCTATATTTGTACCTTGGTGATATTCTTGGAGCAAAAGAAGGGTTAAGATGATAATGGTACATGATCCAAGGGTTAAGAAGTTTGCAAGGTGTCCAAAATCAAATCCAACTTTTAAGCACAAATCAAGGGAAAATCCTAGGGTTGCATGGCTACTTTGTACCAAGATTTGATCTTGGATCAATTGGATGGCTAGGATGGATCCTTGGTGGGCAAGAAAGGGATTGGTACAAGATCCAAGGGTTCAAATCCTTGCAAGGTGTCAAAGGAGGTGATTTCCTAGCAATGAAGAATAGATATACCAAGGATTTCAAGTACAAGAGAGATCAATACAATCCAATCTTCCTCTCTCTTTCCTCCTTTCTCTCTCTCTCTCTCTCCCTCTCTCTCTCTCCCAACCGAATTCTCTCTCTCTCTCTCTCTCTCTCTCTCTCTCTCTCAAGGTATATATATATATGCATGCATGTGCAAGAACAATTAAACAATGGTACTTTTGTACCAAAAGATCAAAGGTAGACTTTAAAGGCTAGGATTTTCTCATTTAAAACAAATCAATAGGCACATGTGTACAAAGCTAATATTTAAGTCTCCCATGTGCTAGGGTGGAAGAACAACCTATTACCCATTGGGTAATAAATCCCCTAACTTCTATTGTCCAATGGACAATAGTGACTTGGCAACTTTTATTTTAAAATAATTGTACTTTGGCACATGGGGTTAAAAAGAAAATATTAAATTAATCCACCCATGTACTATGTTGAAAGATGAACCTTTTACCCAATGGATAATAACCACCCTAACTTTTATTATCCAATGGATAATAGTTGCTAGGGAGATTAAACATTAAAGTAATCCAAAAAGTACTTTAAAGAAATCAAAAAGTAATCAAAAAGTTACTTTTTACTATTCATAGCACTTTAATAAAGTAGACATTTAATATAAACTAATGGGGTTTCTATTATCCAATGGACAATAGTTTCCCTAACATTTATTGTCCAATGGACAAAGAATATATCCAAAATAATTAAAAGAAAAAGAATATCCAAATTTTTAGTCTAGGTTCAAAAGGTTCAAGGGGGGCAAAACGGTCATTTTGCGGTTTAGGCAAAAGCAATTTGGTGGCTTGCTAGCTCGGTTTCTCTAACACGTCGATTAGAAATTAACTAAGCTTGCCAAATGGATTAAAGTGCAAGAAATCAATTTTGAAGGGGCAAAAACGTAATTATGACAAACTTTAGAAATTAAAAGCAAAACCAAGTAATAAAATTCAAATATTTAACGAAATTTTTATTGACCGAAAATCAGGGTCGTTACAGAGTCTATCTACATTATGTCACTACAACAAATATGAGTTTTCATAGCATAATATAACAGCATTCTTTAAAAAATGCTATAATATAGTTGCATTTTAAAGACGCGGGTCTCTATTATAGCGTTCTCGGCACTGTAGCAGGGCGGAAGGATTTCCACAGCGTTCCACTAAACTCAATTACAGCGTTCACGCCTGAAAGGCGCCAGCTATCTCTATTTTTTATTTATTTTTGGATCGGCAAGCTGTCTCTATTTTGGGGGTAAAATATTACATGCCAAAATCAATCCCTTCGTGGGAAATCCCTTTCTGTCTCTTCGTCGTTTCAATTTCAAACCCTAACTCTCTCTCTCTCTCAACTTAGCTTCATTAATTTCATCTGCAACAAGCATGGTGTTACAAAAGATGGAGAATCGATTGATCTATCTGTACGAGTAGATGGACAACCAATGAAAATTCCAATCGACGTGGGAAGAAATGGCATCGGTCCCTTCCGGCGTCTCAACCACTACCGTCGCCTCCCTCTCCACCTGCACGCTGCCGTTGCCGGAAAATCTGCACCGTTTTCTTGGAGATAAGGGGCATCACCATTTTCTTTGGGGATGAAGAGTCGATAACCCCGCTTTGTTCTGTGTCCCTGCCAAAGGTTTGGTCTTCACCTCTACTTTTCCAAAAATCTGACCTAAATGGGGTTTTCTCTCTCTCTCTCTCTCTCTCTCTCTCTCTCTCTCTCTCTCAATCTGCCATCAGACAGCAGATTGAACCATCGCACAAACTCAGCTACTTCGCAATTAGAGTAAGAAGCTTTCGATCATGTAAAACCCAGCCACAAACCCAGTTGTGGAGCGAGACGCTTTCGAACATGCACCAACCCAGCCACTTCGAGAATGATTATCTTAAATACTTGACTGACATATATGTACAGTTTTAGGGTTGGATTTGGGGTTTTTGTGATTCTGAATTGTGGATTAGAAATTAGGGGTTTTGTATGCATAGAAATTAGGGGTTTTGTAGAAAGGGTTACTCGTTCTAAGGTGGAACACTTAGCAGTGATATACTGGTACCACTTTTGAGTCCCTTCCGTTAATAAACTACATGTAGTGACCAGCTTTGGAGTGCTTGGTATATTATGCAATTCCAACCATATGTTACATGGATTCAGAATGCATTAAGCATGTGACCCAATTAATGAAACACCACAAGCCTGGGAATCTATATGAGCTTGGATATGCATACTATTTCATACCCATCTTGCATGCCCCCCCGGGGAGAGACGGTATTATCATTACTATATAATTCCATGAACTGAGGCAACGATGCAAATAGCTGTGACATATTTCAGCAGTTTTGTTCGTAATTTTTCAGTTCAATGGTTCTCATTGAGTCTTAAACTTTTTTTTTTTTTTTGGTACAAGTCTTAAACTTCAATAGCAAAGGTGTGTACCTTCTCTTGATTTGTAGGAGCACTTTGAGATCTATAGCCGTTACTGCTCTTTAATTTTGAGTCTTTTGTAATAATTGAGCACTTTGGTATCTGAAGTTAATTTGAGAGTTAATACAAGCACACCAACTGTTTGATATAACCAGGTTTAATTTGATTTTTGTCTTTCATTCTTGCCCAAATATGAGGCTTGGGCTTTACTTTTTTTCGCGGTATCCGTCTTCATTCAGAAAAGAAATTGGGGCTTTTGTGTTGATTAATTCCAAACTACTCGCTGTTTGTCTCAAAATTTGATATTTGGAATTGGTAGTGTATCTTGTTCTCTTCGTTGAATGTGTTAGATTGAGCATATAGGTTGCACTTGTAACAGATTCAAACTTCAGAAATTAGCCTCTACTAGTTTGGGGGTTGGTTAAGTGTCTTCATATGAAGGGAAAGTAGGGCTAACGTGTCCTACCTACTAGGTCTCTCATACTCTTTATAGGTAGGAGCCTTGTACAAAATTGCATTCTTTATTCTGGCATTCACCAAGTTGAGTTTTCTGCCAAATTTATTCTGGCATTCTATGCTTTCTTTATGCCAAGTTTTTTGGGCTGGTTGGTGCATTCTCTTGTCCCAACTTGCAGTCTATGGAGATTTTTACTTCTAGTTTTTCAATCAATCAGATAACTGGGTATGATTTATGTCATGCATTTACAACCTTTAATATTAGTATGCATTACATTGATGATTGATATATATGGTTGAACTTGGAAACTTAGTCGATGTTGAGCTTGTGGAGGGTTAGATGTCATGATACAACAGAGGATAAACAAGTACAATGAGAAATGATTGGCATAATGTTGTTTTTGCAACAAATATTTGGAGTAAATAAGGGTATTGTTTTACTAGGGGTTGAGTTTGAGATGAGGCATCAAAGTTAGATCCTTATACTGATACAAGACATGTTTGTTGTATTTTGTATCTTCGTCTTATAGGTCAAATGAGTACATGTTTGTTTGTGTCTTGCACACAGGCACAAATATGCGCCGTAGTTGGATTTTTAACTCATATTGTTTGCAGTTATAGATCATTTCTGATTTATTACTACAGATGCTGAACAAATACTTTGTCGATGCCTTTTGCACTTCATGAATATGGTAACTTAGTGTATGTTACTTGGGAATCCCTTTTGATATTTCGGAAACCTCAGCAATTATATCCTAGACTCCTTGTGGTTTTTGGTAATCACTTTAAATGTGGTGTGATTACAAATTCAAATCTGGATGCTTCTCTTTTTTGCTTTGGGTTTCTTGTGGTTCCTTTGGTTGGGGTGTTTGTTTCTCTCTTTGTTTGGGTGGTGATTGGTGTAGTGTATTAGTTGGGGGCTTCTTTTGTGGTGGCTTGCTGTCTGAGTCTGGTTTTCTTCTATTTTGAGCTTTTTTTGGTTTTTTTGGTTGAGGGTGTTTGTTTCTCTCTGTGTTTGGGTGGTCAGTGGGGTTGTATCTTTGGTTGGGGTCTGTTTTGGCTTCCTGTTCCTAGCAGATCCATTTGTGGCTTTTATTTGGGGTGCATCTGCCCTTTCCGGATCTATATGCTGCCTCCTTTTATGCTGTTGCTACTTCTGGGCTTGAAGTCTCACTGTCTCCAGGTTCATCCATGATGGTTTCTGTTTATAGTGCTGACAGTTCTGGACTTGGAGCTCTGTCTCTCCAGGTTCAGCACTGTATCTGTTGCTGCTGTTTTGGCTGGTGGACTATTTTGGTTGCTCTTTCAACTCCTATATCTCGGGAGGTTGAGAGAGAATAGATTTATTTATGTACTCTTTGGAGGGCAAAGAGTTGTTCTATTGCTGTTTCTGGGCTTGGAGTTCCTTTGTTTTCAGGCTCAGCGCCTCTGAATTTGGAAACTAATTTCTTTTAAGTTCATCCCTTTTGCTTATTTTGCTGCTGTTTGTTTCTGGACTTGGAGCTTTGTGTCTCCAGGTTCAGCCTTGAATCTGGGGCTACTGTTTCATGTTAGGTACGTTGTTGGCAGATGTTATTTGAGTTGCTCTTTCAACTCCTAAATTTAGGGGGGCTGAGAGTTCCTTCTTTTCTCTTATTCTGGATGAAGACACTTATACCAATGCTGTTGCTTTTTGCCTCAACTGATGGGCATTATGACACTATTATACACAACTTTTCTCAATAATTGTTTGAGTCCCACTTACTTCTATTGCCAGCAATCCTTTAATCATGTTCATGATCAGTATTCCACTTCAAAGAAGTCCCCTTCTCTATAAATCGATGATCAGTGTTTAAATAACTTATGTTCCACCAATTGCAGTCACATGCGGATTTCAATAAAGAGCAAGTCAATGCTTTTCTTTGTGATGTTATGACTCATGATCTCTTTGATACAATGATGCCTTCTTCTATTAATGTTGTTTCCTTGTAGGTGTGGACTATAAGTAATTGCTTACTTGCGGTCTGGAAACAGATAAGGGGGAAGTACATCAGTACATGATCTTCTTCTTGTTTATGGTTGTTCCTATACTTCTGGTTCAAACATAGTTTTTCCTGTTGTGTTTGGGAGTTCTTGTCCTTGTTTCCTAGAGTATGCCATCACTGCTTTTATGAAACACCTAAAATGGCAGATTTTTATGTAGTCTGCAGTTTGTCCAAGGAAGATGCACTTGATACTACAAAATATCAAGAAAGTATCAAAGGTAGCTATCGCTTTGTGTTGCTTGACATAACCATCTTTTTCATGCTCTTTTTTTTTTTCCCCCAAATTGCTATGATGACATATTATAGTGTTCTCAATTTGCAGCCAGATGGTCACATTTTTTTACTAGATTATGCAATAGAAGATTATGCTCAAGTGTCCAAAATCTATACCTATTACAGCTTATTAATACTTGTTTCCCGCACTTTTCCTGCACACTACTAGAGAGTAGAGAGTGATAGAATTGTTGTACTCACAAATTCTTTTCCACTACTACACGCAATTGTCGTTCTTCAGCTGGTAGCAACTTGGGGCTATTTAACCCCTAGATTGATGTAAAAGCTTTAATTTTTTCTAGTCTAGTTGTGAACCATGTTGGTGATTTGTCCCATTTGCTGTCTTTTGAATATTACCAGAGATATGTCTACTATCTCAAGCAGTTATGTTTGCATATCTTTTTAAAGCGCAAATTTTCATGATTAAGACTGGTATCTCTCTCTAGTTGGATACTTCCACAAAACTTTTTTATCTCCAAATGTTGAACCATCTAATGGGCATTTAGTAGTTGCCTTAATCTATGTTAGCTCTTTGATATGTCGAATTATCAATTTCAGCTTTGAATAAGTGCATGTCCTTCAATTTCCTCTGCTTCTGTCAATCAGATATATGGGATTGATGCAACATCTGGAGCTGCTGTTTCAGCTTTGAATAGCTCCACGGGAGATCACGTCTTTGATCTCTGTGCTGCTTCTGGTAAGTCTGCTTTGTAATTAGCTTAATGGCCAATTCATCTACTTTTTCGAACATGAACTTTGTTTGTTGATAGAAGAGTCAATTTAGATTAATACCATCTAGGGGTTCCCATTCTATAAATAAATTTATGAAAGGCAAGAAAGAAAAGTTCTAGTGTCTAGGCAACCCCACTGCTTCACCTTTCCTTTGTTGCTCTAATAAGTTAGCAGAAGACTGAAGATTCTGCTAGTAACCCAAATAAACTCAGAATATCACCCCAATGCACAAGATAGTTGGCATTTCCTTGCATTTCAAAATCGAAATAGGATTTTCTTGCATAAAAAGTAGGATCGAACTTGTCAAGAATTGGTAGGAAGTAGAAAATTGAGTTTGCCAAAGATCAATTTCCTGCTGGAGTTTCAGTTTAGTTATCCTCATGATTTGTCTTCTTTAAATTAACCTAGGATTTGATTTGTTTAGTGTACTTGCTTCTTAGTTACGACAATTTCATGAAGTCATCACGAGAGTGCTTGTGATAATATCTGTGAGATGATCTTCATATAGTATGTGGCATTACAACAAATTATACTTATGACAGCATAGAGTTATAGTGGTGAATATATGGCGTTTGATTTTGTAGTTAATCGTATTTCTAATATGTTGTGTTCCTTTCAATAATTTTATATTTATAGGTATGTGGATGACTTTGGGAGCAGAAATGGTATAAGCTCGGCAAAGAAGTATGCTTCAAGAAAATCTGCGGCATGAGATTGTTGGCCTAGTACATGATTACATTTTTAGAAAGGGGGAATTACATTAGTTTTTTTTCATTGAGTGTAATTAGTCGGATTCTTTTATGTAGTTTGTATTGGAAAATTGTTTTTCCAAGCTAATGTAATGAATCTTTCTTCAATATTGTACATTGACGTTCGGATATAGTTGGTATTGTATGGAATAAATTATTTTTATTTCTTAAATGAAATCATCATGATCTGAAAATGCACTATATTGGTATTTATGGAATTTAAAAAAAAATGAAAAAAATTGGCTAATATAGCGTTCATTAAATGCTATCGTTTACTTTCAATAGCGTTCATGGGAAGCTGTAAAAAGGAGTATAGGATAGTGGGCAAAATATAAGATAGCGTTATGAAAAATGCTGTATTAGATGTTGCTATTAAAAATCTTGGACATATGATAGCATGCAAAGGATGCTATTAAAAGTTTATCTAAGACAACAGCTAAAGAACGCTATTAAAAGTATGATAAAGACAGCGTGCAAAGAACGCTATAAAAGGGTTGGATACCATAGCGTGCAATGAACGCTATTAAAAGTCTTGACTTTTAATAGCATCGGCTAATAAGGCGTTCTCCGGAACGCTATCTATGACATTCAATAGCATTTTTCGCATGCTATAAAATGTGATTTTTGTTGTAGTGTGTGGGGTATTTGGTGTCAGAGTAATCAGTTTGTGTTTTCGAATGTGCAGGATGGCATTGAGGTAGCTGTTTGGAATGCTGTTTGGAATGTGTGTGCTGCTTGTGCTTAGATGAAGTCTTTGCAGCGTGGTTTAAAGAAGAGCTCAACTAGTTTTTTCGGTGCTGATGTGTGGCGTAAGGGGTCTTGGGAAGGTGTTGTTGCATGGGTTTTGGATGGTGTGGATGGTGCTAATGATAGAGGTGGGACGCTTAAGGTGTATGCATGCTCGGCGTTTATGGTGCTATAGCTGTGTTGAAGGCTTTCGAGTGGGCGTGGAACAGGGGATGGAGAAGTGTTGAAGTCCTCACGGATTGCCTTTAGCTTGTTGTTCTTGTCTTCTGTTAGTAATGCAGATATGTATGCTATGCTTGCTTTGTTGGATATTTTATCCTTAGCGGGTTGTTTTTCTTCAGTTTCTGTAATAAAGTGTCAAGACAAAGCTGTTAGAGTGGCACACGCTCTGGCCAAATCTGTACTCTGTTAATTACTAATTGACTTTAATTGGAAATTTTAGGTGACAAAATATTTTGTCACAATTATTATTTTTAATTAATTTCTTCGGTGACGAAACTTTTTTGTCACCTATGTACTTAAATTGTTCAATCACCTGCGACAATTAGTGACGAAATTGAAAATGGGTGACAAATAATTATTAGAATGGTGACGAAACATTTCGTCATCAAAAAGAATAATAGGTGACAATTTTTTTTGTCACCAAGTGATTTTTTCGTGACGAAATTTTTCGTCATCAAAAGACATCATAGGTGACGAAAAACAAATTTTGTCACGAGGTAGGAATCCTCGACAACCTTTAGTCGACAAAATTTTTTTCGTCATGGATACTATTTGTGACGAAAAACATGCAATTTGTGACAATTTTCATTCATCACCCAATGCAATTTTTCTTGTAGTGACACACGAAGATCTGCTCAAACTCCACACGGAGTTAATTACTGACTCCACCACCGAGTTAATTACCGAACGAGTATACCGGTAAATGTAGTCTCCTCCTCAAACTCTCGACAAAACTTTATACTTCTCCGCCAACAAAAAATCTTGAATAATCCTTGTTGAACAAACTTCTCAACTTCGTAATGAGTCGCCATTGAAATGATCACCAATTGCACAGTACACAGCCAAAAACGAAAGCCTCGGATTGAAAACCTGGCTCTGATACCAATTTGTTGTGCCGAAAACGAAATTAAGAATATAAACAAAACTACAAGCGAAAATCAAGAACACAAGATTTACATGGTTCCCTAAACTGGGTACGTCCATGGGGGAAGAGGAAGAGGATCCACTATAAATTAAGAGATAACACACAGAGCCGGCTATACCCGTAACTCTCGTTGAAGAATCCAGTTACAGATATCTAGGGACAAATTTCTGGCAAAACCCGATAGAAATACTAAAACCCTAGATGAAACCCAATAGAGTATAAACCAAAACCCTAATATCTAATCTTCAACATGAGAGACCCCCTAGGGTCCTCTCCAAAGGTTTCACTCAAGAAGTCCAAAACCTAATGGAGAGAATAAGGCTATATTTATAGCCACAGAATCTTTCTTAAAACCAATACTTGCCCAAACAAAATTTCTTGCATCCAAAGTCTAAACTAACAAGGAAATAAATCTTTTAGGAAGTCAAATATCTTTTCGACCATCCCAAATTCAAGGCATATTCCAACAAAAATAATATAATATTTCATATGCTGCGGAAAGGAATCATGTAAGTGAGCCAAGCTTATTTCTTAACATCATTCTTTTCATTACGGTGTGTTATCTCACAAATCATATATTTACGGCTAGAAACAACAATAAATAAATATTAACCGCATAAATGTACCAAAGCATATATCGAAAGCAATTGATCAGCCTGAAAATACATATCTATCATCATGAGAATATTTGTTTAACAGAGCTTTCCGTGAATAGTTGTTCACGAAGGTGAATTGCGCGTATTCGTTTCGGCTTTAAACGGTCGAAATTTAAGTAAAACTTTTTTTGGTAACTCTTTCCCAACCCTTCCGTAAATAAGTCAATCTCCTATCACCATATACACAGTCCTATAACCTTAATAAGAGTCTCAAAGCATCTCTAACAATTAATGGGCTTAGATAGTTAGATAAGAGGTCTGGATCCATGAGACCCATGGGGATGTGTTTGAAGATTATTTTATGCAACTATATCTCAGATCGATATAGTCGAAACTAATAACATGTGTTTGGTTCATTCAAGGTGGGAAGGGTTAACGGGCCATGCAATCTAAATCCTCTGGAGGCTTAATTAGGTCCCATAAGGCTTAGGCTTAGGCTCCCGACTCTAGCAACAAGAGTGTTAATGAATTTGCAGCTTTGCATCCGAAACCGTTCTAAAAACATTCTTAATGCAGGTCTCTACAGACAAACAGGAATCTTCCTAGAACGATCCCTTTGGATCTTAACTCGAAGCACATAGCTTGTCTGGTTGATGTCCTTCATCTGAAACTGGAGGACAACCACGTCGATATAGTATCATCTACATATAATGACAACATCAATATATAAATTATTCTTGGACTCTTTAAATTCTTGCAATGGTCTGCTTCAATCATCGTAAACCAATTAGCTAGTGATAATGGCTCAATATTATCTACGATGCCACTGCCTGAATGATCTTTTTTGGCCATTAAAAGACCGTTGGAGCATGTAAACTCTGCACTCTCAATGCTTGGCCTCAAAACACTCTTGGTGATTGTTTCCCACTTTTCCGCCGCATAGGCATGAGCGGAAAATTAATGGGGTGTGTGGTATGAGTGCAAGCGTGCTAGGACTTATCGCGTCCAATGTACAGGATTGAATACCCTTTCGGACTTTGTAACCGACACTGATTGAGTATGACTCAAAGGGTGAGGCCACAAAGAGATTCGTGGTTTGCCCCAATGAAATGGACTTAAAATTTTCCAACCGTGCGAGAAAAAAAGAACAAACGCAAAAAGAACTTTATTACATCTGAATAATAAAATCAAGGTACAAGAAAAATAAAGTTGGTGCAAGGACCAATGAGTACTCGGTATGAGGAAAAGTAAAAGATGGTTTAAACTTTCCTGGAAAATTTAAAGGTTATAGAAATGCTGAGCTTATGTGGTACTGGCCCCTTTTTTCGTCTTCGAAACTAGTATTGATAGACGAAAGTCCCCTCCGTAAAGCTATGAAAATCAACCGCCCAACTCCTCCAATATTAGCCAAGTGTCCCATGCACGGAGCACACCCATGGCAGTTTGTAGCGGTTTCAAGATCATGGGAGAGCCCTCACGTTAAAAATAATATTAGTACGACGATAATTCGTCACTAACTTTAATTATGGTCGCGGGTAGAGTCCCAAACATAATTTTTTTTTTACAAGTCAATTGGTCAAGCATTTCAAATCTCTGTGTTCTGGATTTTTCCTTGAAATTCTGAGAATGGAGTCATTCTTAGAATAATTTATTTAGGGTACTGTGCGAATTTCATATTTTTCTGAGTCCGAATGTAACGCTCCTAAATTTTGGGAACGTTAAAAAGACATTTTTATTGAAAACTTAAGTAGAGTCGTGCTCATTATTACATCACAAATCTCATAAGAGTACTTTAATTTATTACACATGGAAGGGAAAAACTAGGGTTCCTATCTACTACTCCACTTGCTCCTCCATCCTAGCCAACTCCTCAGCTCCGAAAGCTTTCAAGGTGTAGAGTTCACTCTGTTCATCTATGAGGTCTGACACATTATACCAACGTCGCCACCGATATAATATGTCAGGGTCACCAAAGGTAACACCATGAGCTATAAAGGCTCAATAGAATAAACCCTACCCACTAATCCTTAACTTATAAACATTTGATATGGTTTCCACATAGATCATGCATGTTTAACCAAATTGCTAACAATAAAACATCCACATTCATTATACAAACTAACGTTGGTATCCATGTTTTTTCTGAGTTTCTCCTACGTGACTTATTGTAGACCGTGTCACCATTTTCACCTTTCCTTTACCAAATCAACATTTCCAAAAGTTTGTTTTTAACACACCCGACCTCGGTTCCGCCGCTTCGGGTTCCCGAGTATCCTCACAATGGTTCAGCCGCTCTGGGTTCCCATTGGCACACAATTGTATTGGTTCCTCTTCGCGGATACCAAGCTACACAATCAACCTCGGTTTCACCGCTCTGGATTCCCGAGTATCCTCACAATGGTTTCGCCACTCCAGGTTTCCATTGGCGCGCACACACATACACACACTACTCACATTGGGCTACCATGTCCGGCCACAATGTAGTTTCAAAAATATTTTATTTCTCGGAACACGTTTCTCCATTAAGCACACCTAGGTGCCATATTTCTACTTTCTTGGTATCGGTGTCTCATTTTCATGCAACGACTCCGTGGTAGGACTTTCTACTTAGGAAATCGTAAATCATTTATTGAAATCTTAAAACTAAACTAGCAAGATCATCCAACTCTATATTACTTAACATGCTCAAATCACAAACTTAAAGCATAACGCCACATGGACGGATGCCCTTGGAGTGGAGACCACTTATACTTTATTTACACAATCACAAGTAATGCAAGAACAACCTAACAAACATGTATGCATTCTCATAACCATATTTAAGATCATAATACGAATACTTACAATTAAGCGTTAAATTCTTATCTCCTAAAATCCATTCTTTCTTCCTTTTTGGAAAGTTCAAAACAACATATGTTTTTCCGAAAAATAAAGTCGATATAATCTACATACTCCCCTTCCTTTTCATTACTTCAAGAAAAATACTTTTCAAGTTCTCATACATTTCTAACATACAAGCATCATACAATACACTTAGAGTTTAACGGTTAAGGAAATTTTTACATATACTTAGAGTAAGTAAATAGAGATATTCTAGCGTTCTTCTTGGCGGTAGGGCGGCTACGGAAAAGTAAGTTGATCTTTAGACGGAGTGACTTCCTACAGTAGTTTCCGGTAGCTTCGAAAGAGAAAGGATTTCTCTCAAAACTAATTCTTGACTACACTACCTAACTTTTTGGATTGAGCGGGTGGTCGAGTAGCGGTTTAGTGGCGGTCTTGGATGAGTTTCTTGAAGAACTTGGAAAGAACTCAAGAACAAGGAAAATAAATTGAGAACACAAGGATTTTTCTAGAGAGAAGTTGGAGGATATGAAGGTGTGTGTTGAATGGTGGGTGGGGGTCCTATTTATAGCCAAATTTTGGGCTCCCTCTCTCCCCCTCTAGCCGGCCCTCTCTCTCTCTCTCCCATGGTTTTGCTCCATGTTTAGTCAAATCAAGCATGGCAAGCCTTCCTCACTTGTCATTTCTTCTTTGAGCCGTATCCTAGATAATCATGAAGGGTATTATGGCTTGTCTAGTCTTAGGAAGAGGTTGCTTGTAGGAAAGAATAAAATCATTGGCTAACTTTGTACCTAGAAAGACTAGAAATGGGTTGAAAAGTAGTTTATAGGCTTATGGCTAAATGGTAGCTTGTGAAAGTGAACAAAATACATGCACACACTCCAGCTCTCCCTCAATTAGGGTTAGAGGGGTTCATAAGGCTCAAAGATGATCAAAAAGGTCCATCTAGGGTTAGGAAATTTTAACTATGTGATTTGGTAATTCGGTTCCTCCAACTAATCGGTTTGAATTTAACTCTACTTGCTATGTAGGACTTCTAGCCAAGAAATATAATTTTAAAGGACTAAAATCTAATTATGACAAATTATTAGGAATTAAAAAGAAAATTTAAAAGCAATCCAAGTAATTTTAAAAAAAAAATCAAATATTTAACGAAATTTTTATTTACCAAAAATCGGGGTCGATACACCGAAACTGTAGACACACCAATTTGAGACTCCCCGAACTATCTTAGATCTGCAATGATGATACAAGACAGAACCACGAATTCAAAGGCTTGATCAATGACTTTTGAGCATCCCAGAACCTGAACTCAACAACTACCCAGCACATGGCATCACGTGCCCATCACAAAAATAACCCACTGCTCAGCGCAAAAGAGTCCTATACACTCTCTAGCACCAAACACTCACTCCCCAGCGCTGAGAATCAAATTATGTTACTGATAGCTCTGACTGCTGTAGGAATCTTATCATGACCCTACAAAGCATCTAGCCGACTCTAAGCCTGCACAGATGTCCCCCCTCCGTTTTTCCCTGTAAATAAAGGTGCTTAGAGTCATTTCAACACACACATATATACACTCCACCCCAAAATACACCCCTCCCTCTCGCTCTTTCTCTCTCGAGAATATATATTTTGGGTTTCTCTTCATATATACTTGAAGAAAATCTAAGATATCTTTATATTAGAAGAGAAAAATTCCATTTTTATTTCAAAACTCTCCATTGCCTCAATACTGCATTGTAAAAAATCTCCTTCATCATTCTCCAACTCAAACATCCATCGAACCATCCAAATCAAAACTCAAAATCTTGATCAAGCACTTAAAAGGTAGCAAGCTACCTACTTTTCTAGTTTTGTTCATTTGAAGAAACCAGTAACCCAAAACAGGGCTACAAGCAGGCCAACGCAATCGTGGGCTTTTCTTACAAAAATAATGTGATCGCGTGTGCTTTGTGCTGGGGAGTCATTCCCCAGTGCAAAGCACCTTCTCTTGGACTTGCTGATTATTTCAGTATCAGTGGAGTCCAGGAGCTTTTACAACTATTTCTAACATTTATTAGTCATTTTCAATATTTTTCAATACTGTCTCTTCACTGTTTTGTTTAGAAATGCATTATAAAAACTCTAAAAAAGCCATTTTTCTTGCATTTTTACCAATTAATCCACCGTTTGGATAAAAAGAAAAACACTTTCAGAAACTGATCTGGACAACTACTTTGCGCTAGGCACTGACACCCCAGCACAAAGAAGTTGTCCCGAAAGGTGTTTTGCGCTAGGCACTATTCCCCAGCGCAAAGGAGTTTTCCCCTATCTTCTGCATATTTTCCACAGTTTGTATTCACTTCACTTATAACATGTAACGTGCTGTCCTATTTCTCTCTTGTATATACTATACACTTCAGGACATGCCTACACCTCCCATTCAACTTGCTATGTGTTTAAAAAGTTAGGATATAAGCATTTTTTTCAAAATCCTACAAGTATTTAGTAGAGACCAGTTCTCATATCGGGCGAGAAGGGTGCCGAAAAAAAGCCTTCCCTTTTCGTAACTTGGCTTTTGAATCCAAAATCTCTAGTTTATTTTGAAACTCGACTATCACTTTCAAGTTCCAGATTTCTCGGGTGGCAAACCATTCAACGAAAACCCGGATGGCGACTCTTTCTCACACTTTTTCGATAAATCAAAAATGAGCGGAGGGTCCTAGCCTCGGGCTCTGGTAGCCCACAATGGCGACTCTGCTTGGGATAATTAATCCATACTTTTAATTTAATACACTGGCAAACAATGCCTAAAAAAATTTGTCAAAAACAACAAATGCTCTATGTTTGTTGAGGAAGGAAATGGCGATTCTAGCGGGATCCTTGCATCTGGTGTAACGCCCCCAAAATTAGGGTACGTTAAATAAAACATTTTATTGATAAAATCAATTGGAGTCAGGCTCTTATTACAACAAAACCCCCACAGGAGTTCAATATTACAAAAGAGAGGAATAACTAGGGTTCCCTATCTACTGCTCCGCTCCTTCCTCCATCCTGGCTAGCTCCTCAGC
>BPLS01000514.1:2648512-2665302 GCA_019656275.1 Rhododendron kiyosumense | reverse complement strand
ATCAATTCTTGTTCTAGGGTTCAAAATGTTCAAAAGGTTCAATGAGGCGCAAAACGGTCATTTTGCGGTTAGGGAAAAGTAACTAGATAACTTCCTAGCTTAGTTACTCCAACTAGCCGGTTAGAAACTAACTAGGTTTGCTAAATGGGCTAAAGTGCAAGAAATCAAATTTGAAGGGCAAAAACGTAATTTTGACAAACCACAAGGAAATTAAGGAAATTAAAATAAATTTCAAATATTTAACGAAATTTTTAACGACCAAAAATCAGGGTCGTTACATCTGGCCCTTCCGATTGTTCATCTGTGTAGTCTCTTCAAAGTATCGATTAAAGAGAGCCAGACTTGAAAAATATTTGTGGGATTTTTTGGAAAATGCTTATATTCTCAACTTTTGCTCTACACTTGCACTTTTCACTAGTTGTGTTGGCATATTTTGGCAATCCTGTCAAATGTCAGG
Organism: Rhododendron kiyosumense; assembly: GCA_019656275.1. Lineage (NCBI taxonomy): Eukaryota > Viridiplantae > Streptophyta > Magnoliopsida > Ericales > Ericaceae > Rhododendron > Rhododendron kiyosumense. The sequence goes on along the minus strand of BPLS01000514.1, from coordinate 2,664,845 downwards.
GAATCCCAAAATGCATAGCAACTTCTGACGAAGAAGTGTCAAGCTGTCATCGACCATTGCTTGGCATACGTTCAGCAGTGAGAGGCATACCTGTAACCCCGAGTCCGAGGAACCCCTCTCAAACCAAAACCAGGCCTTTGCATTGTTACATAACCATAGAACTTTCCAAAACAGGACAAGAACCCATGGTTAGGTTTATGTGACGTATCCTGCTACATGACACCATCATGTTACATCACACATGTATAATTCTACTATTAGGTCTGTCCTAGAGCTTCGTTTTCTCTCCCCTGTGGTCCAAGGAGGTTGCCAAGACTTGACGAAGAGTCGTGCCCCATCGGACGCACATTGCTTAAGCTAATCCTTGAAACAATAAGTTTTAAGGGAAATCAAAATTTGCTAAGTCTTCAATACATTTTTCAATCAAGGATTCAATGGAGAATGAAGGAACGATCAAGAGATAATGCTGTGCCACTTACACTGTATGGCTAACAGTGCCATGCCACCATGGTTAGGGTGTCACGTCATTCTCACCAAGTTATTCCCGAAATCAAAATTGCATCCTCGAAAGAGAAATGGGTTAAGGACTTAGCTCGTTTTGACTTCCCCCGAGTCTTATAACCCGATGAAGAGTCGTGCCCCATGGGATGCACGTTGCTTGAGCTAGTCCTAGAAACAATGAGCCTTAGGGGAAATCAAAATTTGCTAAGTCTTCAATACATTTTTCAATCAAGCATTCAATGGAGAATGAAGGAATGATCAATTGATAATGCCATGACACTTACACCATCTAGGTTATACTGCCAAGTCACTTACACTGCTTACGTTAATGGCGCCAACTTATGCTGCCCCGGTTATGGTGTCACTGAGGATCGAGGCAACCTTCGAAAGACTGTAATCTTGTGTAACATATCCCGCTCGCACATTGCACCTTGCATATTATGCTTTTGTGTCGTATAGAATTCTTAGTCTCGCTCGCGCAACTTGTTTAGGATTGCCTGGACCGATGAAGAGTCACGCCTTTTTGAAGGCACGTTGTTGAAACTAATTAGTCCTTAGAATGATGAGGTTTTGGGGATGTCAAAATTCATTAAGCCTTCAATACATTTTTCAATCAAGGATTCAATGCAGATTAAGAAAAAAATTAAGCTACGATGCGGTGATGCTCACACCACCCAGGTTACAGTGCCAAGTCACTTACACCACTTGGGCTACTAACGCCATGTCACCTACGCTGCCTCAGTTATGGTATCACCTCATTTATGCCGAACGGTTTCTAAAACCAAAATGAAAATTTTGAATGAAAAATGTCAAGGACTTAATTTATTTTGCCATCTCTTGACTCTTGTCATTCTTAATCAAATGATACACTGTTAAATGAAATGCTGAGGATCAAGGCAATCTTTAGGGATCACACTGTCGGTCTAGGAGACCTTAAATCCATGGAGTTTGAGATACCTCCGATGTTCGCCGTGCCCGAACGGCTCCCATAATCTAGTCTAGCCTTAAGCGCATCTGTATCTAAATTTCGGCAATCTTGTTGCTCTACCTCGGATGGTCTTAGATAAGGAGATTGGCTCTGATTCCTGATGAGAGGAATTTAACCTACCTGACAACGATCTACCCAGATTGTTGGAAAATCTTTAGTGCAAGCGCCTTAAGTGAGACTTAGATCTCAGTAGGTCTCTAAGATCAGTCTAGGAGACCTTAAATCCATGGAGTTTGAGATACCTCTGGTGTTCGCCATGCCTGAACGGCTCCCTCCAGCCCGATCTAACCTCAAAGACATTAGCATCTGCATTGCAGCAATCTTATTGCTCTGCCTCAAATGGCCTTAGATAAGAAGATTGGCTCTGATTTCCAACGGATGGAATTTAACCTGTCTGACAATGACCTACCCATGATTGTTGTGAGCTCATGTGCAATGTCTTGACTGAGACCGAGATCGGATTCAAGTCTAGGGGCTGAGTCTTAGGAAGGCACCGACAACATATGCACGACCATCTTTGTTTTTCAAACAAACACAATAGGGGCACTGCAGACACTCCAATCTTGACTTTACAAATTAATTTACTTTCGGTTTTTGATTCCTCAATGATGAAACGGATCAAGAACACCCCGGGAATGGTTAGTGGTTAAGCTTTGAGCATTTTGAAACCCCAATAAACTTTCTAGAACCCTACTGGCATGTGCTGGTTGAGAACCAATGCACGGGGGTCAATGTGCCAGGTGTTGGTCAAATGGTCCTGATTGACTGTTGACCAGCGCGTGAACATTTGGGCCTGTGCCCATGTGTCCACGACCCGCACGCTAGTTAAAGTTGCAGCCGACCTTATACTTTCCATTTCTGGAAGGTTTCCATTTATGGAGAGTTTCCATTAATGGAAGGTTTCTAGAATATTTCCATTTATGGAGTAGTTTCCATTAATATGGAGGGTGTTTGCCCAATAAATACCCCCCTCACTCTTTCAATTAAAGCGAGGAAAAAAGGTTACCAAATGTTACGTCCCATTTTCACACCACATTTAACCTCAAACATCGATGCTCAATACTCTTTCAAACTCAAAAACCAAAGGTATAATACCTTTGAACTACGTACTATTCTGATCCCTAAGGGGGTTGGCAGGGTCAAAACTGGTAATCAATACCAATCCTGGCCCAAAGGCTAATAGGTTTCAAAAATTGTGTGAACAAGGGACCTGCGCGCGTTGGTCCTTAGCTCGCGCGCGCTACGCTATAGCTGCATGCGCAGATCTGCGTGGGGACAAGAACCTTGTTCTTTTTTGTTGTTCTCTTGTTAGATCATCACTACGAGCATGTAAAACTAGTGTACTACTTTTCTATGTTAAAATTGCTAGCTCGTGTTTCAATATTTATTTATGTTTTGTTGGAGCACCAACTGGGGTATATCTGGATATGTCCCAGAGCCTCAGTCATGTGAGAACAAGTACTAGAAAATAGCTTGGATGGGTGTGCACAAGTTACCAACCCACGCGCGCAGGTGTTCTTAGTCCAGTGATTTTTCAGTGCGTTGCTCTTGCATGGGTGACTTGGCCTTACGCCACTATTTTGTCCCCGTACTGTTTATGGGGTGTTTTGTTCATTTGTTAGGCTTTTCAACCTTTAAATTGTATATTATAACTGCCTATAAATTGCTTGGTTTGTGATGGGTGTGCATTGGTCATTTCCAGAACCCAGATGGTTGAGCGCGCGCACAGGTATTGTAGTAGCACATGCAGATTTGGTCAGCATGCAGTGACTTGATCAGTGCATGCTGGTTTTTTCTTGCGCATGATACTGCAAAACAGTAGCCTTCCAGTTTGTTTAAACTCCCACAGGAGTCTGTTTTCATCCTATACTAATTGTTCGAGCATGCCATCTATCACATCCTGCAAATCGTGTTACAACTTTAATCCCCATTAAATTGTTTCCCACCCCTAAATGGCTAAAGAATTGATTAATCAAACAGAATCGCAAATGCCTAAGTAAAGACCGATCTCTGGATTGGGCAAGAGGGGTGGCTTAAAACCTTTCCCTCTCGTAACCTGGCTCTCAAACCTAGATATGGTTATGACGGATCGGTGTCTTCACCTTTTCAAATCAAAACAACGTAGGAAGCATTTAAGTTTGTTTCCTTGGGTGTCGGACCTTCTGTAAAGACCCATAAAATTAGTGTAAATTTCGAAAAAAAAAAAATTATTTGTTGTGCAAGAGAATAGTTTTATTATTAAAGTCGTACGTATGTTTGTGAAGGTGTACGGATATACATATCCGGTTGCGCGTCAGACTCTCGGTGATTAGTAAAATGTAAGTTTTGATGTTATAATGTTGTTTGGAGATGTTGGTATCAAGTTGGGTTCGTTCCAGAGTCCGTTGAAAATTTTCACTTTTCTGCCTAGCCGGTACCGGTACTGGCTTTTCCCAGTACCGGTACCCACTCTCCAAAAGGTGTTCAAAATTGATATTTTGAAGGCTCCAGTATCGGTACTGAGAGTTGCCCAGTACTGGCACCCGCTGTGTTTTTCTGTAATTTTCAGCACGCTTTTTGGACTTCTATAAATACCCCCCTTTTGTCATTTCTCACTCCCAAACCCACGAAACACACTTGAAAACACCCCCTCTCACCTACCCAACTCCAATCTCACCCAAAACTCTTGATTTCAACCTCAAATCTTCAAGATCCAAGGGCTTTCTTCCTCAAAATCACAAGATTCTTGCATTTGGTGAACCAAGGGTGAGTTTTATGTTCTTGTTCTCACTTTTTGATGCTTATACACGTTTTTCTCTCTCTCCCTCTCTCCTAGATTATTGGTTGATCTTTGCTTATTATTCATGTTTTTGGGCTTTATTTGTTCTAGATCTTGTATCCAAGCTTGGGTGAAGCTTGTTTTTGAAGGATTTAAGCTTATTGCTCTTGGTAGACTTAGGGTTTTGCTCAAAGCCTATCTAGGTAGGGATTTCTCTCTTCCTCTACATGTTTTGCAGTGACTAAGTGTGAATTAGGTGTTTATTTGCTACATATGGATGAATAGAATTTTTATGACTTGAGGATTGTATTTTCTTTTAAAAGTAGTAATGTGGACTTAAGTGTTATGATACATGAGTTATGTGTGATAATATGGTGGTTGTTGATGTGAAGTGCTTGTGGAGAAATTTGTGTCGCAAGGTGTGGGAAACACAATTATGCGAGGGGTGGAGTATATTGTGTCGCAAGGTGTGGGAAATACAATTTTGTAAAGGGTGGAGGTTCGTCGGGAAAAGTGTGTGTCTATGTGTGTGTATATGTGTATGAGAATGATATGAAAACCATACATGGTGTTGACATATGTTCGTTCGGATTTGACATATAATTTGGTTTGCTGCATTCATGCTCATCGTCTCATTACATATAGGTTTTGTAGAGAATTTCCTACTGGGCTAGTGTAGCTCAGCAAAATCCTTCTTTTTAGGTTCGAACACTGGGCAATAGGTTGCGTGACTTGGTGCATTCGGAAAGGAAGATTTTGGAAGCTAACTTGACTTAGTTACAACTCATCTTTGTAAATGGCTCACTTTTGATTTAAGATGAATTTGTAACTAATTTAACCTTTGAATTATCTTTTGATCAAAATTTGTATTATTCTAAACGTGTTGTACCAGGACTGAACTTGATTTGGGCCTCAATGCAATCGATTTATTTCCGTTAAACTTGAAGATTTCGATTGTAATTAAACAAGTGTCAAATGCATTTTGGGTATTATCTAGTTTATACGAGAATCCATTATTGAAACGATTGTTATATTTATGTTTAAAAATCGAGGGCGTGACACTTTCAAACCCAAGTGGTGACTCTAAATTGAGTGTTTGTTTGCTAAAGCGCTCCCTCGATTTGCCTTTACATTTTTAGGGCATGTTGCCCATAGTGGCGACTTTACTGGGGATCGAACCAATATTGGTCTATCCTTGGATCTTAATATGCTTGGGAACAATCCCACAAAAGTTTGTCAAAATAGTGAGCTTCGCGCTGCTAAAGAAATGATTGGTGATTTAACTGGACCCTCGTGTCCGACCATCAGGATTGGAACTTTTTTGATTGTTCGCTCGTGTAGTTTTCTCCAAGTGTTAATTAAATAAAGTGTGCCAAATTTGAAAAGGCATTTTGCAAATTTGCAATTCTTCTTCATCAATCAAACTTTTTAGCATTTTTCATTTGCATCGATGTGGGATAGCTGCGTTGGAGCATTTTGGCAAGCCGCTATGGTTTACCGGAGCCCGGGGACCCCAAATGCCCAACAACCTTTAACGATGATAAGTCATTCTACCGTTCGACTATTGCTCTGCGGTTACGCGGGCAGCAGGAGGTATATCTTGGCTTTAGTCCGAGGAACCCCCTAAAACCAAAATCGGCCTTTGCATATACAAAGCATTAGAACTCTCCAAACTAAGATAGGTACCCATAGGGTAAGATTACTTGCATCTAACCCCCATATATTGTCTACGTGTTACTGCGTTTCTTATCGTGCGCATTATACATACATATCGTTTTGTGTATACCATTTTGCGTAGGCACATATTTAGCGTGGCTTCTAGGTTGTCTCTCTTTCGAGTCTATCTTATGCTTACTAGGACGCTGCCATGACCCGATGAAGAGTCGTGGATCTTGATGGTGCACGTTATCAATTTTCAAAGTCCTTAGATCATTAAGACTTTGAGAAATCAAATCTTATTAACTCCTTGGCTCATGCCCGGTTGAGGATTCAACCGAAAATAAGAAACCACAAAGTATTGATGCCATGATACTGAAATCATTCAAGTTACATATGTGAGGTCACTCACAGCTGCCTCGACTAAAGTGCGAAGTCACTGACGCTACCTCGATTAAGGTGCCACGCCATCAATACCAAGTTGTTTCGAGTTCAAAGTTGAAATTTCAAGAACGGAATAGTCAAAGGCTTAGACTGTTTTGACATCTCTTAGTGTTAGTCGATTCAAACAAGGATACACCCTCAAAAAGAATTTTGAGGATTCTGGCAGCGTCCAAACATTGTGAGACAAACTTGTTTTTAGTTGTAGAGTCTAGAAGGAAACCAACAACAATTCATTGTATTCTTATTGCAACAATTATTGCAGGATCGTTACTAAGCTTTCAATTACTTTACAATCTAGTTGGAGCCATTGGCACCGAACAAGAAAGTACCGAAAGGAAGAGCCAAACCTGTTTGGGAACGTCTTCAGAATCCAATTCAAAGACTTGTTAGGCTAGAATCCCAGTCAGTCGCAACGGAGGCTCTTACAAGATCATTGTTGGCTGCCCTATAGTGGAGTTTAGCATCGATTTTGCAAAAAGCCACACCACTGGTTTCCCCATCTTCAACATCTTCATCAAGCTCCTCTGGAAAACCTATGATGTCAGACCAACCGCTCAGTCTTGAAGCCGTGCTCACGAATCTTCAAAACAGTCTCACTGTTATGTAGGAAAGGGCAACTCAGACTGATGCTAAGATTGCCCGTCTGAATGATCTAATCACCACTCAACTTCCACCAGCACCCTAAGAGGAAGGCGAAAACTCAAAGGATGAGGACATCCATACGGAGCCTGTTTTGGTTCCAGATCCAAATCGCGAAGGGTGCCTCATCATGCAACACTTACCTTGAGGGGTTCGTGTGCCTGTCCCACACCCGAATCTTGTGTGTGGTGGACCCATTCAGAATCCTAAAATGACTGCTCTGATAGCCAAGATGGCCAAGCTCAAGGAGACTGTTTCCAAATCCGAAAAACTAGGGACTAGCGGCATGGACAGGGACCGGCTCTACCTCTATGCTAATGCAAGGCTCCTTGACAGGTTTAAAATGCTAGGCTTCTCCAAAGTTTGAGGGGACACTAAGCCAAAAATTGCCTTTGCCGGCGGTTTTTTTACCGGCAGTAACAAAACCGTCGGAAAAGGGTGCTATTACTAGCGGTAATAACAAACTGCCGCAAAAGGTAATTATAAATGCCGTTTATTAACGGTATTAGTAAACCCGCCGTTAATAATTACTATTACTGGTGGTAATACTAACTATTAACGGCGGTAAGCAAAAACTGCCGGTAATAATACATTATAATATAAATATTATTGTTTTTCTAATAAAACATATAATTTTATGTACCTTAGTGGGTAAGTGCTCGGGTATTAATCAATGGGTCGCGGGTTCGAATCTTGGCAATGTCATTTTTTTCCTGAAACTATTAGCGGCGGTACCAAAACCGCCGTTACTAGTCCGAAACCTTTACTGGTGGTATTCCCGACAATTATTTTGCTGACAGAACTTTTATCGGCGGTAATTTATTTTTAACGGCGGTAATGTACTTTTTCCGACGGTTTTGAGACTATTACAGGCGTTTTTTTAATGCCGCTAAAAGAAAAATTTGGCGTAGTGGGACTGATGACCCAAAGTCTCATCTGTTGGGTTATCATACTGCTATGAAGCTGCTTAGCATCGAGGATGACAATGGCCCAGATGTTATCTCAAACACTCTCTGGCCTGGCTTTTCAATGGTTTCTATCTCTTAACATCTCCAAAAGAAGAACTTCGGAGGATATTGGAGTAGCCTTCGTCGCGTATTATAACTATAACTCTCAACTCAAGATGACTACTTGAGAATTGGAGTCCACCAAAATGGAAGCAAATGAGTCCTTTGCTAATTTTATCAAGAGATGGAGGGGCAAGGCCGCCCAAATGACTGATCGCCTGAGCAAGAGGGATCAGATTCGCAACCTGACAATACTAAGAACCTTGTGCTGGTACAAGCATCTACCAATTTTGAGACTTTCTTCAAGTCTGGTTTGGCCATTCCAAGAGGGGAATCCTCTTTTTCCTCTACTCAAAAAGCTAAGCCAAAGGCTTACTCTGGAAACAGTAGCACATTATTTGGCGGTAGCACTTACACCAATACGGCTATAAGTGGGGACAACACTGCTACTTCCCCTAACCATGCCGCCAACGTCAATCAGGTCCAAAACACTGAAAGCTTCCGGGCCCGAACCCAATCTCGGAGTTTCTTTGTCTTCGAGGCACCTTTGTTCGTGGCGATGGAAAAACTTGTCAAATCTGGGCATCTCAAACCTTTGATCCCAACTTCTCCACCCAAAGTCCTACTTGCTGGTTACAACCCTACCTCTTCTGTGCCTTCCACCAAATGCATGGACATCCCACTGACGCGTTCTATTGTCTTCGACACGAGATACAAGATCTCATTGACAATGGCATGGTTCAAGTTCCACCAAAGGCCAATGTCATTTCCAACTCCTTGCCCCAACACAAGTCTGACCCTCAAGTTGGTCAGATATATATCACTTCCATTCAAATCAACCCTAGCTCCACCCTAGCTACTATATCATCCCATAAACTCAACCCAAACCGATTGTGTCTCTCTTGTTTGAACCTGAGGTTGGCATGTTGGCCATAGGTTGCGGAATAGAAGATGGGGCTAAAAGCTAGAAAGCACTGGTCGAGGACGGGGCCGATCAATTGAAGGAAGGGACTATTGGGCTGAGGTCCATTGATCAAGGGAGCACCGAGTAGGTTTGGTCAAAGAAGCTGAGGAAGCCGAAGTGCTGTTGCTTGGGCCAGATATCTTCTAGTTTCCTCCTCTCTGTGAGGAGCCAAGGGTAACTATAAAAGTTAAATTTTTAAGTCGCGTCTATTTTGCATTGACACTTTTGAGTCTGAGTCTAACACAGTGTCTATCAAGTTGTCTAGGTCTAAGTTTGAGTCGGAGTTTGTACCTCTTGGCCCTCCATGTTGTAGCTTCTATTTTCAATTTGAGTCTTTTGTTGTACTTGGCAACCCTTGGGGGCTTTCTTTTTGAATGAGCTATCTTACTTCTAAGTACTTCGCTGGCTTTTACATAAACTATGTCGACCCTAATGACGAAGGGATAGATTTCGATGGGAATGCCCCCAAGGAAATGTGTTCCCTTGCCTAAAGGGAAGATGAAAGGCATGCTCAGCCTATTAAAAGAAGAAGTAGTTTCAATAAACTTGAAACATGAGGCAAACCCCTGAATAGTTCCAAAATTGGTTCAATGCTGTCTCTAGAGGAGCATTGCACCCGATCAGACAAGCTCGAAGAGTTCATCGATGACTTGGCATGGTCTCACAAAAGACACGCTTGGCGTTGATCCTGAGAAAAATAAGCATTGAATCCCTTTGCTACCAGAAGACAAGCCATGTAAGCAAAAGCTCAAAAGGGCTCTAGGCTTCATGCCATGTTCAAGGCAGCAACAACGGTGTTCCACCGAAGTACAAATTAGATAATGTAAAGAATGGCCCAGAGCAAGGAGTTTCAATCGAAGCACTCCGGACCTTGCATTATCAAAACCATTTTATCTGGGGTTACAGCCAAAGATCGATGACCTCAACGGCAGCAAATTCAATACCTTGCTTAAGATGGATTAATTCAAAAGCTGTTTTTCCCTGAGAGAAACTCGTTGGGCTGAAAACCCCACAGATGGGCAGTTCCAAGCAAAAATTAGAGCAGCTTACTAGACCGAAACCTATGAAGGCGGTCTAGGCAAAAATGAAAAGGTAATATTCGAAAGCTCACTAGACTAAAGACCTGAAAATGCGGTTCGAGGCAAAACTTCGAGAGTAAAATGTGAGGTAAAACACACAAGTCAACCTAGGCCTAAACTACGTCTTCACCAAATTCCCCAGAATGGGATACGTAGGCAGTCTCTCTACGAGACTCAGTCATAATCTGTCAATTGGATCCGTGATTGACGTTTTGGTACACACCAAGGGCAAAGAAGAGTCAAGAACAAGACAAGCTTCATTGTTGAACAAGCCATGCTGAATCCTGTTGGGTCTGTATTGCATACTTCTGGGTCTCATGGGCAGGTTAGCCTTCCTTCTAAGTTGACATCTGGATCGCCTAGTGTTGATTCTCTGCCGAAGAATACAGTTGTCATGACTGATGTTGTTGCTTCAGATTGGGTAATTACTTGCAGAGGATTAGATGCCAAGACTCCTCTAGACCCTAATGGTAGCAACAACATTCCTCCTTCCGAGGTCCACTCTGGCCTTTCTAATATTTTTGCTATCCTGCAATCCACTATGATTGAGGAAGAGCACTCTGTTGCTGCCATGGAAATGGCTTCTGATTCTCCTTTGTCTGAAGCATGCCCTAGTCCTTCTGCCCCCCCTTTGGTCACTAAAAGGGTTAAGGACCAAGCAAAAGGTAAAAGAGGTAGTGGGGCTGGTGGTCCTTCCAAGACTAAGAGGAGGAGATAAAATTCTGTGTTTTCCAAATGCTGAAAATTGCTGCTTGGAATATTAGAGGGCTCAACAACCCTCTAAAACAAAAAGAAATCTTTTCTTTTGTTCAGTCTTAAAGACTTAGTTTGTTTGGTATTGTTGAAACAAAGGTTAGGAGAGAGCACTTGTCTTCTACAGTTAGTCATTGCTTTCCCCCTCATTGGTTCCATCTCTGTAATATAGATGTTGTGGGATCTACTGCTCAAATTATTTTGGCCTGGGACTCTTTAGTCTTGAATATCACCACTATTGCTCCCTCTTCCCAAATGATTTTGGTTAAGGTTGCTGATATGGAGCGTGGTAAAGAATTCTATGTTTCTGTTATATACGGTACTAATGGGAACGGAGATAGGAGGCAGCTATGGGGGGAACTTAGGAATGCTAAACTTTCCATTGGTACTACTGCCTGGGTTCAACTTGGTGATTATAATGTTGTTAGGAAGCCAGCTGAATGTTTGATGGGGTTTGATTCTACTGCTGCTGCTGATTTTAATTCCTGTCTTTATGATGTGGAGATGGATGACTTGCCGGCTACTGGGTTCTGGTATACTTGGTCTAACAAGCGTGGGTGTGCAGGGGACAATAAGAGCAAATTGGATAGGGTTTTGGTAAATACGACATGGATGGATGACTTTCCATATTCTAAAGCTTGCTTCCTTGCCCCTGGAGTCTCTGATCATTGTAAGATCCTAGTAACTATTCTTACTGCCCCTGCTATCAGGAAACCTTTCAAATTTTTTTGTTTCTGGATGCTTCATGCTTCTCTTAAGGCTTTGTTATCTCAATCTTGGGCTGAACCTGTGAATGTTCAGTCCTGTATGCTGCAACTCAGTCTCAAGCTGAAAAGACTTAAACCTGTTTTGAGGACTTTAAACAAGGAACACTATTCTAATCTCAGTTTAAGAGTCAAACAAGCTAGGTACAGTCTATACCAAGCTCAAGAGGCCTTTTTTACCCACCCTTATGATGCTACTCTTTGTGATGCTGAAAAAATAGCTCTGGGTAATTATATGGAATTAAGCTTGGTTGAGGAAGGGTTCAAAAAGTAGAAATCTAGAGTCATATGGCTCTCTCTTGGAGATCAAAACACTAAATTATTTCATCAGAAAATGTCTGCTCATAGAACTAAAAGTAAGATCTTAAGTCTGGTTAATGATTCTGGTCTTCGATTGGAGAATCCTCAGGACATTCAGGATGAAATTTTGGGGTACTATCAGGGCTTGTTAGGTTCCTCTTTTCACTCTGCTAGTGAGTTCCGTACTGATCTACGACAAGCAGTGGGTTCTAGAATCTCTATTGATATGTGTGCTGCCTTAATCCATCCCATTTCTATCCTTGAGATCAAGAATGCCATGTTTTCTATAAATGGGGATAAGGCCCCAGGCCCTGATGGGTATAGCTCTTCTTTTTTCCACAAAAATTGGGAGCTAGTGGGGCCTGATGTCACGTTGGCAGTGAAACAATTCTTTAGTACTGGTTATTTGTTAAGGGAATGGAATTCTACAGCCATCTCTTTGGTGCCTAAAGTCCCTACTCCTACTACTGTCAAGGATTTTAGGCCTATAGCTTGCTGCAATGTCATATACAAATGTATTTCCAAGGTGTTGGTTTCTAGACTTCAGCCTTTGTTACCGTCTCTTTTTCAGCCAAATCAATCTGCTTTCATCAAAGGTCGATCTATTGTAGATAATGTTTTGCTTATGCAAGAATTGGTAAGAGATTATCATAAGAATTCAGGGGTGGCTAGATTCGCTCTCAAACTGGATCTCATGAAGGCGTATGATTCTGTTTCCTGGATTTATCTCTTTGACATCATGCAGGTTATGGGCTTCCCTTCTCTGTTTATCAGATGGGTTCAACAGTGTGTCACTTCAGCCATGTATTCCATTGTCATCAATGGCGGTCTTATTGGTTATTTCCCAGGGAAAAGGGGTCTTAGGCAGGGGGATCCTTTATCTCCTTACCTATTTCTTTTAGTTATGGAAGGGTTCTCTTCTTTGCTTCAGTTCAGAATTAGCCAAGGGAGCTTCTCCTACCATCCAAAGTGCAGAGACATTCAGTTGTCCCATTTGATTTTTGCTGATGACTTGTTCATAATGTGTGGAGCAGATCCTTCTTCCTTTCAGATTATTAATGCTCTGTTGAATGACTTTTACTCTATTTCTGGGTTAAAGCCTAATCTCCATAAGAGTTGTGCCTACTTTGCTGGGGTCTCTGATGTAGGCAAAGCTGCTCTTAGATCAATTTTAACTATTCCAGAAGGGAGGCTTCCTGTCAAGTATCTTGGTGTCCCTCTCATTACTTCTAGACTTCATGCTTCTGATTGTCAAGTTTTGTTGGATCAAATTGTGGCTAGAATTCAGTCTTGGACTAATAAATCTTTATGTTATGGGGGTTGTGCTCAACTCATCCAGTCCGTCCTGTTTAGTGTCCAAATTTATTGGAGCACTATCTTTATGATTCCTCAGAAGATTCTTAATAAAATTGAAGCCTTGTTGAGATCCTTTTTCTGGACTGGAATCCAAATGAAATCTAGTGGTGCTAAAGTGACTTGGGATGCTGTCTGTTCTCCAAAAGATGAAGGGGGTTTGGGCTTTAGAGTCCTTAAAGACTGGAACAAGGCTGCTATGGCCAAGCACTTATGGGCTCTTGCTTTCAAAGCAGATACTTTATGGGTTAAGTGGATTCACACTTACATAATCAAAGATCATTGTCTCTGGCACATTCCTATTCCTTCTTCTGCATCTTGGACAGTCAGAAAATTGTTGAACTTGAGATCTCTTGTTCATCCTTGGATAACTAATGCGGTGGGTAATGGAAAATCTACTTTTTTATGGCTGGATAACTGGCATCCTCTGGGTCCCCTTTTTGCCAGGTTTGGTTCTAGGGTTGTCTACAATTTGGGCAGGCCTCTCCATGCCAAAGCTGATACCATTATTGCTGATCAGTCTTGGCAATGGCCACGTTGTAGGAATTCTGTGACTAGGGACATCTTGAGCGCCACCCCTGCTCATCTTGATCCTCATCCTTCTCAAGAGGACATAGTTGTTTGGAATCTCACCCCTAATCACAAGTTCTCTATCAAGTCAGCATGGAATGCTATTAGAAGGCAGCATCCTAAAGTTCGTTGGTCCACAATTATTTGGTATAAGCATCATGTTCCTCGCTGGTCCATTATTCAGTGGGTCGCAAATCTAGGGAGGCTTGCTACTAAAGGTAGACTCCTTAAATGGGGTATGGCTATGAATGATCAGTGTGTCTTGTGTTCTGCTTCTGTAGAAAACCATGAACACTTTTTCTTTCAGTGTCCTTTCTCTTCTCAACTTTGGAAAGCCTTACAAAAGGACCTGAGGCATCAATGTCCTGTTACTAGTTTGCCTCAAATTATGGACGGGATGATTCAAGTTGACAGGGGTTCTCTGTTTTCTAGTCTATTTTCAAAGGTTGTTCTTGCAACTCTTTTGTACCATGTTTGGGGAGAAAGGAATAGCAGAATCTTCAAAGGTTATGGGATTACTGAACAGCTATTGGAAATCAAAGTGCGAACCAATATCCGAGCTTGTGTGAGTTCCTGGACGAGAATTAAGAGGTCAAGTCCTAACATAGCTCTCTGTTCTTTGTGGAATATCCCATTTAGAGTTTTTGGCAGTCTGTATTTTTTGTTGTGCACTGTTTGTCCTGTTTCATGATGTGGTAGTTTAGGCTTGTTTTTGGTGTTGATTTGTATAGTTTGTTGGCTTGGGGTATGCCCCTGATGGGTGTATTGTGTTTTCTTCTCTAATAAAATTTTACCTTACCCAAAAAAAAGAAAAAATAGACAAGCTTCATTGGAGAATCGGAAAAGGGAAAATCTTTTGTCTTTCAATCTTATTTCAAACTACAACTTCAATTTCAAAGCTGAGCATAAAGCCTTAAAATATTTGAAGCATCAAAAATAGAACAAAATGCTTGTAAGGCCTAATGGCTCATAGCTTATTTTAAGTTCAGTGAAGTCTGGTGCGAGTAGCTACAACGGACTTGTGGTCTCGCCCGCTATTTTGAGCTTCAGACGCGTTTGTTCAAGGTGATGCGCTTTGGTCTCAAACATGCGTGCGCTTCTTCAATTCGAGCAGCAAATAGTAGCAGTCAGCTACTGCTTTAGAGTTCTGTTCAGGGGGCTTTTGGCAAGTTTTGTCATACTGTACACATCATATGGGCCTAATGTGACTACACGGGGGTGTCAGTTTCAGTTTGGGCCTATGTGAGTCATCCTTTGTGTCTTATGTCCGTATTTGTGACATTTTTCAAGTTTTTCAATCCATTGTCATGTTGGGATGCTTTTCTCGGCGTTGTTTGTTTAGTCATTATACTTTTATTTGGCCTTATGCAAGGGTCAGTTTCACCTGTCTAGGGGATATTTGAGTTTTGGCTCGTTAATGCTCAAAATTTCATTATTTTCCATGTGTCTAAGAGCCCGTGTCGCATCCGGGGGCTCTTCTTCCTTTTTGTTCGAGTTAGGCGAGTTTGTACTTGGGCGGATGTCTGTTTGTCAGTTTAGTTCGCTTGTCAATGAAAATTAGATATTAGCGGATAGTATATGCGACGCTGTCAAAAGAAAGTCAATAAACTGAAAAATGTAATTTTTACATTGCTACCCTAACATCTGTTATCCACAAGCTGTGGAATCTCGTGAACAGCAAAGGCACGTCGGCCCAAGGCCAAGCAAAGCATGTCTATGGGACACATCCACCCAAGCATCAAAAGATGGGCACGCAGGCCTAATGCCACTAGTAAATGTCAACTAGGGCACGCCGGCCCGCTCAAACGTCTATCTATCTGAGTGCACATCTCAAAAGCAAAAGATTGTGAAATAATGGGGCTCAGTGATAGTCCTTAGGCATCGTTGTCCTCCTATGAGCCGCTCTTAGCTAGGGTTTGCATTTCAGTTTGTGCATTCATATAGTATACATCGTTGCATAGTGTTTATATCAACTATTGAAAGCAGAAAAAGTCTGCCAAGTATCAAAGGCACGAGGGTGGCCAGTTTGAGGGAGTTATGCCCGAGTGTGTGCCATCATGTCTTTGTTTGTCGAAGGATGCGATGAAATCTCCTGGAACGTTTTGCTAATCGTTTGATCCGTTCAAAAAACCCTAGTAGTCAAATCCGTTCGGGCTACGTAAGGAGATTACCATAAGGAGTTCGTGTTGCCTTATAACTCCAATTCAATCGATCGATTGTGATTGGTTGAGATGTGTCATCCGAACGCCTATATAAAGAAGACCTTGGGTTCTGAAAATATAACAACGAATTCATATGACAACACACCCTCTCAAGGCATGAAACTCTGTCAATATACACTCTCGAATCCCCTCTGCAAAAGCCCTATCCTCTCGAAGGCAGCCGTGATCCAACGATCTAAACCCCAAAGAACAAACCCTAACCCTATTGTTTTCAAGAGGCAATTAGTCAATTACGCTCAATCCGAAGCAATCAAGCCATTGAGGGATTAAGGTGGTGCGACCCAGGGGTGTAACGACCCTGATTTTCGGTCGATAAAAATTTCGTTAAGTATTTG
>BPLS01000514.1:2582196-2643512 GCA_019656275.1 Rhododendron kiyosumense | reverse complement strand
AAATAAAATGTCCTTTTAACGTACCCTAATTTTGGGGGCGTTACAAGGGGTCTCTGGTTCGATTTACTTTCTGTTTTTATGCTTAATCATAGCTTTCTGATCTTCTATTAATCGTTTAATCTGGTGTGAGGAAGAACATCGGCTAGGGCATCAATCCCTCGGCCAATACATCAATCCAGTGGAATCCCTCGGCCGTGAAATCCATTCACCGGCCGAGAGATCTATTTTCCTGGGACAGTTTGTTTTATTGTGCTTTTCTGATGCATGATTTCAATTGCAGTCTTGGCTCACCATTAACTGTTTAAAGGCTAATAAACAGACTACGTGTTAGAATTAAAATAAAGCATGAATTAATTCTATGTCGAACAACTACGGGCCAGTCTCACGACTGGGTAGAGAGGGGCGCCTAGCACATTCTCCTTTACTGTACTTTTGGCTCCTGTAACCGAAATCTCTATATGTTTTTGCTAGTTTTTTATAAACTAGGTGGCGACTCTGTTTTGATGATAACCACTATTGTGTGGTGAAGTTCCTAGCCATGGGAATATCCACGATCTTGGTTTATGAGGTAGAAAGCAAACAAACAAACAATGATCAATCTATTTGGCGATGCCCCACTTCAAGGAGGTGTCTATAGTTTTTGGCAACTCCGCTAGGGATAAGAGAGCCATAACCAGAAGGTTCGATATAAGACTAATACATGCTTTATTTAATTCTTCTATCATTTGCATCGAGCGGACAACCTTGTTGAGTTCACCTAATACGCCGGTATGTCATGGCTATGTTAAGGGTTTCAGCAAACTCCACAGTCACATGTACCTAGTGGTATATCAAAAAGAAATCAACCGATTACCGCCTATGATGGGTTGGTTAAAGGACTGGTGCCCTTTTGACAATGGAGCACCCTTGAGACTACCCAAACCTTACATGTGTTAAAGAGCCATAGAACTTATCAAAATGGGGCAGGAACTCGTAGGTTAAGGATTTTTCCTATATTTTTCTTTGAAGTTCTTCCTCACACCCTGTGTAAACTATTGTTATCTTTCTGTGCAAAAGGGTTGGGATTTTCAGCCCAAATCCTAACCCTATACAGCCAAGTACTGACGTGCAGGTATTTTACTTTTCAAGCAGGCACAATAGGTAGACTAAAGAAGCAACCACGGCTAGTTTTATACTCTTACAACACCTGAAGTCACGCCAAACAAAGGTCTTTACAGCCATCTCGTCTATCACCCTCGTCTGTTAGGACACCCACACCGCAACGATCTCAATCACTTCCAGGGACTTCACAGTCATCTTCTCAACAAATCCGATTATCTACCAAGTCGCAAGCTTCATCAGCTATCCTACCACTCCCATTTCAAGGATGACAAATAATGACGCCACTATCACTGAGCTCTAGGCTCAAATTGCCTATTTACTAGCTGAGAAGGCAGCAAGAGATGCTGAAGACAAGAAAGACGAAGAAGAATAAGAAAATCGTCAAGAAGTAGTATTGGCAGAAAATCCTAAATTGGCAAAGCAAGTCAAGGAGATCAAACACGCTTTAGCCCGTTCATAGGGGGACCAAATTCTGGACTTTGAAGGACTTTACCTCTTCTCGGAATCTCAATTGCCTGAACGATTCAAGATGCCAAACATCGAGAAGTTCAATTGGATTGGTAACCCTACTAGTCATGTCCGCCATGTTATCAACACCTTGAAACCAATGGGCTTGACTGATAAGCTCATCACTCAATTGTTTCAAAGAACTCTCACTGGAAGCGCTCTCGATTGGTTTCTCACTTTGAAATTTGTGCAATAGCAAACCTAGCCAGAAATTGCCAATGCTTTCGTCAAGCAGTACACATACAATGTCCAAATTAAGTTAACTACTCGAGATTTGGAGATGACCAAGCAGGAGTCAAGCGAAGACTTTGCTACCTTTGTGGCCAAATGGAGAGAAAAAGCCGTTAAGATGAAGAACCATCCCTCTGAAGAGGATCAAGTAAGAATAGATGTCAAAAATCTGTAGCCTAAGTATCTTAGGCATATCTACACTCAGGCTATCACCGATTTCAAACGCCTGCATGCTACTGGGCTACAAATTGAAGATAGAATCAAGTTGGGGCTCATTGGGAAAGAAGAAACTCCCCCTGCACCCAAGAAAACATTTCCTACCCGTACTTCTCATGCCACCGTAAACACGCTTACCCCAATCTTATCCCAAGATCCTTTCTAAGCTAGCTCATCCCGAAACTCAAATCGTCCTCGTCGTAACTTTGATCCTCTCTATATGACCTCATACCAAGCCTTAGCCATTCTAAGCCGTCAAGGGCATCTCAAGCCTTTGAACAATTCGCCTCCTCAGCCACCTTGCAGCCCAAGCCATGATGCCAGCAAACATTGTGCTTACCATCAACACCCTGGGCACGAGACAGACCATTGCATACGTCTCCATAATGATATACAAGACCTCATTGATAGCCAAGCTATAAAGTCACCCAAACCTAACATGCAATTCAACCCACTCCCCACTCACAATGCTGAACCACCACCTCGAAACATCAATCTCATAAGCCTATCCAACAACTCCACATATAACCCTACCCAATTCATCATCCCAACTACCAGAGCCAAACCACATTCGACCTCCCCTGAGGATAACGAGTGTCATGTAACGAAAGAGGAGTTCAATTTCCCTTACATCTATGCAATTGATGACGGGGATTGGTGGTTGGAAGTACGCCAAGCCTTGCCAAACGATTGGGAAGCCAAAAGGATCGAGTCTGTTGATCATTGGAACACTCAAGAAGAGGAGATAGGTCATCTCACCCGAAGTGGAAGGGTGTACAAGCCACCCAAGCTTAGTGGAAAAGGCTCAGTCGCAACCCGAGTAATGGAGGAAGAAGAAGAGGAAAGTCAAGGAATGGAACCTGAAAAAGACAGAGAATTAAGACAACTGAAGAAAATTCAAGCTGATATTTCTATCTGGGGACTACTCATGTCTTCTTATGAGCATCACAATTCCATCGTCATAGCCTTGGGAAAAGCCAAAGTTCCCATCAATATCACTCTTGAGAATCTGGTAAGCCTTATAATGGCATCCAAAGACCCAAAACCAACAATAGCTTTCACTGACAAGGATCTGCCTCCTGAAGGTCATGCATGCAAGAAACCTCTATACATCTCCCTCAAGTGTCTCACTAAGTGGATCTTGCTGGTATTGGTGGATAACGGGTCCGCTTTGAATGTATGCCCTCAAAGAACCCTCGACAAGTTAGGGGTTGATACTACTAACATACGCCCCTCAAGCCAAGGTGTAAGGCGGTATTACATTTCAAAGAGAAGAGTGGTTGGGTGTGTTACCCTACCAGTGGAAGTGGAAAAGATCAAGAGAAATGTGGAATTCTATGTCATGGACATACCAGCCACCTTCAATCTCTTGCTATGAAGGCCTTTGTTGCATGACGCTGGAGTAGTACCTTCCACTTTACATCAAAAAGTTAAGTTTACAGTAGACAGAAGGGTTGTGACCATTATAGGTGACTCATCAATCCAAACTCATTTTGATACACCTGTGCAAGAAGTAGGGGCCGAGGAAACCTTTCTTACTGGATTCAGTCTTGAGGAAGCAATCGTCGTGCAATCATTGATGGCTGAGAGAAGTTTTTACATAAGTAACCCAGCCATACAAATGATGAAGAAGCAGAACTACTTTCCTGGATTGGATTTAGGTAAAAGATCACAAGGGATCCCACAAATGGTTGATTTCCCACACAATCAATATACCTTTGGTCTTGGCTACACCTCGATAGAGGCTGAGATAGAAAAGAAGAAGCAAGAAACATGGAAAAGGCTAGGGCAAAAGGAAGCATAATCAAGGAAAAGGCATTTGTGATCCCAAAAACGCTCAACGGTTGGTTTGTAAGAGAAGGCGATGAATTCTCATTTTGTGGCTTCGCAGAAACATGGGAAGATGAAGCCACCAAGCAAAGGCATCCTAGGATGCAAATCTTCTTCGATCAAGAATAGACTGATAATGACATAGAAGAAGAACTATTAAACTCACCTCCTGACTGGGTCGAGGTGCTAGCTGCGTTTGACCTACAGCTTTTGTTTGGCAAAGAAGAGGTTGAAGAAGAGTATAAAACTGTGAAAGGCAAGGAAAAATGAGCAAACCCCGAAATGCTACAGTAATTGCAAAATCATGGCTAAAACATTAAACATTACTTTTGTTTCCTAAATCAAGCTAGGATATGTTTTGGGCCCCTGTTTGGGCATTTTCTACGGCTAAACGAATTCCCATTTTACCTCTCCATTTTATGCTTATTAAAAGGTTTGAATCTCAAATTGCAATTGTCAATACACTACAGTTTCCTTGCCAAGGAAAAGGGATTTTTAAGAATCAAGTTCTTTATAAGGAAAGAAAGGATGAGCCTTGATTACTTGGAAACAGGTTTTTTGTCAAAACTCAGAAAGAATGCGCTATCTCCGCAAGAACACTTAGAGTTAACTTTGCCCATCATGAAGGTACAAACACATAGGAGACTTGGAAAAATATCTCCACCAAATTCCTCTCCAAAATACAGAAACCCTATTGAGAGAAATGCTTGTTGGGTAATACAAGAACCCAAGCAAAAGTAAGAGCAAAGCCAACTAGGATAAGAACCTGCAAAAGCACAACCTAGGCAAAGTTAAGGCATTCAAAAGCTTGCTAGGGACTCAACCTCCATTAGATAACTTAGGCAAAATTTAGAGCATGTGAAAAAAAAAAAACCACAAGAGTGGAAAACCCAACCTCAAAAGTTGTGATTTTAGAACTACATTTAAGGCCTGATTCCCTAATCGGGATACGTAGGCAATCTCACTTTAAGATATGGCCCAAAACGTGTGGAGAGAAGGAAAAATATCAAAGGAGTCTGTACTCAATGATAGGCATGGCTAATCATGCGTATTGAGCTCGCAAAAGATGAGTTAGTTATTTTTCAAAGAATTGACAAAACAAAAGGTCACGAGAATCATTGCTCGTCCTCTCTAAGGTCAACAACATAAGGAGCGAAACATCCTAAAACTCCTAAAGCCTGGCAAAAAGACTGTGGAAATGGCAAAAGGCTTAAATCAGGTTCAAGCATAAGAAGGAAGAAACGCCACTTGGCTAAAATGAAAAATCCAGCTTCTCTAGGAAATGGAAGTAACGGCCGAAGAATGGATTCCTCGGCCGAGCAATCCATTCCTCGGTCAATGTTTCGATTTATTAGCCAAAGAACCATTTTTCTGTAAAACTATTTTCAAGGTTATCAAACCTCATTCAAAAGATAGCAAAAACCTGTTCAAAATAGTTTTAAACCATGTTCTAGAGCTATTGCATAATCCCAAAGCATCTTGGAGACAAAACATGAGTTTAAAACTTGCCAAACATGCCAAGGTTACTTCATAAAAATACATATCCTTGTCAGTTTTATGACTAATAATACAAGTACAAAAGGAAGAGCAAGCTACTGCCCACGACCCCTCTTAGATGCAGGTCGAGAAGAAGAAGGACGAAAGCACTCAGGAATTGTTAACTCGCCTCCATTGCTAACTCCATTGCTAACTCCAGCACCTCCATCGCCAGCTCTGGTAGTCCCTCCCTCACTGACACTAACGCTCTGAGTAGCAGACACCATCGGCATCCGCTCCGTTTCAAACTGCAGAGTACGAAATTTAGACATTCAGGTTTATACCACAATATTGAATGGTAAATCAAAGGAATACGTACCTCAACTATCCGGCTATGCTGCCGTCGAACCAGGGCCTCTGCACACTGAAATGCACGCAACCACTCTTGAACTATGTCAGCAGGCACCTGCAGGGGAAAGTTTCGATATTTATAGCAAAATATGGGGAGGATATGAAAAGCAGTCAAAATTCGCAAAGTTACTTGTTGGATCCCCTGTGGGCAGCACGTAAAGCTGAGTGGCACACGGTGTCAATGTCAAACGCTCCTCTTCTCCATTGACATTATGGAAAGAAATGAAGCTAGGGGCCCAAGTAGAAGGAGTAGCAGCAGTGGTAGTGGTCGGTAGGGTCAGCGAGGCCAAGTAATCTCCCGCTACAAGGAAATCTGTGGCCAACTGTCTCTCAAGGGCAAGCAACAAACTCTCTCCCGTCAAAAGATGAGAAAACCTCATACCAGTGGGAGGAGGGAGAGAAACAAGCTGTAATGCCTCTTAGTGTGGGAAGTACTGGTTCGCCAATCTCTCTCCAAGATACCTAGCTCTTGAGAAGGGTCCCTCCAGAAGGAAGTGTTGGCTGTCCAAAGCCCGGGCTGAGGTCAACTCCGGAGGAGCATCGTCAAGCAAAGTATCCCAGGGATCAAAACGCACCTATTATTGGCGAGTTAACATCAGTATAACAAAGTGGAAGGATGGCACAAGGATGAAAGGATAAAACGTGTCATACCTGATCCACCATCAAACAATCCAAAACTCGCCTCCAAGCCAACAGGTCCATAGCGGGCGATCGTATCCTCCGAACTCCTTTCAGCCAGCGGGCCGCTTGTGGAACGAACCTAGGCTTTCCATGCATAGTCAGGGGGGGAAACTGCAACAGGTGCTCAAAAGCCCATAACTACAGGAAAAATTGAAAGACAAGCATGAAATGCATAAATTAAAGCTATAATGACAAAGAAAGCTGAAACATATACCTCAAGAACACGGTGCTGCCCAACCAACGACAGACTAACTCCCCGGGAACAAGAACTGAGGTGTCTGTACAGCATAGCCAAAGCAGGAGTCCCCAAGTCGAACTCTGCTATGGTCTCCAGGTTCACCAAAGCAGCAATAAATTGAACATGCACCGAGTTCTCTTTATTGCAAAATAAGGTCTGTCCAAGGAGATAAAAGAGGAAGGCTCGAACCAGTTGAGAAACCGTTACCTCTGCTAGAATGCCTTCCCGATCATACTGTGCCCGGAGCCATGAGTAGGTAACATGACCGCTCTCTGATACATCAGGGGTCTTCCCTAAAAGATAATCAAAGGCACCCTCATGCTCATGAATCAGTGGGTCAAGAGGAAAAGGATTGCTACCAACTCTCAGACTTGTGAGCAAAGCAAAATCACCTGGAGTAATCGTCATCTCTCCGGCCTTTGGAAAGTGGAAAGTATTTGTGGTATCCCACCACCGCTCCACCAATGCCGTGGTCAATCCCAACTCTGCCTTCGGAAGGTGAAAGCCAAGTATCAAGAGCTCAAAGCCGGCCAATGCAACTGCATCCTTAGCACCCTGTGGAAGCCTCTTGTACCACTCATAAACTTGGGGACAGCTTCCCCACATGCGCAGTTTCTCATTTGCCTAGCAAAAGAAGATCAATACGCCTATACAGGGGGCAATTCCTAAAACTCAATTTTGTTTTCAAATATCAATCATTGCTTCATAAATTCTCATACAAACAATATCATTGGCAGGAGAAAATTTACCTTTGCATTGATGAAACCAAAGTGCTACTCCGGCTCTCTGTGCAGAACCTCAGGCGGAGTATCGCTAAGAGGAGGGCGATACTGCAATGAACCGCCACGCCCAATCACGTGAACCTGAGGGACATACGTAGTGGCGCCAAATGGCAGCAAAGCATCAATGCCCATATTAGATGGAGTCTTAAACTGTGTCTCAGGAGGATTGGGTTGCGAAGAATTCCCTCCGACAGTGGGTGTATGGCGGCTCGAGCGAAGAACGCAAGTACTCAAAACCCCACCAAGAACCGTGGCCTCAACGGCCAGAGCCTTGCCCGAATCTCTCGGTGCAGTAGTAGAAGATGAAGGACCACTGGTAGTGGTGTCGACTGGAGGTAAAGGTGACGAAGCCGTGGCGGCCAAGAAAAATGACAACTAGAACGATGGTGGTCGGAAGAACGATGGCGGTGAGAGAACAACAGCGGTTGGAGAATGGGGACGGAACGGTCTCAGACGAAGAAAGAGAGGAGAAATCAAATGACCCGTGAAATCGATCGAACTTACGTTAAATCGATTTTCTGACTTTTTGAGTTCTCAAGGCCGAGACATCGATTATTCAGCCGAGTCATCAATTCTTCGGCCGTGGAATCGATTTCCAGGCCCCCCCTAATCAATCCCCCACAGCAGTATTAGATTTTGCTCAATGCACCAATTCATGCCAATATGAAGTTTTTGGGTCCGTGACCAACATAAACATTGATTGAATTAGTCTTGGGAGCATGCCCGAACAAATACAGCATGAACAGAACAAGCCTTGGGGGCACACCCAAGCATGAAGAACGTCCAAGCGCACTTTGGAATCCTCTACAAGCTATCTCACTCAATCGACTATGAAGCCCAAGCTCTAACAACTTCAACCATATTACCATGGCAGTCAAATCCTGTAGAATGGCTCTATTTTTTCAGCAAGCCTCACGCTTTTACACAATTTCAATAGTTCTGTGCTCAAACCACTCCGCAAATCCTCACTATCATCACCATCTCGTAAGCTCAGCAGCTCTTGCTTGCTACTTCAGCAACACTATGCCCAATGTTCACCATTTCCAGCAAACTCAGCAGCTCTACACCTGTACTCAGAGTTCACTATCACTCAAGCAGCTATAAGCTCACCATTACTCAGTAGTGGCTCTATGCCTATAGCAAAGCTCGTTCAGCAGCTTTAAGCTCACCTAGCAGCCTTGAGCTCATTACTGCTCTCATATTTTAGCAGCTCTATGCTCGCTACCTCAGCAACCCATATTCACTATCGTTCAGCAGCTCCATGCTCGTTATTCACAGCTCTGTACTCACCCCGTACGCACAACTCAGTAACTCTACGCCCATATTTACTACTCAATGGTTCTACACCGACAAACTCAGTGGCTCTACGCCCACTATCTCAAACTAGCTCTATGTCGTAACAATCCTCAACAGGCTTCACGCTGCCCCAATCAACAAGATATCATCTATTCTCAAGCTCTATGCTTGAATGCGCAAAATCCAACATTTTGAATGCTCGAAGCTTTTCGAATGCCCAACCACTGTGAATTGGATGCTCAAGTTCTATACTTGAATGCTCAAGCTCTATGCTTGAATGCCCAATCACTGCGTACTAGATGCTCAAAGCCTGTACTTTGAATGCTCGGATTCAACCGTCTGAATGCTCGAGCTCTATGCTTTGAATGCTCAAGTCCTAAACTTGAAAGAAGCTCTACGCTTAAATCAAACACACACGCACGGGCCCGTGCACATATTGCATCAATCACATCGAGTCAGAATGACCATCATCATATCTGTTTACATTTAACAATCATCACCACATATACATATTTTGCATCTCTCTCTCATTCATGAAACAAGCCAATCTTGCAATCAATCGGCTCTATGCCTCGGTTTTTATTGATCGAACTAGTGCCTCGATCCTTTGGCTCTACGCCAAAATTTATGATGGAAAAGCTCCGTGCACAGACCATCAGAATGCAACCAGCTCTACGCTTCAGTTCAACCACCTCAAAGCTCTAAGCTTCAACTTCTCAGGCTCCCGCCTTACTAATGCAAATAGCTCCACACCTCGGTTCTATCACCAGAAGCTCTAAGCTCTAGCTCCTCAGGCTTTCACCTTATGACTATAACCGGCTCCGTGCCTCGGTTCCCTCATCTCAAGCTCCACACTCCAGTTACTGACCTTGTGCCCCCATATCCCAAAATTTGGCAACTAACTCGTCTCCAGAAGATGGCTTGGGTTCCGCCCCATATCTCAAAACCGTCATCCGATTCATCCCCAGCAGATGGTTAGGATTCCACCCCAATTACATCTATTTCATCAAGCTCATTCGCAAGGATAGGGTACCCTACCTAGCTCCCCTCAGTCAAAGTACAGATGATCAAGAAAAGCAAACGACTCACCCGCCGTGTATTGATCTACCCCAAAATACTAAGGACGCTCTCCGCAAAAATTTCCCCGGTAGCCTCGCGCTCCTTCAACTAATCTCTGCCAAAATCCTTGCATATCCTAGGTACGTTACACTATGGCTTTTAAAGCCCGAAGGTACATCTTCTATTTCTAACTCTCCAAACTTTTTATTTTTCTTTATTTCCTTCCGAACTACGGTTGGTCTGAATTTTCCTTTTGGAGTACGAAGGCAGCCTCCTGGCTCGACCATGACAAAAACCTTTTTCTTCCAAACTACAGTTGGTCTAAATTTCCCCTGTGGAATACGTAGGCAGCCTCCTGGCTCGACCATAACAAAAACCTTTTTCAAAAACCCCTTGGAATAGTGGTAGGACAAAACTGAGTTGCTTTTTACAGCTTTGAATCTTACTTAAACATATCTCGTGATCTGTCTAAGTTCAGTCAAAGAGGGGCATCTGTAGACACCCCAATTTGGCTTAACAATTATTTCAAGTCCCACATTGGAGACCATCCCGATGATGATATGGATACGGTGATTGCTGATTGACTTCTCATGAACCTGTGGACTTATGGTGAGAACTTCTAGCCACTTAGAGGACCCAATCTAGAGCCAAATAGCCTTTCAGAAAGAAATACAGAATCCTAGGGAAATCTATCTTTTAGTCGTAACATCGATCTCACGGCCTCAACATCATTTCTTTACCCGTGAAACTTATTGCTTGAAAATCTCCCTAAAAGATTGATTCCTTGATAGCCAGATCTATTCTTCGGCCGCCTATTCTATCCTTCAGCCACCGGATTGTCTATTTTCCAGATTCTGGAATGTTCTTTCAATTGTTTGATCCGTTCACAAAACCCTAGCAGCTAAATCCCGATGCCATTCAATCGATCGATTGTGATTGGTTGAGGTGTGTCATCCCAATGCCTATATAAATGAGCCCTTGTGTTCCGAAAATATAACAAGGAATTCATATACCAATACACCCTCTCAAGCCTCGAAATTCTATCAATAAACACTCTTGAATCCCCTATGCAAAAGCCCTAACCTCCCGAAGGCAGCCGTGATCCAATGATCTAAACCCCAAAGTAGAAACCCTAACCTAGGGTTTTCAAGAAGCAATCAGTCAATCACGCTCAATCCGACGCAATCAAGCCACTAAGGGATCAAGGTGGTGAGACCCAGGGGTCTCTGGTTCGATTTACTTTCTGTTTTTATGCTTAATCATAGCTTTCTAATCTTCTATTAATCGTTTAGTCTAGTGTGAGGTAGAACATCGGCTAGGGCATTGATCCCTCGGCTGATACATCAATCCAGTGGAATTCCTCGACCGTGAAATCCATTCATCGGCAGAGAGATCTATTTTCCTAGGACAGTTTATTTTATTGTGCTTTTCTAATGCATGATTTCAATTACAGTCTTGGCTCACCATTAACTGTTTAAAGGCTAATAAATAGACTATGTGTTAGAATTAAAACAAAGCATGGATTAATCATATGACAAACAACTATGGGCCAGTCTCATGACTGGGCAGAGAGGGGCGCCTAGCACCTTCCCTTTTACTGTACTTTTGGCTCCCGTACCCGGAATCTCTATCTGTTTTTCCTAGCTTTTTATAAACTAGGTGGTGACTCTATTTTGATGATAACCGCTATCGTGTGGTGAAGTTCTAAGCCATGGAAATATCCACGATCTTGGATTATGAAGTAGAAAGCAAACAAACAAACGATGATCAATCTGTATGGCGATGCCCCGCTTCAGAGAGGTGTCTACAGGGTATATCTGGATATGTCCCAGAGCCTCAATCATGTGAGAACAAGTACTTGAAAATAGCCTGGATGGGCACGCACAAGTTACCAACCCGCGTACGCAAGTGTTCTTGTTCCAGTGATTTTACAGTGCGTTGCTCACTAGAGGAGGGTTTTTAAATCCTATCTCTCTATAAATCATAACCATTGATTTGCTCTATAAATTACGGCTCTCTCCCTATCTCTCAAACAATAGTAATTGCACAATTGCCACTAATTAGATCTCACATTCAAAATTCATCTCACTCTTTCCTCCTCCTCCTCCTCCTCTCTCTCTCTCTCTCCATTTTTTTCTCCGTTTAAATGGCTATTTCGATTGCAAAGCTCTCATCGTTGTCCAATCTAACATGATTGTCTACCTATAATACTAATAATACTAATAATAATAACAATCAAATGTTCCATATTCTCTGTGTGTGTGTGTGTACTATTTTGAAATTTTGAACGATCCTTCACTACAACAAATAACGCTTTTAATAGCGTGCAAAAAACGCTATAGTAGGTAATAGATAGCGTTCCGGAGAACGCCTTATTATCCCATGCAATTAAAAGTCTTGACTTTCTATAGCGTTCATTGCCTGCTATTAATAACTTTCTATAGCGTTCATTGCTCGCTGTTAAAAAACTTTCTATAGCGTTCATTGCCCGCTGTTGTATTTTGTACCTTTAATAGAGTTTTTTTCCTGTTATCTTATTTCTTTTTATAGCATGCAATGAATGCTATTAAAGGTAAACAATAGCATTTTCTGAACGTTATCTTAGCCAATTTTAGCCTCTTTTTTTTTTTTTTTTTAAATACTACAACTGCCAATATACTAGCATTTTCATACAGAAAATCTACATTCCATTCAACACCAAAGTACATCCAAACGCGATACAATTTCCATGTAAGATAAATAATTCAACCGAAGATTCATTACAATAGCTTGAAGAATAATTTTTCAGCACAAACTACATTTAAGAGTCAGACTAATTACAATCATAAAAAAAACACTAATGTAATCTCTCTTTCCAGAAAATGTAATCCTAAACTAGGCAGCCATCTCATTCGAGTACTCCAATTCTTCGCCCACGGAGATGTTCTTTATTTGAAGCTTATTTTTTTGCCGAGTTTATACCATTTTGCTCCCAACGGCGAACACATACCTGTAAATATAGAACTATTCAAAGTAACTCAATAGATATAGTAAAAATTATTAATGAGCAAATATATGGTAGAGAAAGACACTAAAGAACAAGGGAAAGAAAGGAGATTGGGAATCAAAACTTGCAATCAATAGAAGCACCCCGATTGATTGGGCAACTTACAGGGAAAAAGTGTTCCTTTTTACCACAAGGATGATCTCAAGCAAACATAGATTGTATCCCCTTTTAGTAAATGGCACACCGTGTCCACTCATATGGGCTTTGAAATATATAGCAAGGGAACCAGTGGAACATACTGAAGTTCAGCTGATCCAACATAACTCCATTTTACCTCTGTATTAAGTTATTTACCAGTTAGACTATACCTGAGACAGAAGTGAATCCACTTCATCAACAAATATCACAGCTGGCTGGCAACAAGAAGCAACTCCAAAAAGTGCCCTCACTAGCTTTTCACCCTCGCCAATCTACAGCACCAATGGACATTTAATCAGTAGAATGCAATAGATTTCTATATGTGCGGGAAACAAAACAGCTTCGGTATCTTGTTCACATCCTTTTACAATGCACTACCAACATAGATGCAACAGAAATTGTCCAATTGCTGGGCTAAAGTCTATGGTATAGGCAAGTGGAGTGGTAGCCCAATGGTAGGCACCATGAACTCCCATGCATTTGACTGGGATTCAAACCTCGCTAGCCACACTTAACACTACGGACTTTCACTAGCAAAAAAAAAGTCTATGGTAGAGGTAACCTTATGGAGTGGTGAAGAACTCCAGTACTTGAGGTGTTTAGCTAGTTTCTGAGATTTGTAAGGCAAGAGTCATCTTTACTGAAATTAAATGATGACTTTCATGCATTTTAGTTGCATCAATCAGGTTTATTGACTATGCAGTAATAGCATTTTGAATTGCATGCTTGTTTTAGCTTCTAATTGCTCAAGAATTGCCAAAGCTAAGAAAAAGCATGGGCATCTTGTTATATTGGAACAACTTGGGTTCATATTTGACACGTTTCACAATTCATGTGTATAGAGGATTTTGAGCATAAGATAGAAAATATGAACAAAATATAATTCTAGTGTTGTTTAGCCCCCACAATCAGAAACTTAGAAATAATTTGAGGTAGCAATGGAAAAGGTCGAACATAAACTACATGTTCATCTAATTCAGTAAACACTTTTTCCATGTAGGCCTAAAAACATAGTATTATACAAGCATGATTTATCGGAATTGAATTAGTTTAAAATAGTTCTAATACTGTCAACCTTATAGAAAATATAGGACCAACTGCCCCTCTGATTGTGGACTTCACAAAATAGAGGATTCAGGTGAACTGGATCAGTTGTAAAACCGTGCAAACAAGAGACTAATATAGCATTGCCAATGAACATACTCATTGATTTGACTAAATTAAATATAATCAACCCTTAATTTAGCCATATAGCCCAAAAGCATGCTAGAAGACAGAGCCCTAATAGAGAAGGTAACTTGACATATAAGTGCTACCTGATCACAAGGAGATCCATCAACTTTGTGCACTAGAGCCCTGAATAAGACTAGCAAAAAAAAATTACTCTTAACTGCAACTAACTCGAAACATCTCTGAATACGCCTTTTGATTCATCAAAAAACCATCTACAAAACAAGATCTGTAACGCCCCCGAAATTAGGGTACGTTAAGAAGCATTTATTACATAATAAAGAGAGTTTATTACATTATAAATACTTCAAAGAGGTACAATTATTCAACAAAAAGGAAACTAAGGTTTCCTAACTACAGCTCCTCTTGCTTCTTCATCCTAGCCAGCTCCTCAGCTCCGGACGCCTCCAAGTGAACGGTCCATCTTGATCATCTACAAGATCTGACACATTATACCAGCGTCGCCACCGATATAATATGCCAGGGTCACCACAAGGTAACACCATGAGCTACAACGCTCAATAGAAAATTCTTACCCACCAACCTTACAACTAACAATCACATAATCATATTCGTTTAATCGTCTAACGTTGGTGTCCAAGGTTTCAGAGTTTCTCCTACGCGACTCATCGTAGACCGTGTCAATCATTTTCACTTACAAAACATCTTTTCAAAAACATTTGCATTGGCTCCGTACCGCGGATAACCAAGCCTTTCAAAAATCATTTGACATTGGCTCCGTACCGCGGATAACCAAGCCATACACACCCAACCTCGGTTCCGCCGTTCCGGGTTCCCGAGTATCCTCACAATGGTTCCGCCGCACCGGGTTCCCATTGGCACACAATGCATTGGCTCCTCTCCACGGATAACCAAGCTATACCTCACCATGGTTCCGCTGCTCCGGGTTCCCATGGGAACGCACAATGGTTCCGCCGCTCCGGGTTCCCATTGGCACACACCCTCACAATGGTTCCGCTGCTCCGGTTTCCCATTGGAACACACACACACCTCACACAATGGGCAAGTCCGGCCACATTGCGGTTTTCAACACAACCTTTTCAAACACACCCTAGGTGTCATGTTTCTACTTTCTCGATTCTCGTGTCTCGTTACATGCAAAGACTCCGTGGTAGGACAATAGTAAACATCATTCATCGTAATCCAACAAGATCATCCAACTCTATATTTAACATGTTCAAATCAATACTTAAAGCATAACGTCACAAGTAATACAAACAATTCACATAAGCATGCTCATAATCATTTTCAAGATCAAAATACAAATACTTGAAATGGAAAGTTTATAAAGATAACCTACTTTGAAATGGAAGATAACGTGATCTTACATATACATAGGGATAGGGTAAGAGTATCCTACCTTGATCCGAAACTAGTCGGGGCCGAATAAGCTAGGTGGAAAATTCCCCCGAATCTGGACCGAACTTCGGACGGCAGTTTCTCGGTCAATCTTTGGCCGAATAGAGTCGTTCTTGGGTCTACAACGAAGCTCAAGAAATTCTCTACAACTCTTGAGAAGGAAGTTAATCCTAGAAATGAACCTAGGTTGGATAAAAATGGGGATGAACAAAGAGACAGTAAGCTGTCCAGAAAATGGAAATCCAGAAATTTTACTGAACTTCGGATGGCAATATCTTGGTCATTTCTTAACCGATTGAGGTGATTCTTGAGCCTAACTTCAAGGTTTCGAAGTGCTCTACAACTTTCCAGAAGGAAGTTGGTCCTAAAAACTACTCTAGGCAGGAGAAAACTTGGGATTTTCGGACGGGACAGTGGCTGCCCAGAAAACAGAAAATGGTTTCTAGAGAGAAGGAAGAGCTAATTGCTTGAGGTGTGCTTTGAAAGGCTTGGAATGGCCTTCTATTTATAGGCAAGAGCTTGGCCTTCTCCTCTCTCCCTCTCTAAGTCTCACCTTGACACTTGGCAATGAATCATGGAAGATCAAAACTAATCCTAGACTTGTAAGGCTATTTTTGTACCATGGTGAGATTCTTGAATCCAATGGATGGTTGAGATGGAAATGGTACATGATCAAAGGGTCAAGAAGTTGCAAGGTGTCCAAAATCAAATCCAACTTTTAAGCACAAATCAAGGGAAAATCCTAGGTTTGCATGGCTACTTTGTACCAAGATTTGATCTTGGATCAATTGGATGGCTAGGATGGATCCTTGGTGGGCAAGAAAGATATTGGTACAAGATCTAAGGGTTCAAACAAGTGCAAGGTGTATACAAGGGTACAATGGAAGTTAATGGAGAGTTAGATACACCAAGATCATGGAAGATGTAGGAAGATCATGGAATGGTACAACCAAATCCCTACTTTCCTCCTTCCTCTCTCTTTCTCCCTCTCTCTCTCTCTCTCTCGGCCCTCTCTCCTCTCTCCCTCTCCGGCCTCTCTCTCTCTCTCTCTCTCTCTCTCTCTCTCTCTCTCAAGTACATATATATATACATGCATGTGCAAGAAACAATTAAACAATGGTACTTTTGTACCAAAAGATCAAAGGTAGACTTTAAAGGCTAGGATTCTCCATTAAACTAATCAATGGGCACATGGGTACTATGCTACTATTTAAGTCTCCAATGAGCTAGTATAATATATACACATGTACATATGTATCTAAGAAGATCAAAAACCCCAATAAAGAATAATAAAAGAGTACCTAAGAAATCTTAGGTATTAAAATCCTCCATTAAAATATTGTACATCATCCCATGGGATTTTTGAAAAAGATTAGTTTATTAAAATCCTTGTACTTGGTGAAAGATTAACCCCTTTATCCATTGGGTAATAAATCCCCTAACTTCTATTGTCCAATGGACAATAGTGACTTGGCAACTTTTATTTTAAAATAATTGGTACTTTGGCACATGGGTTAAAAAGAAAATATTAAATTAATCAACCCATGTACTAAGTTGAAAGATGAACATTTTACCCAATTGATAATAACCACCCTAACTTTTATTATCCAATAGATAATAGTTGCTAGGGAGATTAAACATTAAAGTAATCCAAAAAGGTACTTTAAAGTAATCAAAAAGTTACTTTTTACTATTCATAGTACTTTAATAAAGTAGACATTTAATATAAACAAATGGGGTTTCTATTATCCAATGGATAATAGTTTCCCTAACATTTATTGTCCAATGGACAAAGAATATATCCAAAATAATTAAAAGAAAAAGAATATCCAAATTCTTAGTCTAGGGTTCAACAGGTTCAAAGGGTCCATGAGGGGCAAAACGGTCATTTTGCGGTTAGGGAAAAGCAATTCGGTGGCTTGCTAGTTCGGTTTCTCTAACGAGTCGGTTAGAAACTAACTAGGCTTGCCAAAAGGATTAAAGTGCCAAGAAATAATTTTTCAAGGGCAAAAATGTAATTTTGACAAACTACAAGGAAATTAAGGAAATTCAAATAAAATTCAAATATTTAACGAAATTTTTAACGACCAAAAATCAGGGTCGTTACAAGATCGTTCTCCAATAAATTACACACACAATCCGACAATTCAACTCCACCAGACTGAAAGCATGGAAAAAAAGAAGCTTTAACATAAGAAATATTGTAATATACGCAGCGGAAATAGGGAATCATGAAAACAGGTGGTTCATGTCACATTATTGGCATCTAGATTCAATGATTCATACTCTGAAGCATGAATAGCTTCAGAATTGTGATGCCTCATTATGAACACTGAAGATACCCCATTGAAGCAAATAAAATCACTGCAGAAAGTAAAGTAAAGCAATGCGACAATAAACCCATGAACATTGACAAGAGGTTTCTTGAAGCCATCCAACTTTTATAGAGAAGTAATTTGCATGCAGCAATAGAAGACAAGGAATAGATGTGAGAAACAATGAAACATACTTGCACAGGTAAAGTGGCTGTAATCCATCATTTGCCCCTGGCCCCAAGTGGGATCTCCTCCCACTTTTTTCATTAAACTTGCTTGGAGGAAGGACTACACATGGGCCACGAATCAAGCCAGCCACTATGGTGTTACCGTGATTAGACTCATTAACCTACAATGGAGCAACGAGGAGTAATTATGGGGACTATAAATTTAGGTAATCATTCAAATCAGAAATTGACATTTTGGTCAAGTCATTACTTCATCAAGATCTAAACATGAAACATAGGTCCAGTAACAAGTAGTTGGAATGTCAACCTCATTGCTTTTGGGGGAACAAGGACAGCCATCTGCTTCTGGCAAGTCATTGGCAAAGTAGCAGCGGTTGACAAAAACCCACTTTTCTCTAGTTTTGTTATCTTGCCACATGGCCTGCAATGGAACGGTAAAGCTCCTTCATATCAAGATACTATCATAGAGTAATGAAAAAGCTATTTCTTTAAGTGGTTAAAGGTATAGTCTACAGTTCTACTTCCAAGTGCTAAGGAGGTTTGGACCAAGGCACATAATCAAATTTCACAAAAACTGTAACTTAAAAAACTAAACAATTATGAAATCACAATATACAGAGTTGCTCTTGGCTACCACTAGTACAAACAAGCATGTAATTGAGAATTTTGCTTTTAATAACTTTTCTACTCAACGACACGTAAGATTCAATTAAGATAAATGAGTATTAGCTATGAGGTTCAACTTAATCTAGCAAAGAGTGTGCACAGGGTTCAAAAAGAAAGAGTTCATGTTCACTTTTTCATGTACATGTCCTGCACACCATTGTATGATTCATACACAACTTCTAATGGGTGAGAGATTAGAGGTGAAATGGCTAAAAAATACAAATTAGCTTACTGAAAAGTGAAAAAGGCTGAATTATGCTAAGATGTGTTGGCCTTAGTGCGCAGGGTCTAGAAGTTTTTGAGAAGAACAAAGGAAAGAGATTGACTAACAACTCTGTCATTCAAATCTGTGATAGGGATGCTGCACTCAGGTGGTTGCTAGGGATGGCTGTGAGCCCAGGTAACACTACACCAACCACGTGGCCAAACCTTAAAAAGACTAGCAACATAATAATAGGAGTAGTAAAATAACCAGAACCAAAGGCCTGATAATCATCAGCAAAATCAGGCCTAAAACACCAGCAGTAGCAGCTAAACAAAATAGTAGCAGCAAAAATTTTCCAAAGCAGCATAGAAAAATAGTAACAACATCAGCAACATTTAGCACAGAAACAAGCCTCACTTTCACGCAATACCTCCTTACTAGGAGCCATGGTGTACGTATTTGCATGAAAGCATAATACATACATTGATAAGGCCACATAATAAACGAAGCTGCAGATTATGAAGAGAGAAAAGAGTAAACAGATACACACTATTTAAATTGAACAGACTCCTTACCCATCTCGTACTCACGTCTTCGGGAAAATTATCCACAAAAAGAGTGACTCGCTAGTGTCTCCCACCTGTTTCTTATGCTTGTTTAAGACTGGGATCCACCCTCCTCTGTCATGATCCCTCATAGCCAAGAACACGAAAAGCTTATACCATTCGCACTGATTCAAACCCACGACCAGCAAACAACAACAGCCCAACCACAACAACTCAACAGCCAACAAGCAACAGCACAACAATATAGAAATTAGCAGCAAAAGATAATGGACGCAGCTGCCTAAAGGAGATCGAGACAGTTACCTCAACTGAGCAAAAAATCCATAGGCGATGGCTGGGAGTGGACCGGCAATGGCTCGACGAAGAGCAAACGCTGAACCCAGATGATCAACCCAGATCAGCAATCGGCAGCCTTCGAACGGAAGGGATTGGGAGGAGGAAAGCCGGCCCAACACCGGCTGACGTGGAGACGGCGTAGGAAAAACAATTTGGGGGATAGGGTTTCAAAATCGGCATTTTGGGAACAGAGTCGACAAGCTCTCAATTAGCTACAACAAATTTTGCACATGCTAAAATTCATGCATAGGCAAACACGACACAAACAATGAACAAACCTGAAATGAACAAAACCCTAGAAATTGGGAAACTTGGCGAACTAGTTCGCACAACGATGATTGAGAAATCTGGCTCCTTCGGATAGCAACAGATCCATCCAAACCAATTCGCCCAACTATGATTGAGAAATCATGCGATCCTTCGACCAGTATCGATTGAAAATTTCAAAGGGGTAGGAGAGAAATGGGGCGCTAAGGATTGGCACTACTATTTGGGAAGAACGGTAATTGGGTTGAACGCTGTACATGGAGTTTTTAAATGGAACGCTGTAAAAATCTTTCCATGTTTGTGGAACGCTATGACAGATCTTTCCATCTTTGTGGAACGCTATGATAGACGATTCCTCTTGTTTCTAACCTCAGGAACGCTATTAATTGTTCTCTGTAATAGCATTCTTAAAAAAACGCTATGCTTTTATGCTATTAAAAAGCTTATTTGTTGTAGTGGTAACTACGTTAACTTTTAGAACTATTTACTATAAAGCAACATTATTGCTGCTTGAAGCATGATCTAACATAAAATAAGGAAAACCTTATTCCCAGAAAAGAAGCTTCAATACTTTTCAGTCAAGAAATAAAGCATTCATGGCAGGGTAGCATATCTACGAGTTAATGAGAGTCAGAAAAATCTGAGGCAAATTCAAGAGAAACTAAGAGGAAAAAGGCAAGGCCCAAAAATCCATCAATTGATTAGGCCCAAAAATCCATCAATTGATTAGAGCTAGTAAAGACATAGAATTCAATCCAATTATTATGTTGTATAGCATAAAAGAAAAAATTAACTCTTACAAAATATTGCTGGCTAAACGAATATATATTTCATGAAACTAAAAAAATAAGGTTCTACAAGCAAATTATATTTGAATTGAGTACAAAGATCTTATCAACCCACTACTTCAAATAGGTTAGACTCCGTAAATGACAATACACCATTCCATTTAAAGAGTTAGGTTCCAAGTTCCGACAACTGAAAGTTCTTTGAGGAAGATGGAAGCCTTTCCTTGAACAAGATAAAAAGAGATCGGTTAATTGCAATTTATTCAACATCAAGTGTACGAGAACAACTTTTAGTCGAGTGAGAGCTTATTTGCTATTCAAAAGTTCATTATAACTAAATTGGAGGGGGATAGAAAATAACTACGCCGTATGAACTCAAAAAATGGGATACATCACACTCTACTTCTTTGCAATGCACTTCCACATAAATCTTAAATGTCCCAAATTACACATGCCACAATCTCAATGCATAAGCACGCAGGAAAACAAATCAAGGACTTCTTGCATAAACAAGCACAGAGGATATCCTTTCCTGAAAAAATGTCTAGATTACCTGAGGCTAAGTAAAATAGCCACTGTCAGGTGTTCCATCCAAGTTTGGGGTAGCTGCTAATACCATATTATATCCGTGTTTACATCTAGCTGCCTGAAGAATTGTTGTTGGTCGCTGCTGCTTGCTTCAATGCGAGAAACTAAGAAGCACATTATCAAACTGTTAGCTACAAACACCAACAGAAACCCTGAAGTACATTTCAGAGAGGTCATTGACGTTCTTTGATCACATGAGGAGTATCATGTTGTCGATAACATAGGAAATTCAGAAATGGTATTATTTGTATTCATCCAGGAAAAAGTACACTAAAAGAGTGGCAAATACAAAAAAAGTAGCAAGTGTAGTACATATCACCTCAAAAGTGAAAATACTAACTCCTATGAAAACCTGTGCTACCAGAAAGAAAACTACCCGATATTCTTGTTTTTGTGAAGAAGTTCTTTTAACCAAAAACCAAGGGAAGTCATTTTCCACACACCGTCCCACCCTCCCATACCACCGCCACCACAAATATGTAGATTGAAGGACTAACCTTTACTCAAAAGTAGGAACCTAAGTCTTTTAATCCTAACCAAGAAAACTGTGTTTAAAGGAAAGACCACTGGTAGTGCCTTAGAAGCAAGGACTTCACAATTTCTCCAAAGTGATGCAAGGAAATGGCATTCATTAAGGGAATAATCTTGAAAGTGGAGATGTTGGAACAATAAAAATACTAAGTCAATTGTTAGAGAGACGGAAGATACCATGCTATTATGAAGGTTGCAGAAAACCAAAGGTATAAAAAATAAGATTTAGATGAAATTATTTAATGGAGATGTTTCATCTTCTCTTTTGCATCACTTTTACCTTTTGTGCATGGAAACGTCCTTGATTCATGTTTCAACAAATGGAGGTGTCCCTTACTATTCTATTATTCTTCTTATTTACCATCTACAACTATGGGTACCCCAACTCTAGATATTTATAAGTGTGCCACTAAATAGTAACCCTTCAGTATTGCTAATGCATTCCAAGCTATGAATTTGGAGTCCTTAAAAAATGGGGCCTTATGTGTACAGAGATCTCATTACAATTTTTTTTAAATAAGGTTGCCAAAGTACATAATATAGGGCTTTTTCTATATATCATGAGTTTAGTTTAGAAGATCATGGATTACACAATTTGAATGATTAACATTCTTGTAACCTTATGTAATAGACCTTAGACCCTTTCATTGTTAGGGCTCAAATAGGCAACTTGCAAGTTGCAACAACTCCCATCGTCACACTGCAACTTATTTAGTGTTCAAAGGCAGATCTTGGTTTGGCGTTGCCATCTCTATCCTATCAATTTCAACACACACACACACACAGAGCAAGAGAGAGAGAGAGATTTGTCAAACCGAGATTGGGACAACGGTGGCAGTGCCGGTGTTCGTCGATTGGCAGCGGCAAAATAGAGGTCAAAATGGCTTGAATACTGAGATGAAATGGAACTGTTACTCCCTTGTATACATCCTTTCCGAACTCACCACACAAGCCCTGGCCGACAAAGGCAACAATTCCTAATATAAAACCCTATATGGGAAATGAGAAAATTAGGGACTGTAAATGGGGGATTGGCAAATCGAGTATAAGCATACACTGATACACATGCGTACAAAGGAGGAGAGAGAGAGAGAGGATATAATACCTGGTGGGGGAAACTACGAGAGACGCGCGTCTAGAGGCCGAAGCAACGGGAGCCGTCGAAACTTGGTGGTGCTGGCGGTGGTGGAAGACATCGATGTGCTGCTAGCTAAGCTACCCAAGGCAGTTAGCTGGTTGCCGGCCTGGGGTCCAAGATCTGATGGAGAGAGAGAGAGAGAGAGAGAGAGAGAGAGAAGAGATGTGCCGCACTGCCTCCATCTCGATCTGAAATTTTTTGTCGAGGGGTATGGAATTAGGGCGCGGTGGAATGGCGCTATTTATTTTTCAGTGGAACGCTGTTTTTGAGTTAATGAAACGCTATTGTAGGCCGGGTGCGAGGATTTCCTCATTTTTCTCTTCCGGAACGCTATAAATGAATCCCTATAATAACATTCCTAAAAGAACGCTATAATCTAATGCTATAAAATCTCATATTTGTTGTAGTGCTTCGGTGTTATATGCAAAAGTTGATACTTTGTTCACGTTACAGTGTTGATTTGCATGTGTGCTGATTGTTCGATCTGCGTCTTTGGGCACGAGCATGCCCTAAAAGAACTCTGTTTGTACCTAATTTTAAAAAAATTATTCCCGTATAAATTAGTTTTATTAGTGAGAGTGGTCAATATATAATTTCGTAATTCATTTTAATTGTGTTTAAAATGCGTTGCGTCATGCCTTTAGGCATGGGCAAATCCTAGTATATATATACACACACACACACACGGAATGTTTTAAATGAGGAACTCTTACAATGCAGACTCTCCTTTTCCAATCGAATTTCGACGATCCGAACCGCTCAATATGTTCAAAACGTAATTTTAAGAGTACCCACGAGAAATTGGCAAAAAAAAAAGAGACCGGGAAGGGCTTGGTTTGAGCAATTTTTTTTGAACCGTTTAATAAAAAAATGTTCGGATGAAACCCTTCCTGGTCATTTTTTTTGCTGATTTCTCGCGAGTACCTTTAAAATCATGTTTTGATCACATTGAGTGGCTCGGATCATCGAAATTCAATCGGAAAATGAGAGAAATGAGGAGGTCCGCATTTTAACTAAAATGAGTTGGTCCTTAGGAGAGAAGAACTAATATACTGGATGTTTCAAATAATGACCTGTTAAAATGCAGACTCCTCTTCCCCGATCGAATTTCGATGATCCGATGTGCTCAATGTGTTCAAAACGTGATTTTAAAGGTATTCGCAAGAAATCGGCAAAAAAAAAAAAGGGACCGGGAAAAGCTTGATTTGAGTAATTTTTTTATGTTGATTTCTCGTAGGTACCCTTAAAATCACATTCTAATCATATTGAATGGCTCGAATCATCAAAATTCGATCAGAAAATGGAAAAAATAGAGGTCCGCATTTTTTAACTAAAATAATATGGTCCTTATGAGAGAAGGACTATACACACACACACAACCCAATCCAATGGACCTTCTTTTTCTCTATCAAATCTCGATGATCCAAACTGTTCAATATGACCAGAACGTGATTATAAAGGTCCGCGTGAAATCAACAAAAAATATGACCGGAAAGTGCTTCGTCCGAGCAATTTTTCATTGAACGGTTCAATAAAAAATTGCTCAGATGAAACACTATTTTGTCCCTACACTGTTTATGGGGTGTTTTGTTTCATTTGTTAGGCTTTTCAGCCTTTAAACTGTATATTATAACTGTCTATAAATTGCTTGGTTTGTTCTAGGTGTGCATTTGTCATTTCCAGAACTCAGAGGGTTGAGAATAAGAGCTGTGGGCTTAAGCTCACTGGTGCGCGCAGGTCATGTAGTAGTGCGCATAGGTCTTGTAGTAGCACACGCAGGTCTTGTAGTAGCGCGTGCAGGTCTAGTCAGCTTGCAGTGACTTGATCAGTGCATGCTGGTTTCTTCCTGCGCACGACACTCTAAAATAGTGGCCTTCCAGTCTATTTAAACTCTCACAGGAGTCTGTTTTCATCCTATACTAACTGTTCGAGCATGCCATTTATCATATCTTGCACATCGTGTTATAGCTTTAATCCCCATTAAACTGTTCCCCACCCCTAAATGGCTAAAGAATTGATTAATCAAATAGAATCACAACTGTTTTCGCAAATGCCTAAGTAAAGATCGATCTCCAGATTGGGCAAGAGGAGTACCTTAAAACCCTTCTCCTCTTATAACCTGGCTTCCAAACCCAGATATGGTTATGACGGACCAGTGTCTTCACCTTTTCAAATCAAAACAGCGTAGGAAGTGTTTCAAGTTCAGTTCTTTGCGTGTCGGGCCTTCAAACCCAAGTGGCGACTGTGAATTAAGCGCTCATCTGCTAAAGCGCTCCCTCGATCCGCCTTTATATTTTTAGGGTATGTTGCCCACAGGCACATTCTAAGTCCGTTTTTTTTTTTTTTGCTTTACTATCAGTGCTGGGCCACCCATCCTACAAAAATTCATACCACCTTCTTCAATCACCTCAAATGGCAGGGCAAACAGAGCTGGTTGGGCTATAGAGGAAATGAGTCAAAAGATGGACAAGCATATGACTTAGATGCTAACTCTATTGCAAAGGCTGGTTAACTTCTGCACCTCCACAATCCCGAATTTAGATCAGGGACTAAATGCAGGTGATGCCAGGATCGAAGAACCTTCACTTGCGGTCAGAATCAAGCCATGCTCAAAAGTGAAGCTCTCGGACATGTTCAAAGACTTGGCTGCATTCCATAATGCCAAAACTCACCCAAAAGAGGATGTTGGATCCCTGTCCAAAACCAATGCTGAAAGGGAGAACACGAACATCGATAATATCAACCCCAAAGACAAAAGAGTGTATCCCATTGATAGCATAACATTATATAGTTGCGAAGCAAGCAAAGCTTTCCTTAGAGGCCTACTCGACACCACCATGAACCCTCAATCCAGTTGAAAAACCCAACCGAGGACCTTCTCCCACTTTCCCACACCTTTGTTCCCAATTTATGAGAAGCTCCTCGAAGCTGCCCTTATTGACCTGCTCCCTCCAACTCCTTCACCTTGAAAGCTCCCAGCATCCCACAACCCAAGCGCCTATTGTGCCTTCCATCAATGTAACGGCCATTCCACCAATAACTGCTTTTGTCTCCATCACAAGATTCAAGATCTCATCGATAATGAAACCATCCCTCCTCCACAAATGCCAAATACCTTGCCCAAACACGAACAAAACCATCACATGAATTGCATCAACCCCAACTCCACTCAAAACAATCTTACCTCCTCTATATTTGACCCGAGCCACTATATCACACCCAAAACCAAGCCCAAACCCACTATTAATATACCTAAAGTAGTCGGGATTTGCACCCTTGAGAACATAGACCGAGTGTGGGAGTCAACACCAGATGGGTGGCGATTGCTTGGGAAAAATTATCCTCTGATCTTTGAGAAGTTCAAGGTTGGGTTGGCTTTTGAATCTGTGGAACACGACCCATTTGGATAACTTCTACGCAACCAAACCATCAACGGGATCTTCAATGGCATAAATATCCATCCCCACTAGTGCATTATCGACAATTGGTCTTCAATAATAAGCTCCAAGCCAACAC
The DNA here is from genome assembly GCA_019656275.1 of Rhododendron kiyosumense. Classification (NCBI taxonomy): domain Eukaryota; kingdom Viridiplantae; phylum Streptophyta; class Magnoliopsida; order Ericales; family Ericaceae; genus Rhododendron; species Rhododendron kiyosumense. Next base: position 2,616,786 of record BPLS01000514.1, on the reverse strand, counting down.
AAAGTCTAAGGGTGGATCAAAATCCGAATGATGCCCAGGATAGTGTGGAAGAACTGGAACCAACAAAACACCAAGAGGAGGCCTTTGAAAGGGCAGTGGCTACAAAGAACCATGAATGCAATGAAGCCAATCCATGAATGGAGTCTTCCATGAGTTTTTCAAGTCAAGTCTAGGGAGGCAACGGGGTGGATATTGGGATAATCATACCGGGTACCCAAAAATGTTCTTGTACGCGAATCTGCCCCGATAACCAAACGAGGTGGGACTAGCTGTTCCATGACCAAACCGAACGGGTTTCGGGTTATACCCGAACCGATCGGGTAACCGCATAAAAACAATATCTTCATCAACCCAGGAACGAAATCATTCATGAGACAAAAATAGATCACATTCAATGCTCAAAATAAACCCTATAAAACCTTAAATCAGTTCAAATCCATAGATATTTCCAAGTCAAATACATGTATCTTATACCCAAAACCTATACGTGTACAAATACATCCATTACAAACCTATAAATGTACAAATACATGCTTGATAAGGCTTTGAAGGAATGGGGTAGATCGCAGTAGCGAAGAGTAAAACACCCTTTGATTTCATTTGGCGACCATGAATATGACGAAGTTGGATGGAGAGAGAGACCTAAACTAGAAATCAACGCTGCTTCGATGATCGACGATGACGGTGAGAAAGAGAGACGACAGATAGAGAAGAGAGGCTTTGGTGTGAGAGTTTGTGATTTTGTGAGAGAGAGGGCCGATTCTGATTTCTGTGAACCCTTCTGTTATTGTTAGTATGTGTGTGTGTGTGTGTGTGTGTATATATATATATATATATATATATATTTATTTATCTCACTCCAGGTCCTTACACCTTAACACATGCAACAAGATGGTCCCTAATGTTTTTGAAAGTGTGCACTTTGACCCCTGGTCTCTTTATATATATATATATATATATGGTTTCGGTTTGAGTATCAATTCGGGTATCTGCTGAACCATAACCAAACCGAACCCATTCGGTTATCTCACATCCTCCACCATACCCGCACCCACAAGGAATTTTTCGGTTATGGTTTGCGGAAAAAAATCGGTTACGGTTCGGTTCACTTTGCCATCCCTAGTCAAGTCAAGTCTTTTCCTTGTTTTCAAGTTGTTTGATTTAAGTCAGTTTGTGCTTCGAGTCTTTCACGTCTTCGAGTCTGTATGTGTTTAGTTTTCATGTCATTGTCAAGAAAAAGAAAAAAAAATCAAAAGAGAGTCAGTTTCGCAGTCCTGAACTACGTTATGACCTAATTCGTTTACAAAAGGGATACATAGGCAGCTTTTCCCCGAGGTTCGGTCACGATCTTTCGAGTCAATCCTTCACAGGTCGATCCCATTTTTTGCAATCAATGTCGAGCCTCTTGTGTCAAAATTGTGATAATAAACTTCCGTTTTGTGATAATCTCTTAACTTGAAATTGTTTTACACCATCAATTGAGAAATCAAAACATGAGAAAAGTTTTCGATTGAGCCTTTGCCCTTGCAAGAAGAAGAATTTCATGGGACCACTCCCTGACGCCATCAAGAAGCGATGCTTTGGCTGGTGGGAAAAAAACTCATTAGATCAAAACCTCAAAATGTGATCTAGGTAAAAGTTAGGCCACACAAATCTCTTAACTTGCATCTAGGATCCAGTTATCATGTTGTGCAATTCAAAATAAAGAAAAGAATTCTTTTCTTTTATCAAACGCTTGAAGATATATATTCATTGATACCCCATTTGAGCCTAAATCGATTTCTTTAAAAGAACCTAGCTAGGCAGTTATCCCCCACACCAGGGTGAAATGAGGAAGACAAAAGTGCCCAATACATGGTTATCATCGGTGCATAGCATGAAAGTGCCAAATACATGGACACAATGAGATGCAAAACATTGAAGAAAAATCAAAGAAAGCTCAAAATTTAAAGCATCAAGAATGAAAGTGCCAAACACATAGGCACAACAAAGTGAGAAGAAAATCAAGTGAAAGGATACGCCCACCAAAAGCAAAAAGGGCACAAAAATGTTCAAGATGGTTGCTAGCTTTCGAAACCCAAAGAAAATGAAAATTATCAAGCCTATTATCCTTTCTTTGTTAAGCTAAACCTTGGCCACATTACAACCCAAAAAGTCCTTTTGTATTGGAAAGCGCAACTTGATAGCAAGAATCCTAGGCGTTAAATGGCATGATCAATACTTAAAGAAAAAAAAAGGGGTTATTTGCAAGGACACCCCTTTAACTATCACGTTTTGTCAACTTGACCCCCTCATGTTTAAAACTCATCAACCTCACCCCTTCAACTATCAAAACTCATCAACATCACCCCTGTGGCAAAATCCGTTAAAATTTTGGACGGAAACGAGTGAAAAGACAAATATATCCTTCGTATGTTAAAATAGGATTTTGTATCTGGGTGTTCAGACAAATAAGCCAAAGTGGCTTATTTTTTATCTTTATTCAAATTTTTTTCGTATCACTTGGCTTATTGTCAATTTTCTGGGGATTATTGTATCCTCATGACAAGATGAATCTAAAAACTAAAAAATTTTGACCAAAATCTATTTTTTTATAAATAAAGATGAAAAAATTGACTAATTAAAATTTTTTCGTTTTTATTATAAAAAAATAGATTTCGGTCAAAAAATTTTACTTTTTAGATTCCTCTTGTCGTGATGATGCAATAATCTCCAAAAAATTAATAATAAGCCAAGTGATACGAAAAAAATTTGAATAAGAATAAAAAATAAGCCACTTTGGCTTATTTGTCCGAACACAAAATGGATTAATTATTGTTTTACAATCAAACCCAGAATCGGGAAACCATAGACGAGTTCATGTCGACTCTCTCACCGGCGACGAGTTCATCGTCGAGTTCATTAGAGCAATGGAATTATGGTTTCATTTTTCCTCTCTCTCTCTCTCACACACATCACACACACACGAACACAGATTCCAATTAAAACAAAACCCATTTCAGATTCAAGTAATCTTAACCCCACAATCAAACTATCTAATCTCTCTCTCTCAGACGCACACCACACACACACTCGCACACCACACAGCAGCAGCGGATGACGTCGGCGATGGATTTGAGTTCGGTGTAGAGGCGGTGGAGGGTGGAGGTGTAGTGGAGGAGGGCGTCGAAGATGGGTTTCTATAATTGGGGGTGCCGCGGCCGACGGCGTTTGTGGCGGCGATGACAGTGGGTGTGGAGGTTTCAGATTCAAGTAATCTAAAACAAAACCCATTTCAGATTCAAGTAATCTAAACTCCAAAATCAAATTGTCGTCTCTCTCTCTTTCCCTCTCATAGACGCACACCACACACACACACACCACACAGCAGCTAGAGTGGCAAATGACGTCGGCGATGGATTTGACTTGGTGGAGAGGCTGTGGGTGGGTGGAGGATGGAGGCTTAGTGAAAGAGGGCGTCGAAAATGGGTTTCTGTAATTTGGGGCGCCGCCGCCGCCGATGTCGGTGGGGGCGGCGGCGGCGGCGGCGGCGGTGGGCATGGGAGTTTCGGTGGTGAGGAAAGTGAAGAGTGAGGCGAAAAGGAAGAGATAGATGCGGTGGTGGTTGGACTGCCATGTTTGTGTCTGGTTGGGGTGAGAGGGTTGAGTAGGAGAGAGAGAGAGGGAGAAGAAGAAGAAGTGGTGAAGGGCATTTTAGGGTTAGAATTCTCTTTCCGTCTAGGTTACATATTTTCCCGTCCAAAATGTTAACATTTTTTAACAGAATTGGACGGAATGGGTGTAGTTGATGAATTTTGATAGTTAGGGGGGTCAAGTTGATGAGTTTTAAACATGAGGGGATCAAGTTGACAAAACATGATAGTTAAAGGGGTGTCCTTGCAAATAACCCAAAAAAAAAGGTCAAGGCATTGTGCGAAGCTCAGATCAACCAAAGCATAAATCAAAACAGGGCATTTTGAAATGTAAAGGTCATCATCAGCAACCTAGAGCATGGTTCATGATAAAAACTCTCGTGTTTTGACAAAACAAGATTAAGAGATTCAAATCAATATCACTTGATGGAGTAAAACAATTTCAAAATCCCAAAGGGAGAATCACAAAAACCTGATTTTGGACATAAATTGTGGGGCATGACTGCCATTTTCCAGAATAAACCTTCGAATATTCAAACTCTCCGCCTAATCAGGGGCACAATTGGAAAGTCGCTCCATTGATAAAGGGTCTCCCTTCCTTCGTATATTTGAATCAACATAATCTTGTCAAAATCTACCCCTTTGCCAAAAGGTCAAACCAGTCATCTTAGTGTTTTCGATTCTCATTCCATGGAAGTCTTTTCGATGCATGGAAGGAAACCACTCCTGAGAGAAGCTCGTTGGGCTGAAAATCTCAAGGGCGGACAGACCCAAGCAAAAATTAGAGCAAAAGCCTGCTAGGTCGAAAATCTGCAAGGGTGGCCTAGGCAAAAGTGATGGCAGAAAATTAAAAGGCTCGCTAGACTAAAAACCCGAAAGGATGGTACTAGGCGAAATTTAGAGCACAAAAGAAGAGTGTTAATACCCAAGCGAAACCATAGCCTATACTATGCTGAGACCATCAACGAAATCAAAGAAAAGAATCAGAACTGGGGATTCGTCAACCACTGGGGCACATCAGTCCAATACCACTTACCAACAGGGCAAGCATATGTTCGACTTCAAGACTGGGGCATGAACACCCAAGGCTCAAGATGACCAAAGGCAAACTCTAGCCGAAGTCGAACTCAAGCTCAAATCTCAAGCTCTGACCATAGTCAAACTCAAGTTCAAACCAACTCCAGCTCAAGTCTAACTCCAATAGTTCTTGACCAAAGATAAACTCATGTTGAAGCCGTCCAAAGGCAAACTCAGGCAAACTCCAGTTCAAAGCCCAAGCCCCATCCGAAGGCAAATTAAAGCCCCATCCAAAAGCAAACCCTAGCTCGAATCTGAAACCCTGAAAATACCAGTCTTCTAGCCAGGAACAATAAAGCAAAAGGGTACTCAAACGTGTCCTTTATTTTTTGGAAAAAGAAAAAGAAATATCGTCGTCATCATCATCAAGTGTCGGAATGCGAGTCTCACTTTCTAGTCTTGACCAAATTCCACTAGGAGAGTATGGTCGTCTTTCGCATATGTGTTTGTCAGCATGACTACTTCACTTTTTGCCATAGATTTGGCATTGTAGAGACCCGAATAATTTTTAATCATTGAATGCTTATAAATTGCTTAATTGGGAAAGTACAGTTTATTTGGTGGTTTTTAAGTTGAGGATTGAAGTGAAAGAATAGAAGATTGAGGGAGTGTGAGTGTAATATATAGAAATAGGGGTATAAAAGGGGAGTCTGTGGTGTAGGAGATCATTATATCTCCTCTTGTATCTCTCTCACTCTCCCATCCTTTCTCTCTCTCTCTAGCCGACCCTCTCTTTCTCTTATCCTTTCACTCAAAACTCCACTCCATCTCACAATAACCTCAAAGATTGACCTCCTTTCGGCCCTCCAATCATGTTCTTTGAGCTCGAAATTCCTTGGGTTAAGCTTGGAGCGAAGCTTTGGAGTTTGTCGAGGCTAGGGCTCGTTGGAGTCGCTTGAATCACAGCCATCGTTGCGAGGTAGGGACTTCTTTGCCTCTTTTATGTGTTTATATATTGATCAGGTGTAGAAATCATGCCTTGAATCATTGGATGTTGTGTTTTGGTTGCCCTTGAAATTCTGCAGAATCGTTACTCGTAATGTCACTGTATCGATACGAACTTTTTGTTGTATCAATACCACCTCAATAACATAGTATCAGGATTCCTGATTTGATTGTTGTATCGATACGGACTTTTTGCCTTATCCATACCAGGGCCATATGGACAGTTTTATTCACGCTGCTCCCGCTTCGATTGATTTGAACCCCGAACACCTCTAACACCTTTTTGACACTTCCTAACATATCTCAAGCATGTTCAATTCACTTCCTATGATTCATTGATGCTATCGTTGATTCGTTGGCCTTCCGTTAGTAAGGAACGAATAGGAATCACTTGATGAAAACTACGTTGTTATGCATCTTATCGATTGATTAATACATGGAAATGTTTGTAGCATACTTGTAGCATTGTTGGTGTAATGACCCTGATTGTTGGTAAATAAAAATTTTGTTAAACATTTGAATTTTATTTTAATTACTTGAAATTTGCTTTTAAAATTCATTTTTAATTTCTAATAATCCGTCATAATTAGATTTGAGACTTATAAAATTATATCTTTTCGCACCGGACAATCTAGTCTTTTTCTAAAGACAAGTATGCTTATAGAAGCACTTGTATATTTTCCTAGTGAGTAAAATAAAATCTTAAAATTACATTTTTTGGCTAGAAATCCTACTTGGCAAGTATAATTAGCTTCTAACCGATTAGTTAGAGAAAACCAATTACCAATTCAATCTAGTTACATTCCCCTAAGCCTAGATAAACCTTTTCAATCATCTTTAAACCTTTCCAACCCTAATTGAACCTTTTGGACCAAAGGAAGTCATCATTATGCCACCAAAAGTAGTAATCATTATGCTTGTCATGCATGCAAACCTAAGGATCATAGCCTAAACCTAATTAGCCACCAAGCCTAAACCTAATTAGCCACCAAGGTTGCTTTCCTAGATCTTTCCCTAGGTATATATATGTATATAAACCTCATAACCTATTATAAGTATGCCTATATATACATAGATATACTTTCTAGGAAAATCCTCACCCATTGGACAAAGCTTTGCACTTGAAAGCTTAGCTTTAATCATTACCTTTCCTTAAACTTAATAGGATTACTTAGCACTTGAGTATACTTATATATAGATAGACATATATATAAGTACATAGTCCTAGGAAGAGAGAGAGAGAGAGAGAGAGAGAGAGAGAGAGAGAGAGAGAGATGGGCCGAGAGAGAGAGAGAGGACACATATGGGGTGTGCCCATTAAGTTATAATGGTTGTAATCAGGGGACATGCTGACACACAGGGGACAAAACATGCTGATTTTATAAAAATTTTAATATTTATCAGGTAAAATCATTTTAACTCCAGCATTAACGGGACACAAAAGTAATACTATGCACATTTGCGTATGTATATAGGCATGTACAATCAGCCGATAATGCACTCTATAAGAGTCTTATGTCTATATAAAGGACCCTTTAGGGTTCCGAAAAACAACGAATTGATATACCAATACTTTCTCTTCAGCCACGAAATTCTACAAAAATACACTCTCAAATCTGCTCTACAAAAGCCCCAACCTCCCGAAGGCAGCCACCAACACGACGATTAAACCTCGAAGTTCAAACCCTAACCCTAGGGTTTTCAAGAAACAAATTAGTCAATCTCATTCAATCTGAGGCAATCAAGCCACTGAGGGATCAAGGTGGTGAGGCCCAGGGGCCTCTGGTTCAATTTATTTCCTATTTTTACGTTTAATCATAACATTTTGATTATTTATTAATCGTGTAGTCTGGTGTGAGGAAGAACATCGGCCAGAAAATCAATCCCTCGGCCGATACATCAAACCAAGAGGATCTTTCGGCCGTGACATCCATTCACCAGCCACGAGATCCATTCTTCTGGGACAGATCTGTTTATTCCTGCTTTCTAATGGATGCTTTCAATTACTGTCTTAGCTCACCATTGACTATTTAAAGACTAAAAACTAATTACGTGTTTGGATTAAATAAAGCATGCATTAATCCTATGTTGAACAACTATGGGCCAGTCTCACGACTGGGCAAGGAGGGGTACCTAATACCTTCCCCCTTATTGTATTTTTGGCTCCTATGCCCGGAATCTCTATCTGTTTTTCCTAGTTTTAATAAATTAGGTGGCGACTCCGTTTTGATGATAACCACTATCGTGTGGCGATGTTCCTAGCCATGGGAATATCCACGATTTTGGTTTATGAAGCAAACAACCAAACAATTAGCAACCTTCAATTTGTATAGCGATGCCTCGCTTCAGGGAGGTGTCTACAATTTTTGGCAACTCTGTTGGGGACTTGAGAGCCATAACTAGAAAGTTTGACATAAGACTAACACATGCTTTATTTAATTCATTTATCATATGCATCGAGCGGGCAACTTCGTTGAGTTCACCTAATACCCCGGCATGTCACGAGCTATGTTAGGGTTCCAGCAAACTCCACAATCACTTGTACCTAGTGGTATATCAAAAAGGAAATCGTCCAATTGTCACCTATGATGGGCTAATGAAAGGACTGGTGCTCTTTGACAATGGAGCACCCTTGAGACTACCCAAACCTTACATGTGTAAGAAAGCCATAGAACTTATCAAACTAAGACAGGAACCTACAAGCTAGGAACCTACTTGCATTTGTTTGTAAAAGTTCTTCATCACACCCATTGTATATATGTATGTTGTAAAGTTTTCTTTTACAGGTTAAACCTTAGGGGCCTCTTAAGATCGAATGAAAGTGGGTAAGCTAAACCAATCTAACTAAAGCAAAATTTTTCAGGAAAAATGGTTGCATCATTGTTCATGTTTGATACACACTCTCAAACTATCACTGAGCTGTCTGGCCCGCTCTACTCTGTTGCCAAGAATTTCGACCCATCCAAATATATCACTCTGGTGAATCAACCAAGGCCTATGGTAATTATCACTAAAGACAATCATGTCATGTTTGCAACAACAGTCGATGAAGAAGAGATAGAAGACATAATCGAAGAAGAAGGGTTTCGTAGGGTCCCAATATATTTCTATGACCCTTATGCATCCACCGACGACTATTGGCCAACTGATGAGGTTGACAACTCTGAAACTGAAGAAGCAAAGGAAGAAGAATCTGCTGACAATCGTCCACTAGACGAAATATCACTAAACCTACTCTTTGATGAGGGGGTCACCAACAATGAAATAAGGGTGATTCACCTCATCACGGATAGCTTTGGTAATTGGTGGGGATTTGTTGGCACACGAAAAGTCGACAACAACGATGAAGCAGAGATTGAAGCTAAACTGGAGGAGATAACGACAATAGCAAATCAAATGGCCCTCCAAGACCTATAGGGTGACAGTAATGAAAGTGCGAATCAAGATGATAGCGAAGTGCTGATGATTAACCTTTGTGTTGAAAAAGATTGCTTTGAGCTGATTGTGGATGCTGAAAAAGGGGCTTACCCAAATTGGACCGTGGTAACATACTCTAAAATACAAAATACAAAATGAAAAATGCTGATTCCAATCTTAGTTCCGATTCCGATTCCGACTCCGAGTCAACTCAATCCGAGTCTAGCTTTTCATCTTTTCAAACCGCTGAGTCTAGTGAGGAAAATCTAGTCAAAACACCAAGGCATGACATTTATTTGGAATTCGACTCTAAAATGTCTTTTGACAATTTTAGTAATGAGAAGGAAGATTTAGAGTATTTCATCTTGCCTATGATTAACTGTGTGGATCTGACAATCCAAATTTTGAGGAAGAAATTCCCAAAGAAATTCTAGAATTCATCGAGAGAGAAGAGGAGAGGCACGCTAAACCTTTTTCTGAGGAAATAATCACAACAAACATAGGCTTTGAAATCGAGCCCAAATTGGTTAAAATTGGTGCAACACTATCTTCTTAAGAAAGTGAAAAACTAATCCTTTTGCTAAAAGAATACAAAGATGTTTTTGCCTGGTCTTACAAGGACATGCCTGGAATAGACCCTGAAAATGTTCAGCACAAAATTCCCCTACATCTGGATGCAAACCCAGTTAAACAAAAGCTAATACGTATACGCCCCGATTGGGTCTTAAAGATAAAAGAGGAAGTCATTAAATAAATCAACGTTGGTTTTCTCATAGTCACCGAGTATCCACAATGGGTAGCCAATATCATTCCAGTGCCGAAGAAAACTGGGGGAATTAGGGTCTATGTGGATTTCCGAGATCTCAACAAGGCCAGTCCGAAGGATGACTTCCCATTACCACACATAGATGAACTTGTGGACATCACTGCAGGGCATGCATTGCTATCTTTCATGGATGGGTTTTTTTGGGTATAATCAGATTCTAATGTCTCTTGAAGATAGAGAGAAGACTACCTTCACTATGCCATGGGGAACTTACTGCTACCGAGTGATGCCATTCAGGTTGAAGAACACTGGAGCCACTTACCAAAGGATGGCAACAACACTGCTGCACGACATGATGCACAAAGAAGTCGAGGCGTATGTCGACGATATGATAGTCAAATCAAAGGGAAGGGAAGGACACTATGAAGCACTTCAAAGGTTCTTTGAGAGGATTAGGCAATACAAGCTATGACTTAATCCTCAAAAGTGCACTTTTGGGGTAACGGCTGTTGGCAAAATGTTAGGGTTCCTTATCACTCAAAGAGGAATTGAGGTGGACCCTTCCAAGATATAGGCTATCATGGAAATATCACCACCAAAGACAGAGAAGGAAGTAAGGAGCTTTCTGGGGAAGGTACAGTTCATCAGTAGGTTCATTTCAAAGCTCACAGCCACCTGTGAACTTTTCTTCAAGCTTTTGAAAAAAGACACTGATTTCGAATGGACTCGGGACTGTCAACAAGCATTCGAGGCAATCAAAGAGTATCTTCAAAATCCACCTGTATTAACATCACCCACCCCTAGGAAGCCATTGATTCTATATCTCTCAGTGACGGACAAATCCATGGAATGTATGCTAGCAGAAGAAAATGAAGCCAAAGTAAAGTGCGCCATATACTACCTCAGCAAGAAGATGATGGACTATGAAACAAGGTATACTCCCCTGGAGAAAACCTGCTAGGGGCTAGTAGGGGCTACAAAGAAGCTAAGGCACTACCTATTAGCACATTCGGTAGTGCTGGTTTCTCGTTTAGACCCAATCAAAATATCTTTTAGAGAAGCCAGAACTTATTGGAAAGTTGGCTAGGTGGTTATTGCTACTAGTAGAATTCGATCTCAAATGCATGACAAGGAAATCAGTGAAAGGAAGGACTGTGGTAGAGTTCTTGGCAGACCACCCCATGATAGAAGCCGAGGTAGAGGACTTCATGTTCCCTGACGACGAAAACATCTTGTGTCTCCTAGATGATACCTGGCAGCTTTACTTCGATGGAGCATCAAACCAACGTGGATATGGCATAGCGGTATTGCTAGTTTCCCCAAATGACTCTCATATTCCTCTGTCATATAAACTGAGGTTTGAAGTCACCAACAATCAAGCTGGGTACGAAGCCTGCATTGCTAGAATGGAGGCAGCCTTGGAACTAGGGGCAAAAAGGGTGGAAGTCATTGGAGATTCAAACCTGGTGGTGTCCCAAGCATGAGGAGACTGGAAGGTCAAGGAAGACACGCTAAAGCTATACCACTCTGTGTTGGAAGATCTAATTCCACAATTTGATTCAGTCATCTTCACACACACTCCACAAGTGAGCAATAGATTTGTTGACACTCTAGCAACATTGACTTCTATGGTCGAGATACCCTTGGGATTCACAATGCGGCCTCTCATGATCGAGCAGAAGGTCAAACCAGCATGCAATTGTGCCTTCGCTAAAGAAGGTGAGGATGATGGAAAGCCATGGCATGAAGATGTGAGGAAATTCCTGGAAGAGGGGGAGTATCCCTCCGAAGCCACTTCAAAGGACAAGATGGCCCTACGAAAGTTTGCCGTCTAATTTATAGTCTACGGAGGAGCACTATATCGAAGAGCGCATATGGGCCCTAATCAACTTTATGTCACTATATTAAGGTGATGGCAGAAATACATGAAGGAATCTGTGGGCCACACATGAATGGAGCAACAATGGCAAAGAAAATCATGCGTCAAGGATACTACTGGACTACAATGGAGGCTAATTGTGCTAACTACGTCCGCTGGTGTTACAAATGTCAAACTCACGCTGATCACATGCATATCCCCCCGCAGAATTATATAGCATGACGTCCCCTTGGTCATTCTCCACTTGGGGGATAGACGTCATTGGGAGTATAAATCCAAAGGGAAAATACAAACATCAGTTCATCTTGGTGGCTATTGACTATTTCACCAAATGGGTAGAAACCGCTTCTTATGCTACCCTCAAAACCACTCATGTGGCTAATTTCATTCGTGCCAATATCATGTATCAGTATGGTGTACCTCACAATTCATCTGCAACAACGGGTCACATTTCAAGGGAGCAACAAAGAAGCTCTATGCTGAATTTGGGATACAGAATCATCGGTCATCTACTTATCGACCTCAAACTAGTGGAGCAGTTGAGGCTGCAAACAAGAACATCAAGAGGATTCTGCGAAAGACTACCGACATCTACACAGACTGGCCAGAAATGCTACCTCTGGTACTATGGGGCTATCAAATTACCAAAAGGACTTCAACTGGGGCAACCCCTTACTCCCTGGTCTATGGGATGGAAGCTGTCTTGCCTATCGAATCCGAGCTACCTTTGCTAAGAGTTTTAGCTGAAACTGGAATGATCGAAGAGGACTGGGTTCAAAACCGCTACGAAGAGTTGGCATTGCTAGATGAAAGGAGACTAAGAGCATTATACCATGTGTAAAGGCCTCGTTTGATTCGCGGATTGAAAATGATGGGATTAATAGTCCTGGATTAATTTCATCCCTTATTTCATCCAATCCTATGTTTGATTCGTGTGGTATTAATTATGGGATAAAGAATAGTATTTTTTTTAAATCCAAAAACATTTTTCGAAAAAAGAAACTTTTGAAAAATAAACATTTTGTAACGCCCCCAAAATTAGGGTACGTTAAATAAAACAATTTTATTGATAAAATCAAATGGAGTTTGGCTCTTATTACAACAAAACTCTCACAGGAGTTCAATATTACAAAAGAGAGGGATAACTAGGGTTTCCTATCTACAGCTTCTCTTGCTTCTCCATCCTAGCCAGCTCCTCGGCTCCGAACGCCTCCAAGGTGTACAGCTCGTCCTGTTCATCTACAAAATCTGACACATTATACCAGCGTCGCCACCAATATAATATGTCAGGGTCACCAAAAAGGCAACACCGTGAGCTACGAAAGCTCAATAGAATAATCTCATACCCACTAACCCATAACTTACAAACAAACGATCATAACACATCCACATTCTCGATCTAACGTTGGTGTCCAAGTTTCTCTTTGTTTCTCCTAGTCGACTCGTCGTAGACCGTGTCAATCATTTCCATTTACAAAAAACCTTTCAAAAATCATTTGCATTGGCTCCGTACCGCGGATAACCAAGCCTTTCAAAAATCTTTAGCATTGGCTCCGAACTGCGGATAACCAAGCCTTTCAAGAAATCTTTAGCATTGGCTCCGAACCGCGGATAACCAAGCCATACACACCCAACCTCGGTTCCGCCGTTCCGGGTTCCCGAGTATCCTCACAATGGTTCCGCCGCACCGGGTTCCCATTGGCACACATTGCATTGGCTCCTCTCGGCGGATAACCAAGCTATACCTCACCATGGTTCCGCCGGTCCCAGTTCCCATGGGAACGCACACACCCTCACAATGGTTCCGCCGCTCCGGATTCCCATTGGAACATACACACACCTCACACAATGGGCAAGTCCGGCCACATTGCGGTTTCCAAAACATTTCAACATTTTCAAACACACCCTAGGTGTCATGTTTCTACTTTCTCGATTCTCGTGTCTCGTTACATGCAAAGACTCCGTGGTAGGACAAAAGTAAACATTATTCATCGTAATCCAACAAGATCATCCAACTCTATATTTAACATGCTCAAATCAACGCTTAAAGCATAACGCCACAAGTAATACAAGCAATTCATCTTAAAGATCAAAATACAAATACTTGAGATGAAAAGTGATTAAAGATAACCACATATACATAGGGATAGGGGTAAGAGTATCCTACCTTGATCCGAAACTAGTCGGAGCCGAATAAGCGAGTTGGAAAATCCTACGGGCGGTGAAAGTTCCAAATCTGGACCGAACTTCGGACGGCAGTAACTCGGTCAATCTTTGGCCAAATAGAGTCGTTCTTAGGTCGAGAACGAAGCTCAAGAAATTCTCTACAACTCTCGTGAAGAAAGTTAATCCTAGAAATGAACTTAGGTAGGAGAAAAATGAGGATGAAGGAAGTGACAGTAAGCTGTCAGGAAATGAAAATCCAGAATTTTCACTGAACTTCGGATGACAATATCTTTGTCATTTCTTAACCGATTGGGGTGGTTCTTGGATCTAACTTCAAGGTTTCGAAGTGCTCTACAACTTTCCAGAAGGAAGTTGGTCCTAAACACTACTCTAGGCAGGAGAAAATGGAGGATTTCCGAAGGGACAGTAGGCTGCCCAGAAAATCAGAAATGGTTTTCTAGAGAGAAGGAAGAGCAAATGCTTGAGGTGTGAGTTCAAAGCATGAGAATGGCCTTCTATTTATAGGCAAGAGCTTGGCCCTCTCCTCTCTCTCTCTCTAAGTCTCACCTTGACACTTGGCAAGAGATCATGGAAGATCAAAGGCAATCCTAGGCTTGCATGGCTATTTTTGTACTAAGATTTGATCTTGGATCAATTGAATGGTGGAGATGAGATTGGTACAAGATCCAAGGGTCTAACAATTGCAAGGTGTATAAAAGAGTACAATGGAGTTATGATTTGGTTTGGAAGAAAAGAAATCCTAAGGATTTGAAGTACAACAAAAATCAAGGTCAAGATACACATCTAATCTCCTTCCTCCTTTCTTCCCTCCTTCCTTCCTCTCTCTCTCTCCGGCCTCTCTCTCTCTCTCTCTCTCTCTCTCTCTCTCTCTCTCAAGTACACACACACATATATACATGCATACAATGTACAAGAAAACAAATAAACAAAAGGTACTTTTGTACCAAGAGATCAAAGGAGACTAAAAGGCTAAGATTTACTCCATAACTAATGAATTAAACACATGGTACTTAAGGCAATACTTTAACCAAATAATGTACTAATGTATCTAGGTAGATCAAAAACCCCAATAAAGAATAATAAAAGAGTACATAAGAATCTTAGGTGTTAAAATCCTCCAATAAAATATTGTATATCATCCCATGGGATTTTTGAAAAAGATTAGTTTATTAAAATCCTTGTACTTGGTAAAAGACTAACCCCTTTATCCATTGGATAATAAATCCCCTAACTTCTATTGTCCAATGGACAATAGTAATTAGGTAACTTTTATATTAAAATAATGGGTACTTTAGCACATGGGGTTAAAAGAAAATATTAAATTAATCAACCCATGTACTATGTTGAAGAGTAAACTTATTACCCAAAGGATAATAATCCTCCTAGCTCTTATTGTCCAATGGACAATAGTTACTAGGGAACATTTAATATTAAAATATTCAAAAAGGTACTTTAAAGTAATCAAAAAGTTACTTTTTCAATATTCTTAGTACTGTAACCAAGTAGACATTTAATATAAACAAATGGGGTTCTTTTATCCAATGGATAATAGTTTCCCTAACATTTATTATCCAATGGACAAAGAATAAAACCAAAATAATTAAATGAAAAAAATATTAAATTCTTAGTCTAGGGTTTAAAAGGTTCAAAAGGTTCACGAGGGGCAAAACGGTCATTTTGCGGTTAGGGAAAAGCAATTCGGTGGCTTGCTAGCTCGGTTTCTCCAACAAGTCGGTTAGAAACTAACTAAGCTTGCCAAATGGGCTAAAGTGCAAGAAATCAAATTTGAAGGGGCAAAAACGTAATTATAACAAACCTTGGAAATTAATAGCAATTACAATAAAATTCAAATATTTAACGAAATTTTTAACGACCAAAAATCAGGGTCGTTACACATTTTAAAACAAATAATTTGTGAAACATTTTAATTACAAAACAATTTGGGAAAAGTTTTTTTTTTTTTGAACTAATTTTTGAAAAAAAAAATTCTGAAAAAAGTGGAAAAAAAACTAGTTTTTGAAACTTTTTTTTTTGAAGAAAAAGGTTTTTTGAAAACATTTTTCAAACAAAATAGTTTTTGAAATCATTTTTTGAGAAAAGAAAGTTTTAAAAAACATTTTTCGTATTTTTTTAACAAAAATAATTTCTGAAAAGATTTTTGAAAAACATGAAAGTTTTGAAAATATTTTTTTTTAAAAAGTTTTTGTAAATTTTTTTTGAAAAATAAGAAAGTTTTGAAAAACATATTTTTAAAAAAAAGTTTGTTCAAAACAATTTCTGAAATTAATATTTTTTAAAAACATTTTCTTAAGTTAATATTTTTTAAATTTTTTTTAAAAACATTTTCTGAAATTAATATGAAAGAAAATAATTCTGAAAATTCTTTTTGAAATCAATCTCAATATCATCGAAATATTTTTGAAAACAATTCCTTATTTGTTAATCCTATGTAATCCCACCTCCCCCCTAGGATTATTTAGTACCCCCCATATAGGGATAAAATTAATCCTAGGATTAATAATCCCGACAGTCATTTCGGGAACCAAACATGGGATAACTCAGGATTAGGTATATGTAGTCCTATCCCAGGCAGTAAATCCGCGAATCAAATGAGGCCAAAGGGTATTAACGCCGCATTGCACGAGCATTCAACAAGAAGGTGTAGCCACGAGATATTAAGGTGGGGGATGTGGTGCTCAAACCAATCCGTCGCCACATTTCTGACCCAAGTGGCAAGTTTAGACTAAACTGAGGAGGACCTTACTTTGTCAAACGCATACTGTCCGAAGGAGCAACATACATCGTAGACTTGGATGGGATGGAATTCACAGCACCAGTCAGCATTGATAAGCTGAGGAAGTATTACCCCAGAGAGATGCTTGTTGGGTCGAAAACCACAAGGGTGGGCGAACCCAAGCAAAAATTAAAATAGCCTGCTAGGTTGAAAACCCGCAAGGGCGGCTTAGGCAAAAACTAAGGAATAAATAAAGCGCTCGCTAGACTGAAAACCCGCAAGGGTGGTTTAGGCAAAATCAAGAGCATAAAAGAAAAGGAAAATACTTGAGTGAAACCTAGCTAATAAAACAAAAACAAAACAAATCTTTGTTGGAACTACGTTTATGGCCTGATTCCCTCCATGGGATACGTAGGCTATCTTTAGATTAAGATTCGGCCACTGCTATCACTATTACTTCCGAATTTTCAGGTCTATTAAAAAACATGGCCACTATCAAACCACGACAAAGAAATTTTTTAATAAAGCAACCAAAGTTTTATTATTTCCAAGGAAAAGCGAGTTCAAACAATTCTCAAATCTATGAAAGCTAGAATAAAGGAACATCTTTTAAAGCATAAGCAAAGTGTCAATCTCTAGGTCTTCCTTCTCTTTGCACTCTTGTCTTCCAAAAGGTCTTTCTCCAACCAACGTTTATACGAACCAGATAGCTTGTTAGCGAAATTCTCAGCAACCTCTTGCATCACCCTATTTGGCTAAAAACAAAGCACATTTCGATGAAAGTTGGCATCATGGGCCTTGGAGACAGCATATTCAAGATCACCCAAAACTTTGGTTTGTTCAGCCCCGAACTGTCTTTGAAAACGAGTAGGAAAGTAGAAGGTAACCTGAGTGATACCAATCATTGCTACACCAAAATGGTTCATGGTACTTGCAGTCATGCTCCCAACACCATACCAGGGGCAAACCCATTGAATCTGATCGCCCTTGCGATTCTCCATCCATGCCTTCCAAGCATCCTTAGTTGGAAACTGTCTAGTTACACGATGCTCCGTGCAGTGGTTTGAAATATAAGGAAGTAACTCAGGCGCATCCCATACCCTCAACTTCTCATAAAGCCATACCTGTAGAAAACAAGGGAAGATTACAAGCTGTGAGAACATGTGAGTCAAAACAAAAGAGTGACGAGCGAAAAGATAACTTGGCAATAAACAAGTAAAAGAGCGAACATGTAGTAACAAAGGATTGCCTTAGAACTGGGCTGTTGGATTACCTTTCACCACGTCAAGACCTATCAAGGTCTCTGCTAGCACCAAACCAGTGAAACTTATACGGTTTCCAATCAGTTGAGCGAAATCAAGCAATATAGAATCAGCATGGCCAGAGGAAGGGCCGAGCAAGTAATAGTGAAGAAGGCAGATACACAGTGCTTGAAAGCACGCTTTCTGACGAGAGACTTGATGATGAGCTTCGGTTGTACCAAAATGCTGAACAAACTGAAGGGTTTCCAACCGTCCATTCACCATGAAAAACCTGACCTCATGTTTTTGAACTTGGAGCAGAACCTTCAAAAGGTTACCACGATTAAACAAAGGGTTAGGAACAATAAAACCTTCTCTGTAGAGACCCGTATTTTTGAGGCCGTATTTTTCTCTAGTAAATGTATGACTTGTTGAGATAGATGGTGTGGATTTACGGTGTGGCGTGTTCGTGAAAGGATATAAGGGTAAATGTGCGAGAGGTGCACGTGAGAGAGTGTGGTATGAAAAGTAGGGATAATTTCTTCTTGGTCTTCCAATAAATTCTCAGAGGAATGCTTTCCTCTTTCTCATTTTCTATCTCTCGGCTCACTCTCTAACTCTCACATATCTCTCTCTCGGCTCTCCTCCACTCCCACTCAAAAACCACTTAAATAAACCTTCAATCTTTCATCCCTACGCGTATTGTGATCCGTATCTCGCTGGTTTGAGCTCGGAGGAGTTGTATTCTGGTTGGACTAAGGTTTTCGGAAAGCTAGGGCTCGTAATTTCTTGGGTATCGTGCTCCGACTTCGAGGTAGGAAATTCTACCTCTCTTTATATGTTTTTTGAGTGTTCTGGTGTCATCTTTGAGCATGTATTGGTTGTTATTGAGATTGGATCGAAATCTGAGTAAGAATCCTGTCAAAATCGCCTGAAAAACACTCTCCTTATGGGTAGGAACCTTTCACCTACCGGTATGACAAGTGAGAATTTTTCCTCAACCAGCTCAAACGTACCGTAGCAATTCAAAAGTTGCTCAATAAGATGCTCAACCTACTAGTAGGCATTTTCCTTCAATCGGTAGGACAAGTACCAAATTTCTTCGTCCAAAACGTTGGCTTCTCTATTTCCAATTTCTACCGGTAGGACTCGCTCATCTACCGGTAGGACCAGTGCTGATTTCTCTCTTCTTCCGATAGCACTCATCCACCTATTGGTAGGAGATTGAACTGCTGCAGTGTCTTTCAGCTGCTTTCCTATATCCTCCAACTCGCATTTTGAAGCTTTTCATCAACTCTAATGGGTTTGTTTACACATTCTTTCAAGTGTTTTAGAAAGCATTACTCGTTTCCCACTTAGAGTGGTATCCAATGGGCTAGACTGAACTCGTTGTGTTAAGAAATGAGAAATGGATGTTATTGCACATTTAAATATGAACGATACACTTGAACATGTCTAGGGATCCATCGAGAAGTATTGCAATCCGTTTTCTCTCGACTTGTAGAATTCTTAGATTCCTTTAGTATATGCTTTACGAACTCCAAGTATAGAAACTAGATGGCTGGGCTAGTGTAGCTCAACCTATCATTTTTAGGTATATCACAGGTCATTGTCATGGGGTGCATGCTGAAGTCGTTTAAAGCTAATTTTGGAGAATACTTGTCTATCTTTGTAAACTAAACTATATGGTATTGTATTTTCTATTGTGGAACTCTGTAATTTATTGGGCAAGTTTGTTGAATAGGGGAATGAATTACCTTTTGGATTATTAATTGTAATTCTGGTGAGGATTTTAATTATCAAATGTTAATATTATTTATGTTGAAAATCGAGGGCGTGACGACTTGGTATCAGAGCAAGGTTAGAACACCTCGAGACCGTGGGGAGACTTTTAGTCTCATGGGTTCAAAAATTGCTGCATTTTTTTACAAAAGCACAGTGCTTGCATGAGTGGTGTTAGTCCATCGATGTGTCACTGCATTGATATTACGGGAGAATGGAATAGGGTTGTTAGCCTCTAATTGAAAGGTTGGAGACTCGTATCAGATAGAGATGTGATTAATGTCGATGTTTTTCTTTCTTATGCTTTTATAGTAGGATGTCATCGAGATGTGGAGTTAGGCATTGTGAGACTGAAGATCGTGATTTTCAGAGCTGTAATGCATGCGGGAGGATGAGGCGAGTCAATATACTAGGGATGAGGTAATGTTTCCTGAGATTGTTGAGTGTGTGAAAGGTGCTGAGATACTGGAGGGTGCGCAAGGTGGTGTGAATGTGGGGGAAGCTAGGCATCGAGTCATTAGAACGAGATTATCTTCCGAGAGTATTAAGAGGTCAGGAAGCAAGAAACCGAGGGGACCAGATCAGTCTATGGAGAGCCAGCGGGGCCTTAACATGCCTTTTTGTTCTGAGACTCCGAGAGTTCTCCTTAAGCGTTAGATTGTGTGTCACCGATGTGGTCAGCCTGGTCATATTCGTTCTCAATGTCAAAAGGGTCAAAAATCTCGTTTTACTTGTGGGGAGTTTGACCATATCGCGAAGAACTGTCCTCAGGGGAAGATAATGCAGGATGAGTTGGGTTTAGTACAACAACCAGGAACTAGGCTAATTGTTAGTCAGCCGCAACCTCAGAGTACACAAAGGCAACCGACCGTTAGAGTGAGTACGTCGCTAGAGAATTTTCGAAGCCAAGAAAGAAAAAGGCAAAGGGAATCAAATCAACCTTCGTAAAATCAAATTAATCTTGGACCGCCTACTTTATCCGGGAATCAGGGAGTTCCGCAGCTTAATAGGATTTGTTATGCTTGTTGCGAATCTGGCCACGTGACGAGAAATTGTCCTTAGAAACCAGGAGTACATGGTGAGTCGAGTCAAAACAGCAGCATAAGCTTACACCAAAACAGCAACAAATGTAGTTCCGCCGCTAAACTACCACCTCCTACTATTCTCTAACCCTTAGAAGCGTCACTTGTTTGAGGTATCATTTATTCCTAGTTGTTCTACTCATTCTCTACAATACTTTTGATTCGGAAGCATTTTACTCATTGAGAATCCTATTCTTGTCCATGTTTGGAATAGGAAATAAGAAATTTTAGTCCACGCGTGTTGGGAAATATCAATAGATCATATTTGCTGAGATTTGGGGTTAATCGTTTCATATGGAAGTGTTGTCTTTGACTTCTTTAATTGAAGCATGGCAAGGATAGATGTGATTTGCGAAGAGGCTGATTCTATCCATGATAGTAGGTGATATTCCAAATGCGATTTCCTAAGCATTTTTCCTTTATGTACCCTTTTTCATTGGCCTAGTTGAGCCTTGTTAGAATTGTATCATAATCTACTTTCTAGAAAATCCATTAAATTCTTGATGTTTAAGTCAACTGTTACGCAATCCATTCTTAGCTTTTCTCGGGTATATTCAAATTCTTGTGGCAAAGTATCCTATGACCTTTTTGCTGTTGATGTTGACAAATGTTTCTTGTTCTCTATTCGAGGTCTTGTTTCTGACAATATTATCCTTGAAATAAGTTTTCGTTGGTTAAATTAGGTTCCTTCATTGCGACTATCAATTTCGTTGTTTGCTTGTAACTGTTATTCTACGCAAGTTCTTATGTTGCAACTTAATTTTATTAAACCCAATCTGCGCTCACATACTCAATGTTATGCAAATTCGTTGGTACTGTTCAATTCGGACCTTGTTGCTATTGTTATCAACTTTGGTGCCACCATATACCCTGATTCCTTGACTATGAAATCACGTGATTTGAACTTGTATACATTTGCTTGCTTAGACCTATTCGGTTCGTTTGGACTTCATTGCTACAATTGCTATCCTATCTATTGGAACTTGTCACCCTATTCGAGTTCTTATGTTGTAATTGATGCAAAATCTTGAGGTGACAACCATTTTGTTGTGAATCCTCAACTTTGGAGGCATATGACTCATTCTGTAACACTCAACCTTAACTTGTTGGAAGTTCTTGTCGTTTCCGGTGTTGGATAATTTATGAGCTCGTATTAGTTAGTTCACCAGAGATCCGTTCACTATCTTGCATTTATCCTTGGTATTGATATCGTTCAGTTGCCAAAAGTTTATTCACTGACTCATTGACTTGTAAAGCAATAAGAAAGTTATGATCTGTCATTTCAAATTTCTTGGGTTAGCATAAAAAGGTACTTCGAGTTTGTTGCCGAACCGCCGTATAGATTCCATGTGTTCTTTGAATTTCAGATGCCCTATTACCGTTCTTTGAATTCTTGATTGGCGTTGTTTGGGTTTTAGCTCTTGCCCATTTAATTTGAGATAAGAATCGAATTCTTCTCTTAATCTAGAACGACCCAACCTAGAGCGAAAATTTGGTACAACTTTTAACTGGATTTGCTTGTGTCGCGGATTCGCTAGATTTAGTGCTAAGAAGTACGATGAAATCTATTCGCTGACGATATTTGGAAGCTCAAAAGAGAAGGGTGAAAATCGTCTAAGATTACTAACCGTGCAGGGCCGATCAAAGAATCATGTTGACCGTCGTTGTCACCCAATGTTATTTGAAGAAGGGACATGTGTTTAACAAATCATCACCGCGTTGGAGTTTGTCTCGTCTTGGGTGGAAAATGAGGCTTTTACCGATAGAAAGATAGGTTAAGTGTCGGATACGATGTGTGGTTTGGATAGCCAGGCGACTATTGATGAAATCTACTTGGAAGAAGCGACTGATCACCGCCCATTCTAGATGGAAGTCTCGGGAAGTCAATTGGATTGTCGAGTATTTGTGATACGTTCTATGTATAGATTATAGATGTTAATGAAGAACGAACCAAATCCATCATACGTGGTAGGAAGTTCCGAAATTGAGTTAGAAGCCGACGTGTCCTATGGTGAGAATCCGATACGTATCCTAGACTCGCGTAGTCAGATGTTGAGAGGTAAGCCGATGTTGTTAGTGCAAGGTACATGGAAATAGAGGAATGAAATTAGAAAGATATACTCGCATTGGTTGTGGTTTGACTGATATAAATCTTTGACAATGATTTTGATGGTTATTGAATTGTTGTGAGATGGATAGTGCTACAGTTCGAGTATGTTGATATGTTGCTTGGCATGGCTGGATTAGGTTTATCAAATTTCGAGGACGAAATTTCTTTAAAGAGGGTAGAATGTAGAGACCCGTATTTTTTAGGCCGTATTTTTCTCTTGTAAACGTACGACTTGTCGAGATAGATGGTGTGGATTTACGGTGTGGCGTGTTCGTGAAAGGATATGAGGGTAATTGTGCGAGAGGTGCACGTGAGAGAGTGTGGTATGAAAAGTAGGGGATAATTTCTTCTTGGTCTTCCAATAAATTCCCAGAGGAATGCTTTCCCCTTTCTCATTTTCTATCTCTCGGCTCTATCTCTAACTCTCACATATCTCTCTCGACTCTCCTCCACTCCCACTCAAAACCCACACAAATCAACCTTCAATCTTTCATCCCCACGCGTATTGTGGTCCGTATCTCACTGGTTTGAGCTCTGAGGAGTTGTATTCCGGTTGGACCAAGGTTTTCGGAAAGCTAGGGCTCATAACTTCTTGGGTATCGTGCTCCAACTTCGAGGTAGGGAATTCTACCTCTCTTTATATGTTATTTGAGTGTTTTGGTGTCATCTTTGAGCATGTATTGGTCATTATTGAGATTGGATTGAAATCTGAGTAAGAATCCTGTCAAAATTGCCTGAAAAACACTCTCCCTACTGGTAGGAACCTTTCACCTACCGGTAGGACAAGTTAGAATTTTTCCTCAACCTACTCAAATGTACTGCAGCAGCTCAAAAGCTGCTCAATAAGCCAGTAGCCATTTTCCTCCTACGGGTAGGACAAGTATCAAATTTCTTCGTCCAAAACATTGGCTTCTCTGTTTCCAATTTCTATCGGGAGGACTCACTCCCCTACCGGTAGGACCTGTGCAAATTTCTCTCTTCTACCGGCAGAACTCATCCACATACCGGTAGGAGATTGAGCTGATGTAGTGTCTTTCAGCTGCTTTCCTATATCCTCCAACTCGCATTTTGAAGCTTTTCATCAACTCTAATGGGTTTGTTTACGCATTTTTTCAAGTGTTTTAGAAAGCATTACTCGTTTCCCACTTAAAGTGGTATCCAATGGACTAGACTGAACTCGTTGTGTTAAGAAATGAGAAATGGACATTATTGCACATTGAAATATGAATGATACACTTGAACATGTCTAGGGATCCAACGAGAAGTATTGCAATCCATTTTCTCTCGACTTGTAGAATTCTTAGATTCCTTTAGTATATGCTTTACGGATTCCAAGTATAGAAACTAGATGACTAGGCTAGTGTAGCTCAACCTATCATTTTCAAGTATATCGCAGGTCATTATCATGGAGTGCATGCTGAAGTAGTTGTTTAAAGCTAATTTTGGCGAATACCTATCTATCTTTGTAAACTATACTGTATGGTATTGTATTTTCTATTGTGAAACTCTGTAATTTATTGGGCAAGTTTGTTGAATAGGGTATTGAATTACCTTTTGGATTATTAATTGTAATTCCGGTGAGGATTTTAATTATCAAATGTTAATATTATTTATGTTGAAAATTAAGGGTGTGACATTCTCTATCTGAATGCCCCATAATAGCTGCAAACTCCTCGATGGTTGGACACAATTCTTCTCTTCGAAATTGAAAGACATGAAGAATAGGATCCCACGATCTAGCTAGTGCACGAAGAAAAGTGAAATTCACTAGAATTTGGCAAAGAGAGAAGAGAAAGTCCATACCAAATGACTTAAAGTGCAAACGGTCGAGGCCGTTAAAGGAATTCAACCACTGATCAAGAACTGGTTGTGCCATATGTAAGAAACTGCTACTGACAAACCATTAAGTTTCGTAGAATGCGTACTTATAGGCTAGGTTGAGTCCAAGTCCGAATTGGAATCAGATTCCAAATCTTCAATAATTAGGTCGTTCTTCTGGCCGACACTTCGAAACGACGGCCGCATGATCGATTCCTTGGCCCCAGAAAATCAAGGTTGACTCAAAGTCAACCCTCAGGAAGACGAATCGATCTCTCGGCCACCTAATCGATGGCTCGACCGCTCAAACGACCTATGTACAGAGAACTTCCATGATTTTGCTTGTTGAGATACAATTTTCATGCTAAACAAAACGGCACATAAACAAAAGCATACACAATCATGTATCGGAATAAAAGACTTTGTTTCATATAACAAAAGCTTTTTCTACATCACAAGGTGAATCATCCCATATTTCCTAAAAACAAACTATACATCGGTTTCCTATTGGACTAACCTATGTAGGAAGAGAAACAGAAAAACAGAAAGGAAGGAGAAGAAGATGCCGAATCCTCGGGTGGTCCGAACACCAGAGACCAGCTGCAAAAAAACCACCATACCGCATACAAGCGCCACCCCGGGAGTTCCACGTCATGGAAGCAAGCCCCTCATGCGAGGGTCCATAATCAAGCATCAAGACAGAACCAAGAACGTCGTGATCTCCCTCCACATGCAATCACCGGCCACACCCATGCATCGTCCATTGGTCGGACTCAACGAAGAGAAGGCGGAGAAATCCTCGGAGGAAGAGAGAATGAAGAAAACGTACAGAGAGAGAAATGAAAACAAAATGCCGAAGTCGTGGCTTTTTTATAGAGTTCTGGAAACCAAGTGATTACGCGATCGAGACATCGATCCATCGGCCGATACATCGATTCTTCAGCCGCGGAATCAAACTCCTAGCCTCCTAATCTATTTCCTTCAATAGCAGCAGATCCTGCTCAATGCACCAAATTCAAGCAAGAATGAGGTTTTGGGTCCGTGACCAACAAAACCAGTGATTAAACCAGCTTTGGGGCGTGACCAAGCACAAGCAAACCCTCCCTCCATATCAGCAAGCTCACCCTTGAAGCTCATTATCAACCAATCCCTGCATTCCCTATTATCCCAACAGCTTCGCGGCAATCGCTGCCATCAAGCTACCCAACGGCTCTACTCCATACCCACCGCTTCAGCAACTCCTTCAGCATCTCAATAACTCAGGAGCACCACGTGCTCACTATCACTAAGTCACTCAACAACTCCATGATCGCTATCACCCGACAACTCCAACAACTCTATACTCCCAACAGCTCATGCTCGAATTGATTAACAGCTTTGTTCACTACCTTGACAGCTTCGCATCCACTCCTCCAAATAACTCTATTCAACAGCTCTAAGCTCTCATCACTCAGCACCATGTGCTATCACCAAGTCACCCAAGACTTCGTCAACCCATAGCTCAGCGGCTCTAAGTTCACTATCTCAACAGCTCTACGCCCATATTCACCAATCTCAGCGGCTCTATGCCCATGCTCCATCAGCAGCTCTAAGCTCGCCTAGCAATCTTGAGCTCATCATATCAACAGCTCAATCTCAGTAGCTTCATGCCCACTATCTTAGCGGCTCTACGCCCGTAGTCACCATCTCAAACGGCTTTGCACCCGTATCCACTATCTCAGGAGCTCTAAAGCTCGCTATCAGCCAACACCAAGCTCAACATTGTCAAGCTTACCATCATATCCACCAGTTCCAAGCCCACTACTCAGCAGCTCCAAGCCCATTATCATAGTGGCTCTACACCCGTATTAACTACTGCTCAGCGGCTCCGTGCGCATTACTTAATGGCTCCACGCCGACAAACTCAGCGGCTCTGCACCACTACTCAGCGGCTTTATGCCCACTGCTCAGCGGCTCCAAGCCCATTATCTCAGTGCTCTACACCCATTATCTTAGCGGCTCTATGCCCACTGCTCAACGGCTCCTAACCCGTTATCTCAGTGGCTCTACGCCTATTATCTCAAACTTGCTCTATGCCGTGACAATTCTCAACAGGCTCTATGCCGCCCCAACCACCAAGATATCATCTGTTCTCAAGCTCTATGCTTGAATGCTCAAAATCCAACATTTTGAATGTTCAAAGCTCTTCGAATGCCCAACCATTATGTACTGGATGCTCAAGTTCTATACTTGAATGCTCAAGCTTTACGATTGAATGCCCAACCACTGCATACTAGATGCTCAAAGCATGCACTTTGAATGCTTGGATTCAACCATCCGAATGCTCGAGCTCTATGCTTCGAATGCTCAAGTCTTGAATTTGAAAGAAGCTCTATGCTTAAACCAAACACACACGCACGGGCCCGTGCACATATTGCATCAATCACATCGAATCAGCATGACCATCATCATATCTATTTACATCTAACCAATCATCACATATACATATTCTGCATCTCTCCCTCACTCATGAAACAGGTCAATCCTACAATTAACCGGCTCTACGCCTTGGTTTAATTGATCGGTCCAGCACCTCGATCCTTTGGCTCTATGCCAAAATTTATGATGGAAAAGCTCCGTGCACAAACCTTCAGAATGCAACCGGCTCTACGCCTCGGTTCAATCACGTCAAGCTCTAATCTCTGACACCTCAAGTTCTCGCCTTCAGAAAACAACTGGCTCTACTCCTTAGTTCTATCTCTACAAGCACTAAGTTCCAACTTCTCAAGCTCTATGCAACTGGCTCTATGCCTCAATTCTGTCAAGCTCCTCAGGCTCTCGCCTCATGACTACAACTAGCTTCGCACTTCGGCTCTACCTCCTCAAGCTCTAAGCTCTAGCTCCTCAGGCTCTCACTTTATGACTGCAACCGGCTTCGTGCCTCGGTTCCCTCATCTCAAGCTTCGCGCTCCAGTTACTGGCTTTGTGCCCCCATATCTCAAAATTTGGCATTCAACTCGTCTCTAGAAGATGGCTTAGGTTCCGCCCCATATCTCAAAGCCGGAGTCCAAATTCATCCCCCAGCAGATGGTTTGGATTCCACCCAATTACATCAATTCCATCCAGCTCATTCGCAAGGATAAGCTACTCTACCGAGCTCCCTTCAATCAAAGTAAGGATGATCAAGAAAAGCAAACAACTCACCTGCCGTGTATTGATCTACCCCAAAATACTAAGGACGCTCTCCGCAAAAATTTCCCTGGCAGCCTCGCGCTCCTTCAACTATTATCCGCCAAAATCCTGGCATAGCCCAGGTATGTTGCACTACGGCTTTTAAAACCCGAAGTTACGTCTTTTGTTTCTAACCCTCAAAACATTTTATTTTTCTTTATTGCCTCCTGAACTATGATTGGTCTGAATTTTCCCTGTGGAACACGTAGGTAGCCTCTTGGCTCGACCATAACAAAAACCTTTTTCAAAAACCCTTAGAATAGTGGTTGGACCAAATTGAGTTGCTTTTTACAGCTTTGACTCTTACTTAAACATGTCTCGCGATCCGTTAAAGTTCAGTCAAAGAGGGGCAACTATAGACACCCCAATTTGGCCTAATGATTATTTCAAGTCCTACATTGGGGACCATCCCGATGATGATATGGATACAGTGATTGCTGATTGAATTCTCGTGAACTTGTGGACTTATGGTGAGAACTTCTAGCCACTTAGAGGACCCAATCCAGAGCCATATAGCCTTTCAGACAGAAATACAATATTCTAAAAGAATCTTTCTATTGGCCGTAACAACGATCTCACGGCCTCAACATCAATTCTTCACCCGTGAAACTTGTTGCTTGAAATCTCCCTGAGAGATTGATCTTTCAGCCGCCAGGTCTATCCTTTGGTCGCTTAATCCTTTCCATGGCCGCCAGATCGTCTATTTTCCAGATTCTGGAATGTTCTGTCAATCGTTTGATCCGTTCACTAAACCCTAGCAACCAAATCTCGATGTGTTCTTGCTATGTTAGAGGATTGCCATGAAGAGTTTGTATCACTCTATAACTCCAATTGCAATCGTGTGTTTTGATTGATTGGGTTGTGTCATCCCTATGTCTAATATAAAGGACCCTTTAGGGTTCCGAAAAACAACGAATTGATATACCAATTCTTTCTCATTAGCCACGAAATTCTACAGAAATACACTCTCAAATCCCCTCTATAAAAGCCCTAACCTCCCGAAGGCAGCCACTAACCCAACGATCAAACCCTGAAGTTCAAACTCTAACCCTAGGGTTTTCGAGAAACAAATCAGTCAATCTCATTCAATCCGAAGCAATCAAGCCATTGAGGGATCAAGGTGGTGAGGCCCAGGGGCCTCTGGTTCAATTTATTTCCTGTTTTTATGTTTAATCATAGCATTTTGATTATCTGTTAATTGTGTAGTCTGGTGTGAGGAAGAACATCGGCTGAGGAATCAATCCCTCGGCCGATACATCAAACCAAGAGGATCTCTTGGCCGTGACATCCATTCACCTGCCACGAGATCCATTCTTTTGGGATAGATACTAAGCGTCCTCAAAATTCACTAGCCACGAGATCCAGGAGATCTAGACAACTCGACTTCTACTAGTGCATCCTCAGAATTCCAGCTATTAAGCGTCCCAACAACATTCTTGAACAAATTCAACTCAAAGTCTTGGCCTGTCATCATCATAACATCATCTACTTGGCGCTCAAAACTAGTGAACAGAAATCTTATAGCAGTTGTATCCATCGAGTCTATCCAATCCTCTGGTCCTGACTTTGGTTTTGGTTCCTCCTCTTCGCTATCACTTTGGGGAAGGAGATTGAAGAAGATCTCCAACCCTAGGTGCCTTTCCTTTGTCTCTAAATTGATTCACGGCTTCGGATATCAGCAAAATGGGAAGTTCTTGCCCTTTCACACCCAACATCGTGGGCACTATCAGCTTTGTCTGGGGCAGCTCTTTTCCTTCCTTCCTTCCTGGCCAGTGTTTATCCCTGGCTTCCCTCGCCTTCTGCATAATTTCCTATTTAGTAGGCTTATATCCCAAACCAAAAGTAAGCGTATTGATAGGAATAAGAGGGAATGTAGGAATACCTTGATGTTTCTTACCCAAACACATGGTACGGAAGAATCCCATTTTGTTCATAATTGCCATCACATTTGGGTTGTTCGCCTCTTCCATGGGAAGTCTTGGTGGTGCTTTCGCCACAGGGTCAGTCTCTAATAGGCATAAATCCTTAAAGTGGAATCCTGTCAAGTAAGGCTCCGCTGCATCTGGTTGGATCTAATAGAGTGGATCGCTGCTTGTAGATGTGGCGTGGGACTTAGCATCCCCCTGAATGACAAAGATTCCTCGCCCAAGCAACATCTTGACTACTTGTTGGAGCGTGGAGGGCACGGCTTTCATCTCATGCAATCAATGCCATCCCAAGATCATATTGAACGTGGCTGGCACGTCAAGTACTTGAAATTGCACGTCACACTTCAAAGGTCTAAGAGTTAGTAAAAGCACCACCGATCCCAACACTTCTCTACGAGTGTTGTCATAAGCTTGCACATCTTGCACGGAAGGTGTAAAATCAGACCTCTTCATTCCCAAGCATTCAGCTGTACGAAGGGGACATGTGTTAAG
Source organism: Rhododendron kiyosumense (assembly GCA_019656275.1). Lineage (NCBI taxonomy): Eukaryota > Viridiplantae > Streptophyta > Magnoliopsida > Ericales > Ericaceae > Rhododendron > Rhododendron kiyosumense. The sequence continues at coordinate 2,586,486 of BPLS01000514.1, read as the reverse complement.
TGCTGATCCATTGTCAAACATTATCACCAGCACTGGCCTCCCTAGGCATTCGATGGTGATGTGTAGGGGTTTGTTGTGGTTTGGCTCAAGAGGTAAGTCTTTACTGGTAAAGGTAATGGTTTCGTAGAATTTTTCAGGGTGAATCAGGTTTACAAGGTCATCTAGGGTAGTATCCAGTGACACACGGGATTTGTTCAGGATATTCAGCAGGGCTTGGTGATGCTTTTGGGAGGCCATCAGCAGTCCCCAAATGGATATGTTCGCTTGGATCTTCTTCAGTTGTCTTAGCAAAAAATTATCATCATCCTCCTTTTTCTCCTTTCCTTTATCTTTCTCCCTTTCCTCTTCAGGAGTCCTTTCGGGATGGTCACCTACCAAATTGGCTGGTTTAAAGTGCCTTCCTCTTCTTGTCAGATGATCTACTTTCTCCGAGTACTTGGTATGGTCAGGGTGGGCTGAATGGTTGGTATTGTCTGAGGTTTGGGTCAGTTGGAGGCAATACAAAGCTTTGACGGTATCAAGGGTGTAGATTGCAGGTTATTCTAGCATATGGTTTATTGGTATTGGGTAAGTATATGGGGCAGCATGGGTGGAAAAGTCAGAAGCAAGGTAAGAGTCAAGGAAATTTATGGTATGGGTGAGCAAAGGTTCCTCGGGTTCAGAGTAGGGTTCAGTAGTAGCCATCTCATAGCATAGATCATTGTTAAAGGAATATGGCTGATGAGCTCCATCGTCAAGCACTTCTACAGTAACATCCCATTCTCTAGATTGCAATAAAAGAAAGATCAGGTCGACCAATGCTTCCTCTTCTGGAGTAACCTCTTCTTCATCCTCTCCATTTACTTTCTTGAATCCTTTTTCTCTTCCACTCATTCCCTCAGGCTAACAAAATTGGCTGGAGATCGGCCTCAGGCTGCGTAGGCAATGCATCCTTAGGGAAGGTGAGTCCCCAAACAATGGTGGCAACCGATTTCTCCATATCAAACAATTCAAATTTCACTTCATGCTAGCCACTCATCATCTCTCTAAATTTTTTCTCAACTTGGACAATTGTCTCCTCTTCGTTCTCCTCCTCCTCCATCCCTCTCAATATCAATTCAAGCACATCATCACTAGTGAAAGCGGACAATGGGTAGGACTGGGTTGTGGGGCTTATGGTAGGGGAAATCAGGGCATTGGGATCAAAATTGTCGGAATCTGTTTAGATAAAGTTGGTATGGTTAGAAAAGCTAAGGTTATGGTTATGCAAAGGATCTGTAATGATGTCGGGTTTACTGTCTGTTGAGGTTGCAATTTTCTTCGCATCGAAAAGATCTTGGATATCATGGCAAAAGCTGAAGCATTTGTTGGTCGAGTGACCATGGGATTGATGGTAGGCACAGTATTGAGAAATGTTGTAAAAAGGTGGTAATGGGTTTGGGGGAGGCATAGGCATAAGGGGTGTGAGATTTCCAGCTTTCACCAGTTTCTCCAAAGCATCAGATGGCTTCATGATTCCTAAGGAGGTGAACTCTCTCCTCTATTTCATCACTCTCGAATTATTGCAAATCTGTGAATCTAGTGCGTGGACTTCAGTGGCCTTGGTACTTGCAACGGGATTAACCCCACTACTACCAAACTTCATAGGCCTAACAACACTAGTGTCCCCTTATTGAGATCTCTTGCATGGATGGCATCCTCTACTTGTATGCCAACATTAAAAGGTCTTTGAATGTATGAATGGGCTGTGAAATTAGATGCCTCTTCAGATAAGTCTGAAGATTTTCATGACCATCCTGACTTGGTCCTGCATGCTCTGTGGGCCTATCAGGTATCATATTCACCTTATTCCTCCAACGTGTTATGAACTCGGAAAAGATCTTTTTCTCACCTTGACAAGTGGTTTCCAAATCATGGGTGGTAACATCCAATTGCTGATTGTAAAAGTACTGGGCCACAAATGCATTCCCAATATCTTCCCAAGTATGAGTCTTAGACCTATCCAACTTCATCAGCTATCTCAGAGCCATGCCTGAAAGGGTTCTTGGGAACAATTGCCCCATCTGCTCTTCGTTCATACCCAAGGGTACTAGTGAACTCACAAAGATGCCCAAATGCACGACAGGATCACCAGTGCCATCAAACTTCTCAATTTCAAGCATTTTAAACTTCTCGGGCAACTTAGCATTAGGGAACATGCACAGCCCCTTCATGTCCAACATATAACCTTCTATGCATAGTTTTAAATCGCGGTATCGGTCGCCGTCGCGGTATCGGTTGCGGTATATCGGTATCAGGACGTATCGGTGATACATCGCGGGAATTGGGTGTCGCGGTCGTGAATTTTTAAAAATCATCAGCAACATGTATAAAACTTGAAAAATATACTTTTGCGGCTTTTGCTCCCAACATTTGCTTAAATTATCACATTTTAATTAATTTAAGACATGTAATAGCCCATTCTCTTCATGTGAAATATCCGATAATTTATCAAAACCCGCAAGTCAATAAGATTTTACAAATATGAAAAAAATGCAACATTATGAGTTTCGATATAATTGACATAAACAGCAAAAGTAAGATGAAGACAATAAAATAAACACAACATAGAGGTTTTAGATTACATAATCGCTAGCTACTTTTAGTTTCTATTGGAACTTTAGTGTGTATTTGTAAAATATGGTGTTTTTCTCTAGTTCCACTTTGGCAAGTTACAAAAGTTTTATCTACTTTAAATGAATTTGCACTTTAGTGGGTTTGTAAATGAGGACTCAAGGAGATGTCTCGAGCGCTTAGAAAAATGGGTGGCAATTTTAAAAATTGATTTGAAACCAGTTAACCGGGTGCGCCCTTTAATTTCGGGCATTTTATAGATTGCCCAAGCTAGATGGGTATAATTTCGGGCATTTTACAGTTAACCGGGTGAGCCCTTTACTCCTGCGCCTACGTGGCGCGTTCTGCACCACTTTCTCCCACCTACCGCTTTACTGTATTTTTTTGGGTAAAATCCTACCACTTTATTACTCCCCAAGTTTGACATTTTACACAGAAACCATTTGAAGAACCGGCGTTTGAGAGAGAGAGAGAGGGGACGATGAAGGCGCCACGACGGCGACGACAATGACGATAACGACGACGAAAAGGACGGCAATGAAGAAGGCAAATGACTAAATAGGAGGTGATTTTCTCCTTCCAGAAATTCTGATTTTCTTTTCTTTCTTCCCGAAATGTTTTTTTCCTCTTCCTCAAATTCTCATTTTTTTTCCCTTCCCGAGACCGGCCACGACGGCGACGGCGATGACCATAACGACGACGAAAAGGACGGCAATGAAGAAGGCAAATGACTGAATAGGAGGTGATTTTCTAAATTCTGATTTTCTTTTCTTTCTTCCTGAAATGTTGTTTTCCTCTTCCTCAAATTCTGATTTTTTTTCCCTTCCCGAGACGAACCGGCCGACAAAATCCATTACAGACCGATACGAACCGGTTTCCGGCCGGTTCGCCTGTGATTCAGAGTCTCCCCATTATACCGGTCAATATCTGAACCGGACCCCCCAAATTCCGGTATGAACCGGCCGATACGGTTCGTACCGGCCGATATTAAAATCTATGCTTCTATGCCCTTGGCATTTCTTAAGGCCTGCTTAATCGTATCGATCTTTCCTATCCTCTCCTTGGTAGCTTGGTCCATGGGTGCAGTCTGCTTTTTCAGAATTTCTTCTTTTGACCCATTCTCTATCAAAGGGGTTTCGGGAATGCATTCATTCAGACAAGCCACATCAACTTGAACATTAGTGAATGTAACCTTAAGGTCAAACATCATGTCCATCAGATCTTTTAGAGACATTTCTTCTTCCATTGATGATGAGGTTGAGGTTTTAGGAATTGAAACTTAGGGTGATGGGGTTTTGGGTGAAGGAATTGCTAGATGGGTTCTAGGTTCTGGGATTCGAGAGACTAATGGATTACTACTAGGATTTCTATTCAAACGTCTGTATTTATCATTGCGATTCCAAAGATGCTTAGTATAAATTCACCTCTTTGGCCCAATCTAAGAGTTTAAAGAAACTTTTATCAAAACACTAGCACAAGTCACTGCCTCTATCTAACAAAACTAGAAATATGAGTATACATAGAGAGAGCACATCACACACAAGCGAAGGTAAACAACAAGGCTTACAGGGGTTTGCCTCTAAAGGATTAGTTCTATGGCTACAAACATGAACTACAGGCTTGGGTAGTCTTAAAAGGGTACCTTGCAAGCTAAGGTTTGCACATCTTTTTATCATACCGAGGGGGGGGGGGGGGGGG
>BPLS01000514.1:2562491-2577196 GCA_019656275.1 Rhododendron kiyosumense | reverse complement strand
GATTATTATGAAACCCATTTAATTGTAGACGTTTGGGAGACTTTATGAAAAAAAAAAAATTAGAGAGAAGAAGAAGAAGCAACTTGATTTGCTGTTTGGATTTACATGACAATTCAGGGCAAGTATAGTTGAGAGAAAGACTTTTGTTTGTAGAAAATATGTTATTATTTTAGTTGAAAATCGAGGGCGTGACAGAAAGGGTCCTTACTTCAATGGGAAGTTGCCCAGCTAACGAGCATAACAAAGGCTTGAATTAAATGGGTATGTGCAACATGTGATGTTTAAACTAGGCATGCAACTAAACAGAACTACGAGACATGCATGAACTGAACTTGAACTAACATGCAACATGAACACATTTGGAAACTAACTAAATTGGAAACCTGATCGGATTACGAAACTTTCCAAATTAATTAGGAAACCCAACCAAGTTAAGAAAGTAACCCGATTAGGAAAGCTGACCGGATTAGGAAACTTTCCAAATTAGGAAACCAGGTCAAATTAGGAAAGTAACCCGATTAGGGAACCACATGCATTGACAGGCTACTCATGGATAAACCATGAGGGCAAAACAACTGATTAAACGAACATCATGCTTATATTCGACATGTAGGGGTAAAAATAGTAATTCAGCATGCTGGGGTAAAATCGACAGCATAACGGCTGTAATCGGGTAGAGTAATAATCATGATTGGGCAGTATAATGGTATGCACTAAAATATCAGCATGCATACAGGCAGCATAAGGACAGGGGTAAAATAGTAAATGTGCATGCGAACAGAGTAACAACTACGTGGATGCATGTGCAAGTGATCATACGGACAGAGTAACAGCAAGGTAATCTATTCAAAGAAACTAAACGTGCAGCACTACGACTAAACATGCATGAAGGGCAAAACAGTGATTACACATGAACTATCTAAACCCTAGATTAACATGCATAAACAAAAACTATGCTAGCATACAATATTAAAACTAGTTGAAAAGCCTAAACTTGCATAAACTAAGCAAGAACATGAAATAAACCCTAAACATGTGACTAGTTAATTAAACTAAACAATAATTTACTAGCAGCTAAACAAGACCAAACAATAAAGAAAAAAAAAAAAAAAGAACGACATACCTTGACTCCATAAGACCAAGCGAACCGCCTCAGGAATTGAGACTAGATAGCCGTAGGAGAGCAACATTGATGCAAGATGCCTTCAACACCCTAATGGCGTGAGGAAGACTAGGCTCGAATACTAGAAAATCTTGACTAGCATGAATTTTGACTAAAGGGACTCAAATTAAGTTTTGGAATGAATGCTCTGAATCACTTGAAAGACGAACTTTCTGAATGAGTTGAAACCTATGGAGGTAAGGGATTTATATTGGCTTGTCCGTGGGGAAAATCAAGTTAGGTTTTCGATGTGGGACTGTAGAAAACACAGAAAAAGCCTGAAAAACAACAAAACGATGCCGTGTGACGGCACGAAAGCCTGCCCAACTCCGGCCCATGTTTATGGGCTCTGAGCAGGCCTCCCGTGGTTCAGGCCCAATTCGGGTCCATTCCAATGCATTTCAGGCTGATTTTTGGGGCAAAAATAGCGACGATTTGGGCTAAAAATAGGACTTTTTGGGCAAAAAATGATTTGTTTTATGGACTAAAAAGACTCAAGATTTTAAAGGAATATTTTAAAATGGAACGCAACACAATTTATAAGAAAGTTAGCAATTTTGGTAAAAGTATTTTGAAAGAGATGGCAGAAGACTATCTTTGAACATCAATGCATCAAGATCACTTCTCCAGGATAACCATAATCAAAAGCAACATTCTCATCATTGGGTGGCCGCTTGGCGGGAGGCCTAAGCATTACGGACTACCAAGATGGGCTGTGTACACCCTGTCCTTTGAATGCTTGTGCCCAGCGATCTGAAGGTTCAAGCCGGCCTCGTGCTTGAATGCTTAAGTCTAGCAATTGAATGAGTAGCAGCCTAGAGCTCACATTCGTAAGCTCAGTGCTCAAATAGCAAACAATGTTGCATTCAAAATCTTACAAGTTGCATGCTTTTACAGCCACATATACTCTGTGTTTGCATTTCTCCAAAACAGGTATTCTGGCTTTTAACAGCTTTGCGCTCAATAAGGCTACAAGCTTATGCCCCAATGGGCTTACTGCAAATTCTCATCTCCGTGCTATTCCTCTAGAAAGTCAATACCAACTTAGGTACACAGATGATCTAATAATGGCTAGGTAAGGCCTAAGGCAAATTCTCCTTCCGAAAACTCCATGTTTTCATACACAATAATCTATTTCAAAATCTCTTAAAGTATTTGCCTTTCCAAATTCGAGTCTCTTTACGGTTCTGACTTTCGCATGAATATGCCTTGCGGCTACTCAAGCTCTGCCAAAGAGAGCCATCTGCAGATAACGGAAGGTAGGAGAGTCAAACTCCCATGCCATAAGAGTGAGTGAACAGCTATGCCCAGAAATGAATGCATTGCTTTCTTTAGTGCACTTTTAGAAAGGAAAGGACATTGATGAGTACGAAAGCTCACCTCTCTCACTTCGTACTACGTCCCAGTTTGGCTTGATAGATATTTTAATTAAGTCCTACCTTGGAAGAAACATTATTAGTCTTTGTAACCCATTAGAGAGTCCAATCCAGAGACAAAAAACTCGAACAACCCAGAATCCAGTTCTTCAGGTAAATCAATTTGCAGGCCCACAGATCGATATGTTGGCCACCCATTCATTTTTCCCGTTGAATCTTTCCATCCCAAATCTCCTGATGAGATCAATCCCTCAACCAGCACTTCGTTCCACCAGCTGCCACTTCGATTTTCTTGAACTTCTGGAAGCACAGCAATCCAAACTCAACCTCTCCACAACCGATCGGCCGACTCGGTAAACACAATTAGGACTTTCGGAATATAAGTTTGAAGCCCTTAATTATTCTTATTAACTGAATCTAATTAATTCAATTGATTTATCGTTTAAACTATATATAAAGAGGCGTCTAGGGTTCCGAAATACGACATCTATATCTCATCTCCTACCTCAAAGTTCTGCCAAATTGTTCCTACATACTCTACCTACAAAAGCCCTAACTCTCTCTGAGCAACCACATTCGAGAGACCCAACCCCCCAAAGAACACATTTGGTTCTTAGGGTTTCACGAAACAACAACTCCAATCAACTTCAATCCGAGCGACCAAGCTTTTGAGAGATCAAGGTGGGAAGGCCAATTGGCCTTCGATTTGTTTAATTTCAAAAGTTTAGCTTTCTAACCCTTGCTTCTGCATTGTTAGATTTCTATTCTGATGTGAGAAAGATGTGAGAAAGATGTAAAGACTCGTAAATTATTCTATTTCTTTAATCATTTAAATATGTGGAAGATTGTATTTTGATGTTATAACGGTGTTTGGAGGTATTGGTAGCAAGTGGGGTTCGATTCTGTGTTCGTCGGTAAAAATTTTATCTTTTTCTTCAGCTAGTACCAGTATTGCATTTTGCCCAGTACCGGTACCCGTTATCCAGAAGTTGTGTTATTTTGGCATTTTGGGGTTCTGGTACCGGTACTGAAAATCGCCCAGTACCGATACCTGCTGTGATTTTTCTGAAAATTCAGCATGCATTTCAACCCACTATAAATACCCCATTTGCCATTTTTCACACTCAAACCCATGAAATAACCTTAGAAACACCCCCTCTCACCTACCCCACTCCAATCTCACTCAAATCTCTTGATTTCTACCTCAAATCTTCAAGATCTAAGCAATTTTTACCTCAAACTCACTTGAATCTTGCATTGGGTGAACAAGGGATAAGTTTTGTATTCTTGCTTTCACTCCTTGACTTTCAATCACATTTCTCTCTCTCTCTCTCTCTCTCGCCTCTCAACCACTTGTTGATCTATGCTTGTTTATCTTGTTTTTGGGTTATATCTACTCTAGATCTTGTAACAAAGCTTGAGAGGAGTTTATCTTGAAAGATTTGGGCTAAATCCACTTGATAGACTTAGGATTTTGCTCAAATCCTACTTTGGTAGTAATTTCTCTCTTTCTCAACATGTTATGTGGTGATTACGTGTGATATTAGTGATTGATTGCTATATATGGTTCGTGTGGAATACCTTAGCGTTCAAAGATTTCATATCCTTATGAATGATGTATTTTTTCTTGATACTTGTGATCCTTGAGTTATTTGTGACGTGTTGGATAATGTTGGTATGAGTGGAATGAGTTTATGGTATTGGTATTGATAGCGATAATAATGTGATTGTCATTGTGAAGCTGAATGTGGAGTTTACTGTAACGCAAGGGGTGGAAATACAGAAATGCAAAAGGTAGAGTTTATTGTGACGTAAGGGGTGGAAACACATATTCGCAAGGGGTGGAAATTCGATGGAAGGAGTGTGTGTGTGTGTGTGTATGTGTGTGAGAGTGCTTTGATACTATTAAATGGTGATGGCACATGTTATTTTTTTTGGATTTGTCATTTAATTTAATTCAATGTATTCATGCTTATCATCTCATTTACATATAGATTCTGTAGAGACTTTCCTGTGGGGCTAGTATAGCTCAATCCAATCTATCTTTTCAGGTTCAAATGCTGGACAATAACTTACTTGCATCGTATGCTTGGGAGTGAAAGACTTTTTGGTATTTAACCATATTTAGTTACTTAATCATCTTTGTAATCGACTTTCTTTTGTTAAAGATGAGTTTGTAACTATTTATTCATGAATTTCCTTTTTACCAAACCGTTGTAAGTTATGAACTTGTTCGTATTCATATTTAAGCTTGTTTTGGGGCCGGTGTGCCAAAGTTGTAATTCTCTTAACTTGGGGATTCGAATTATAAATTAAATAGGTGGAAACTCTTTTTGGATATTACTTATGATATGTGAGGATCTTATGTAGAAAATTTATTTATGTTAAAAATTGAGGGCGTGACAAATTGATTTCAAAGCGTCTAGGTTTGAATACTTTGAGACCGTGGGGAAACTTCTAGTCTCATGGGTTCAAAATGTCATGCCTTCTTGCCTATCATATGTGTGCTTGTGTGAATTGACATTACTTGACTTATGTGGCATTGGATTGCAATATAGTAGAGTGATGTGGAGTTGTTTTGATCCGTGTTGAGATAGTTGGGGGCGTAGGCCTCATAGACTGATGTTGTGATTGATGAACTTTTATTTTCTTATAACTTGTAGTAAGATGCCTCCGAGAACGCGTGCTAGAGCAGGTGAGGCCAAGAGTCGGGGTGGTCGTGGCCGAGGGGCACCGGATAAGGATGAGGTTAGCTATCATGGGGAGAATCCGAATGGGAATCCGAGGGAAGGGACCAGACACGGTCAAGGAGAGGAAGTACCGACCGTTCAAAATCCTGTCGCTAGGGATTTTGTTGCGGCTCTAGCGGCTGCAAATCTTTTAAACCCAGCTCCTAGGGAGAGTGCTGACAATCGTGCCTTGTCAGCAATGAGGGAGTTCAGTCGTAGAAATCCACCAATGTTCGACGAGTCGAACAGTGACCCTCTTGTGGCCGATAATTGGCTAGCCCAAATTTGGGAACTTTTTAGGGCTCTTAAGATTATGGAGGATGACTTGCGAGTCAATATTGTGGCTGTTCAACTTACCGGGGAAGCAAACGAGTGGTGGGAGTCCATGTTGGAATCGAGGAACGATGTGAGGAAAGCAACAAGGACCACGACTCAAGCAAATGAGCCAGATGTAAAGAACTTAACTTGGGCCGAGTTCGAAGTGCTCTTCGAAGAGCAATACTTTCCGAAAATGAGTCATGACCTGTTGAGAGAAGAGTTTGAGAAGTTAGAGCAAGGAAATATGACCGTGTTGGATTACGCTTTGAAGTTCCAATCTTTTTCTCAGTTTGCTCTGTAGTTGGTGGCTACTTAGGAAAGGAAGTGTAGGTGATTTGAAAGAGGGTTGCATGACACCATGAAGAGAATGGTGATGGCACAACGCAAGTGGAGGTTCGCCGATGTTGTCGAGTGTGCAAGAAGCATCGAAATACCTAAGGAGGCACTAAGAAATCCTAGGGCTTGGAAACTGAGGCAACCGGTAGGTAGTGTGAGCTCTTCTTTGGGGATTTTTGGTAGTCAGGGAAGGAAAAGACAACGAGATCAATTTTCAGCTTTGCAGGGTCCATTGAACTTTAGGCCTCCATCTTCTTCTTCTTTTGGGACTCAAGGAAATTTGAATAGGCATTCGATTGTGTCACGAGTGTGGTCAAGCGGGGCACATTCGTGCTTAGTGTCCGTGGCTTTTGGGTACGTGCTTTACTTGTGGGAAGGCTGGTCATTTTGCATGGAATTGTCTGCATGGGGAAGGGGCACGAAGCGAGTCTGGTTCGGTGTAGCAGTTAAAGGGTGGACAGAGTTCTAATCAACAATCGTTTCGGGGTAGTCAACAGCAACAGCAACCTCACTTTCGTTAGACCAGTTTAGCTCAGGGATCTCAGGTTGAGGGAGGAGTGAGTTCTTCGACGCCTACTTAAGGCTTCGGTCAGAGGGGCGGACATGTTCAGAGTCAGATGATTCTGGGAAGGGCTTTTGCTATCACTTCTACTATTCCGCCTCCACCACCTCCTTTCATGTAGAGACCCATAATTTCTTTTATATAATTTTAAAGTTTATAAAGGGATAAATGATGGTTTAATGTGGAAATTATGGTTGGGGGTTAATGTGCAAGGATTTGGGAGATGTGGGTGTTGGTGTAATATGGTGTATATATATGTGTGTGGTGTGTGGCAGGGGATTTATTTTCCCCTTTCCATCTCTCGGTCTCTCACTCTCTCTCGGCACTCTCTACCTCTCCCACTCCTTCACCCAAAAAAAAAAAAACTCACCTCCAAACTCAAAACCCACAACAATCAACCTCAACTTCATCTTCTACTTGCGTATTGGAGCTCGTATCTCATTGGATTGAGCTGGGTTCGGTGTATTTTGTTCGGTTTGGATTTCGGAAGTTAGGGCTTGCTCAATCTCTTCAGTTTCGGCTTGGATACTCGAGGTAGGGAATTCTACCTCTCTTTACATGTTTTTTATAAGTGATTTGGTGCTTGAAATCGTGCTTGTAATGTCGTGTTTAAGCTTGGATCAAAATCTGCAATTTCTATCAAAAATCATCTGAAACGTACTTCCCCTATCAGTAGAAACTTTTCCCCTACCGGTAGGACGAGTGAGAAATTCTTCGTAACTAGCTCAAACGTACTACAGCAGCTCAAAAGCTGCTCAAAAGTTCATTCACCTACCGGTAGGAGTATTATATTCTTTCGTTCAAAATGTTGGCCTTTCTGTTTCAAGTTCCTATCGGTAGGTGCAGTGTCTATGAGCTACTTTTCCTACGTTCTTCCAAATCACTTCTTGGAGCCTTTCATTGACTATATTGGGTTCGTTTACGCATTCTTTTAGGTGTTTGGAGAATAGTACCTATTTCATACATAAAATCGTGTCTGATGGAATATGTTAATGGATTTGTGATATGTGATATTAATGGATTATAGATATAATGTGATATGTTACTGCCTAAAATGAACTGAAAACCACAATGAGCAGTTGATGCATGAGGTATGGGTTTAACTTGAAGTGAGAGGTTAATAGATTGCTTAAGAGGAATTAATGACGGTTTATATATGGACAAAGATCAAGACTACAATCGTGAGCCCTTTAGTACTTGATTGAAGCATTGTGACACGATGTGTAAATGCAAGGTGACGTCTAGTGACAAATTATTAACACAATGACATAAAGGGTACCTATTCGATGTAACAAGAAACACGTATTGTTAAGGTTGATATCTTTTGAACCTGAAGCTGGGAACCAAATGTGTGATTTGGATATATAGGGTCCCAAGAACTAGGAATGAGATTCGGATATACGGGGTCCCAAGAACCTGGAATGAAACTCGGATATACGGGGTCCCAATGCCCGAAATGAGAATTGGATGTACAGGGTCATGATCACCCGGAATGTGGACTGGGCATACGGGGTCCTAATGCCCGGAATGTTTTTAGATCGATCACGTGATGTGACTAGGTGAAGGGTTTCTTGTGTGCCTATCTAGGACCTATAGGGAATATATGAGATACTAAGCGGTTGGAATGTAACCATATGTGGTGGATGTGTGAAGATCGAAAGTTGAGTAAAAAGGAATTCAAAAGACAACGATAGGTTGATTGACAAGAGTGAAGTGATCGTTTAAGTTCTAAATTTCTAATATAGTGCTTGTGTCTTATCTATGCTCCTTTGTTATTCAAAAGTTTATGTTTCATCGGCATCCTTCACCTCATTTGCATATAGAGTTTGCGTAGACTTTTCTACTGGACTTGTGTAGCTCAGACCTTATATTATTTTCAAGTGCTAACCCGGATTAGTAGCTTGCATGATTGGAATGCTTGGAGTGTGGACATACCCTTTTTGAAAGCTAACCGAAGGAGTTACCTATTCATCTTTGTAAATTTATTTTGAAAGATGTATTTGTAACTTAAGTTGTAATTCTTTCGAGTAAGGAATATTTGTAAACTCTTAACTCTCTTAACACTTAAGTTAATTTGGGCCGTTGAGCCAATGATGCAATATTTTGGGAACTGTTGGACTTTGAAATGCAATTACGGAAATGGAAATACTGAACTTTTTTGGGTATCGTACGAAATAATTGTGAGGTCTTATTAATGTAAATCATTTATAATTACGTTAAAAATCGAGGATGTGACATTTCACATCTCAGACCCCGAAGACTTTGGTTGTGAGGGGTACATTTCTATTGTTTAACTCTTTTACTAGAGTACTATTTGATTCTGGAGCATCATATTCATTCATTACTGCATCTTTTGCTTGGGCTTTGGAATGGGAAATCGAAAGTATAAATCCTCCAGTGTTTGTTGAGACACCCATAGGGGGTAAATTGTTATTAGATCATATATGCCAGGATTGTGAGTTTGTCATTCGAGATTATCGTTTTACCTTTGACTTCATTATGTTGAATATGTTGGGGTTCGACCTTATTTTGGGAATGGATTGGTTGTCTATGTTTCACTCCACCATAGATTGCTTCAAGCTTTGGGTCCGTATTTGTCCACCTGGGGGTGCTTGTTTTGAGTTCTTCGGGGAGCGTTGAGAACCGTTAGAACCATATTTGTGTGGGTCTCGGGAGCAAAAGTCGATTTATGCCTTATTAGCAAGTTTGGCCTTAGGTGAGGATGTATTCGCGCATGGGGAGTTACCTCCTGTCGATTGCGACTTTCCGGATGTGTTTCCGAAAGAGTTACCTGGTTTACCACCTGAGAGAGAAATTGAATTTTCTATCGATTTGCTTCTTGGAACCACTCCTATCTCCTCACCTCCTTATCGTTTCGTGCCTGCCGAGTTGAGGGAGCTGAAGACTCAATTGCAAGAATTGGAAGGTTTGGGGTTTATCCATCCAAGTACGTCACCGTAGGTTGCACCAGCCTTGTTTGCTCAAAAGAAAGATGGGCCACTTCGTCTATGTATCAATTATTGAAAGTTGAACCGTGTCACCGTTAAGAATAGGTACCTGATGCCTAGAATCGATGATTTGTTTGACCAACTTCGAGGCGCAACTTATTTTTCTAAGATTGACTTGAGGTTTGGTAACCATCAGTTGAGAGTTCAGAGGGAAGACATTCCTAAAACCGCAATTCGTACCCGTTATGGTCACGAATGGACCGGCAACTTTCATGGACCTAATGAACTGTTTCTTTCATGCCTACTTTGATCGTTTCATGGTCGTTTTTGTGGACGATATCCTTATCTATTCGCCTTCGGAGGAGGAACACCAATCTCACCTTTCTATCATTCTTGAACTTTTGAGAGAACAACGTTTGTATGCCAAGCTGAGTAAGTGTGAATTTTGGCTGTCCGAAGTCAAGTTTTTGGGTCACGTTGTGTCGAAGGATGGGGTGTTTGTTGATCCAGGAAAGTACGGTCCGTGATGAATTGGCAACGACCGAAGAGTGTATTCGAGGTTTGTAGTTTCTTGAGCTTGGCTGGGTACTGTCATCGTTTCATCCTTGATTTCTCTCATCTAGCGGCTCTGATGACTAGGTTGACTCGTAAGGGGACTCGATTTGTTTGGAGTGACGCATGTGAGATGGCATTTGAGGAATTGAAGAAAAGGTTGACTACCGCGCCAGTTTTGATTGTGCCCAAACGGGGAGTCGGTTACTCTATGTATTGTGATGCATCGAAATAGGGGTTAAGGTGTGTTTTGATGCAATTGGGGTGAGTAGTGGCATATGGGTCGCGGCAACTAAAAACTCATGAGCGGAATTACCCTACCCATGACTTGGAACTTGTGGCGTCATATTTGCTTTGAAGAGTTGGCGTCATTACCTTTACGGGGAAAGGTTCGAAGTCTTTTCCGATCATAAGAGTCTAAAGTATTTGTTTTCTCAAATGGAGCTTAATCTGTGATAACGCCGTTGGATGGAACACCTCGAAGACTACGATTTTGAGTTGCAATATCACCCGGGCAGGGCGAACGTGGTAGTGGATGCATTAAGTAGAAAATCGACACACCTTGCGAGTTTAGCCATCCATGAGTGGAAAATGATGAATGACTTAGGCTCTTATGCGCTGCATTTTAAGGAAATTCGAGATGGGGTCACTTTGTGTAACTTGACTGTTCAATCAACCTTGTCGACTCGAGTAGTTGAGGCTCAACAACAAGATGAAGAGGCAGGGGAGTTTTGGAAAAAATTTCTTAGCGGAAATACTCGAGAGGGGTGGATGATTCATGCCAATTAGAGTTTGTGATACCAAGGAAAATCGTTCGTACCCATTTTGTGTCGGGAGGAAATTTTGAGAAAATTTTACCATTCACCCTTACCCGTGCATCGGGGGGGGGGACAAAAATGTATTATGACTTACGTAGACAATTTTGGTGGCCGGGAATGAAGAGGGATGTCGTTACTTTTGTGTCTAAATGCATTATGTGCCTACAAATGAAAGCCAAACATCAACAACCCGTAGGGGAGTTACAACCATTACCTGTGGCCAAGTGGAAGTGGGAGAACGTGACTATGGATTTTGTTACCGGTTTATCGAGATCGTCGAGGGGGCATGATGCCATTTGGGTTATAGTTGATCGTCTAACCAAGTCAGCGCATTTCTTGCCTATCCACGTTTCGGATTCGATTTATATGCTTAACCGATTATATATTCGTGAGATTATCTATCTTCATGGGATTCTTGTTTCTATTGTGTCGGATCGAGATCCAATGTTTACCATGCGCTTTTGGCAAAGTTTGCAGGTCACCCTTGGCACAAATCTCTTGTTTAGCACCACGTATCATCCCCAAACGGACGGGCAATCCGAGAGAATGATCCAAATTGTAGAAGACATGCTTCGGGCTTGCGTTATGGATTTTCAGGGTAATTGGGAAGATCACCTACCGTTAGTCGAGTTTGCTAACAACAATAGTTACCAATCTAGTATCGAGATGGTGGCGTATGAACCTTTGCATGGGAGACTGTGTCAATTACCTATTTGTTGGAATGAGTTGGGCAAGGCAACTGTAGACACCCCAATCTGGGCTTTTAGATTAGTTTACTTACGGTTTTTGACTCCCCGATGATGAAACGGATCAAGAACACCCCGGGAATGATGAGTATTTGAGCTTTGAGTGTTTGAAAAACCCTTGAACCAATCCTAAGCCATTTCTAAAGTCCAAAAACCCTATTGTCGCGCGCTGCTCCGAGTCCCTCGCGCAATGGTCAAACTACCAGGTGGTGGTCAACAGTCAAAGCTTGACCGTTGACCATTGCACGACAGACTGACTCCGTCGCGCGACGAACCAAACTGCCACCAACTTTTCTTGAGGAGGAAACTCGGCCACCAATGCAACTTCAGCCAGCCTCGTGGATTGGCTGAACTCCTTTGTTTATAGCTCCAACCTACCATCATCTCCCCCTATAAATACCCCTCTCCTTCTTCCATTGAAAGAGTTAACAAATTCAAAGGTTTTTAAAGGGTTCAAGATTTGTGAAAGGGTTACACGCTAAGCATCCAAGAGCATAGCATGTTCTTTCTCCCCATTTCTCAAAACAACACAAACAACCTCACACTCAAAGCTCAAATACTCTTTCAAACCCAAAACTGAAGGTATAGCATACCTATTGTTTTTTTGTTTTGATCCTTGAGGGGGGCTGGCAAGGCCAAGGCTGGTAATCAATACCAGTCCTGGTCCTAAAGCTGGCAAGGTTTCAAAAACCGTAGAGGCAAGAACCAGCGCGCGACAGTCCCATATACGTGCGCGACACTCTCACTTCATCGCGCAATGGACTGCATGGGGATTGGTGTCTTGCTGTTTTTGTGTGTTTATTTACATATAGATTACTTTTAAGCATGTTAAAAATCAGTTTACTACTTTCCTTTGTTAGAAATTGCTAGTATGTAGTTAACACGTATTTCTGTTGTTTTGGAGTACCCCTGGGATCTTTCTAGATATGTACCAGAACGTAGAAATATGTAAACCAAACACTGGTTAAAAGGCTCAGACCATCGCGCGCCAGGGCGCACCTTCGTGCGACAGACTAACTCTGTCGCACGCCAGACTGCCTCTGACCAGTGAGTGGCCTTGCATGGGTAGCTTGGCCTTAGGCCATTATTTTGTCCCCACACTGTTTATGGAATGTTTTGTTAATTTATAGGGCTTTTTTAGCCTTTAAAACTGCTTAGAACTTGCTTATCAATTGCTTGGTTTGTCCTGGGTGAGCACTGGTCATTCCAGAGCCCAGAAGGGGATAAAATTCAACCTGCTAGCGGGACATCAACCCTCGTGCGATTGTATGGGTCTGTCGCGGGATGGTGTGCTTGCATGCACGTAGATCCACGCGTGCAAGTTAGCCACTGTTTGCGTCAAATTCATATGAACGCACTGTTTTGATGTCCAGTCACAGGTTTGGATTTTATTTCATTTATTTTCTAACATTTCATACCATCCATGCTATTTATTCACATCTTGCAAACATATTACAGTTTTAATCACCGACTAACTATTCCCCCACCTTAATTGGCTAAAGAATTGATTAATCAAATAGAATCGCAAACAAACATCTTTCGCAAAATGCCAAAGTAGAGACCGATCTCTGGATTGGGCAAGAAGGGTGCCATAAAACCCTTCCCCTCTCGTAACTTGGCTCCCGAACCCAGATATGGTTATGACAGATTGGTTCTTTCGCTTTTTCAAATCAAACAGCGCGGCAAGTGCTTCAAAATATGGTTCCTTGGGTGTCGGACCTCCAAACCCAAGTGGCGACTCTGTATTTTGCGAGCGCTTGTCGTCCAGCTTATCGCTCCGTCGAACCGGCATTTTTAGAAGAGGAAGAAAATCCTTTTCTAAAAAGGGCACGTTGCCTATAGCTACGTTGGTTGGGCCGAATTTGATCAAAAGACCTCCGAGAGCATGAGAGTGATTCGCCAACGCCTTCTTGAAGCACAAAAGAGAACCACTAATCAAGTCAAAGTGATTCGTCAACGATTGTTAACCATACAAAGTAGGCAAAAGAGTTATGCCGATCGTTGTCGCCGACCATTATCGTTTGAAGTGGGGGATCATGTGTTCCTTAAGGTGTCACCGTGTCGGGGATTATCTCGTTTTAGGCAAAGGTCAAGCTTTCGCCGCGTTTTATCGGATTGTTTGATATTATCGAGAAAATTGGGGAAGTTGCATATCAATTGGCCTTACCACTGAGGTTATCGGGCATTCATGATGTATTCCACATATCGATGTCGCGGAAGTACGAGCCGGATCAGTCACATGTTCTATAGTAGACCGAACTTGAGCTAGAAGCCGATGCGTCTTACGAATAAGAGCCGATACGTATCCTAGATTCACGTGACGAAGTTTTGAGGGGTAAGACTATACTGTTGGTGCGAGTTCTGTGGAGTAATCTCGGAAAGGATGAGTCGACATGGGAAAGGGAAAGCAAAGTAAGGGAGAAGTATCCACAATTATTCCTGAATTAAATCGAAGTGAGTCTCGAATTTCAACTTTATGATTGTTAACTCGTTATTTGATAATACAGGTTATGGCATGAGCATGTTTACTTGATGCATGAGCTTAGTTGGTTCGAATTATACATTTTGGGATGAAATTTCTTTGAGGAGGATAGAATGTAGAGACTCATAAATTATTCTATTTTCTTTAATCGTTTGAATTTGTGGAAGATCGTTTTTTGATGTTATAATGGTGTTTGGAGGTGTTGGTGGCAAGTAGGGTTCGATTCAGTGTCCGTCGGTAAAATCTTCATCTTTTTCTTCAACCAGTACCGATACTTCATGCATTTTGCCCAGTAACGGTACCCGTTGTCCAGAAGTTGTGTTATTTTGCCATTTTGGGGTTCCAGTATCGGTACTGGGAATCGCCCAATACCTGTATCCGCTATGATTTTTCTGAAAATTCAGCAGGCATTTTAGCCTACTATAAATACCCCCCTTTGCCATTTTTCACACTCAAACCCACGAAATAACCCTAGTGTAGGGGGATGAAAACAGTTGATGCTTCAGATCACTCTGGATTGCAACGGCTTACTCGTGCCTCTTCACCGGGACCCTAGTTTGTCCTTGGAACCATAATCTGCAAGACAGACAAGGGGTGAGCGCATCTCTGCCTCTCGTGGCAAAGACCCTCTGTAACGCCCCTAAATTTTAGGTACGTTAAATAAGGAAATTTATTA
>BPLS01000514.1:2474441-2532491 GCA_019656275.1 Rhododendron kiyosumense | reverse complement strand
AAAGCTCGATCATTGAAGCTAAAGTTGCCAAGACATGGCGAATTGATTCTTCAAATGCAGAATGTGGGTGAAGGTTACCTAGTTGAAATGAGGAATCAGTTCCTCCAAGTCTTGGTGATATGGCTTCAGCTTTTCCTCTTGGGCTTTCCAGTCCCCATTGGCTTGAGGGACTACTATATTGGAGTCCCCATTGACCTCAAGCTTTTCGACACCAAGCGCAATAGCAGCCTCCATACCAACGATGCAGGCCTCATACTCAGCTTGATTATTTGTGACCTTGAAGTTTAACTTGATAGCAAGCGGAATATGAGCACTAGCAGGCGTGATCAGAAACACCCCAATCCCAAATCCTTTCTGGTTAGTAGCCTCATCAAAGTAGAGTGTCCAAACTTCTTCGACCACTGTTAGCACATCCTTGTCAGGGAAGTTGAAATCTACATCCTCTGGTCTATCAATCAGGTGATCGGTCAAGAATTCTGCCACGGCACATCCCTTCATAGATTTCCTTTTGACGTATTGGAGGTCGAAAAGCAACCAATGCGCTAGCTTATGAGTAAGCGCAGGCTTCTCAAATAGATACTTGAGAGGATCCACTTGTGCGGATTGAGATGCATTCGGTACTTGCGGAGTCTCTCGAAGAATTTCCTAAGTGCTGGAATGAGATCCTTTCGCTCTTTTGCTTTGATAATCATGTCGTCGACATAGACTTTGACTATCTTATGGATCATGTCATGCAACAGAGTCGTTTGGGCCCGTTGATAAGTGCAGCTAACTTTACTTCATAGTTGTGGGTAATTTCCACTGATCCAGATTCTGTAAGCATTGGTTCATAAATGTATTTGTATTTCCCTTTGGGGTTTGGATAATTCATTATGTCCGTATATCGGGACTTAATTTCTCAAGGATCATTCTTCCATTGTTCATCTTGTGATTCCAGAATCATAATTGGTTCTATAATTTCCATTGATTTGAAAACTTCCTCTAATTAGACCACTTCCTTAATTGAAAGTGATGATGATGATGCTGAGGCTGCATCTTGGAGATAAGGAAATTGAAGTTTTTGTGCCTTCAAGTAGGCTTCAACATCAACTTGGGTAACTCTTGGTCTACCCCTGCCACAAGGATTATTTCCCCGTCTGTGTCCTCGCTCTGGAGGTTGATTCATATTGCAAAATTAAGCACCAGCCAAAATATTTAGTGTATTTTGAAGGTGTTGAATTGCCAACGGGAGGAACTCAATTTTCCAATCCTAATCATCATTTGTTTGTGGGCACACGCCCCTAAAATCTGTATGAAAATCAGGTGCGCCCTTTTTTGAAAAGCGCAGCAAAACGCTTCGATTTAGAGTCGCCACTTGGGTTTTACGGTAAATCATCCAAGGAACCGAACTTGAAACGCTTGCTACGTTTTGATTGGAAAAGGTTTTGGAGACTATTCTATCATCACCTTTGATATCTAAGGTTTAGGAGCCAGGTTACGAGAGGAGAAGGGTTTTAAGGCACCCCTTTCGCCCAATCCGGAGATCGGTCTCTACTCGGGCATTTTGCAAAACATTTGATTCTTTCTTTTAATCATTTTTAGCCAATTAGGGTGGGGGAACTGTTAAAGGGGATTAAACTGTAAAATGTTGGCAATATGTGATAAAATGACATACTTGCTTTATTGAACAATTAGTATAGATTGAAAACAAACTCCTGTGGGAGTTTTAAACAGACTGGAGGGAGTGGTTCTGAAGTGTCGTGCACAGGAAGAAACCAGCATGCAGTGCATGCTGACTTCACCCACACACGCCATTCCATCACTTGCGTGCGCCAGTAAGCCTAAGCCCACAGCTTTTATTTTCAATCCTCTGGGCTCTAGAAGTGACCAGTGCACATCAAGGATAAACCAAGCAGTTCCATATATAGATATATACAGTAATAAATAGTTTAAAAGGGGCTTTAGAGCCACAAAATGAACATAACACCCATTAAACAGTGAGGGGACAAAAACAGAGGCCAAAACCTAGTTGCCATGCAAGGGCCAGCCATTGGGCTGGGAGAAACTGGCGCATGCAGGTAGATATAGCTGTATGCTAGTTGTAGCCGCCCATCCAGTGCTTGGCTTTGCATTTTTTGGGTTCTAGAACATGACCAGAAGGACCCCAAAGGCATTCCATAACAGCAGAAATGAATATTGACAATTAAAACTAGCAGTTCTAGTTATGGAAAGCAGTAAATTGGTTCTTAGCATGCTTCACAGTGATAATATAGAAAGAAAGATAGAAAATAGTTCGACACTAATCCCCACATTAGTACTACACATATCACCATGATTGGCGTACGCGTACAATGGACTGGCGTGCGCCAGTTCTAACCACACACGGCTTTGAAGCCTTGCTAGCTTTAGGGCCAGGACTGGTATTGATTACCAGTCTTGACCCTACCAGCCCCCCTCAGGGATTAGAACAGAGCATTTTCAAAGGTAGCATACCTTTGAATTTGAGCTTGTAAGAGTGTTTGAGTTTGAGTAATGGCTTAGAATGGAATGGGTATGTGGGTGATGTATGAATAAAGCTTGTTGATCACTTCCCTTGGTAAGGAAATGATGAACAAGAGGTTGGAATGTGTTTAATACTATTCAAGTTTTGTAACCCCTTGCACATGAAAGCAAGGGGGGTATTGATAGACGGAGTGGGAAGATTAACCAGTTGCAAAAGGGCTGGTTGGGTTGGAGTGGAAGTCTCCCATGCATTAAAGGCATGGGACACGGTGATGGGGTGGTTGTGTGAGAGAGGGGAACATCCCCCTGTCCGAAGCCACTCATTAGACGGCTGCACAGTGTCCTGAGGTGGCCCAAGAGTCTTGTGCACATGGCTGAATAAAGACGATTGGACTACCTTTGACCGGCGTACACCAGTATTGTACCTGGGTGCGCCGGTCAAATGGCCAAAGCTGACCGATGACTGGTGTGTGGCAGAGGATCAGCGCATGCCAGTATGGTACTAATGTACTCAGGTAAGGTTTTGATGTGGCTTTTTTGGCTCTGGCTTAAAGGGTTTAGAAAGGGTTTGAAAGAATTTGAAAAAGGTTCGGAATGCTCAAAGCTCAAACACACTAACATTTTCAAGGAGTTCTTGACCTTTACTCATCATCGGGGAATCAAACACCGTAAATAAACTAATTTGGACAGTCCAGAATAGGGTGTCTATAGTAGTCCCCCTTCGATGGCACTTGGAGCACCATTGGCTTGGTACAAGTAATGTTAAAGGTTTTTGGACACCCCTCAAGACTATCCAGAATAGAACATGCCAACAAAATAGACACGAACACTTAAAGAACCTAATTGGTTGTATTGGACAGAACAAGCTGTCGCAGGGGTGGACTCTCCTGGTGAATAATTAGTTGATGAACCGCCGCTGCTGGGGATGCAAATGATGGACGAGACAAGTCGCTGCTTGATTTGAAATTGGACGGATGGACCGTCGTTGATTTCAAACTGGACCGGTGAACCATCGCTGAGTTGAATTGATTTGATCGACAGGTGGACCATCGTTGATTTGAATTGATTTGATGGATGGGTGAACCATCGTTGATTCAAATTGATTTGATGGACGGGTAGACTGTCGCTAATTTAAAATTGGACAGATAGATCGTCGCTGATTTGAAATTGGATGGATAGATCATCGCTGATTTGAAATTGGACGGATAGATCGTCATTGATTGAATTAATTTGATGGCCGGGTGGACCATCGCTCGTGATTGAATCGATTTGATGGATGGGTGGACCGTCGTTCATTTGAAATTGGACGGGTAGATCGTCGCTGATTTGAAATTGGACGGATAGATCGTCGGGGGATGATTATCCTTGGATGAAAAGATGAATTGGTGTTACATGGGCCACAAATTGGGACCAATTTTGATGCAGAGAAGCGATTGGGCTGCAGGCCCAAAAACAATTGGCGTACGTGGGTGGAAAAAGGGTGTACGCGGATACAGGTAGCACATATGGGTCCAAATCCAGCCCAGACCTGGCCCAGTTCTTTCCTTTGCCTTATAAACTTCTGATCGTCGTTTGGAACTGCCATATGGTTGTTTTTTAAAACCCATAGAACTTTCTCTCAATTTCTCTCTCATTCACAAATCCTTCTAACCTTCATCATCCCTACACCTGTACTTCAAATAGAGATGGCAGAGACTGGCAATGGTGGCACCGGAGGTGATGGTAATGAGGAGGTTCAGTTGAGAGGTGAGACCGAAGTTCCAAGAGCCCAAATCAGCGATCAATTAGTAGGAGGGGTTTCGGCGAGCACCAGTGCAGAGGTCTTGAGCAGCGGAGTCGAGATCAGAGACCATGCACAGGAGGTAGATGAGGGTGGCAATTGGAGTACGCCGGCGGTGGAGGGGCATACACTGATGGGTTTTGAAACAGGGGGTCCACGAGTCACTCGATTAGATCCACGGGGTGCCGTGGAAGGCCTTGTGGTTACAGGAGGAGGCTTCGGTGGGTTCAAAAGCAGTAGCAGTGGTGGTGGCGACAGCGATGCTCATCCGGAGTCACCATAGAGGGATCCAGCTAGAGGAAAAGATCTGGTGGTTGCGGAGGAGTCCACTAGAGATGTGCAGACAGGGCCGACTGAGTTTCGGCCGCCCACGGAGTCCTCGGGGTACAGGCCCATTACCCGAGGCGATTTTTTGGAGTATGTATATGAGGTGGTGCTTGCTCGTTTGTTAGAGGAGAACCCTGCAGTGGTAGTGGCTGTCTTGACTACTCGAGAGGAAAGGTAGAGATAGATTGGGTTGGCTTAGGAGGAGGAGAGGCTGAGGCCGAGAGTGCTGCAGTTGAGGAGCAAACCTTTATGAGAAAGGCCAAGGCGACTGAGAGGACTCAAGAGGAGGCAATGTGGGAGTAGGAATCCACGGTGACGTTAGCTGAATCTAGGGCAAATGAGCCTTGCGCTGAGTTTGTTCCAGAGACATATACGCCACCAGAGTCACACATCTTCGTTCCATCTAGAGTTGACAGCTAAATACCTTAGTGGGAAAACTACGACACCAAGCTTGTGATGAGGGATCCTAAAGAGCACCTGGCGCAGAGCTGGGAGCAGGTATACCCTTAAAACTTGCTTTAACCTTCACTTTGTACTGTTGTATTTGCATGTGTTTATTGTTGTAATGCATGTCATTTGAACCACTGCACTCGACTTGTCATGTAGAACCCTTGAATAATATGCCTTGAATAAACTTAGAATGCCTCGACCTTGAATTTAGAACTTGAATCGACTGATAAAGTACTCTATGATTTGAATCGACTAATAGGATGCCTTGAGATTTTTAGAACTCGACCGTAGGTTGTCTAAAGTAACTTGAATCAACTGTAGTATGCCTTTAGGATAATTGAAATCGACTGTTAGATTGCCTTAGTAGCTTGATTCGACTGGTAAGATGCCTTTGTAGCTTGATTCGACTGGTTAAAATATCTTAGTTGCTTGATTTGACCGGTTATTAAACTTGAAATGCACATGTACTGAAACACTTCTTTTTGTCTTGCTTGTTATTGTTTTAAACAGAGGATGGTGGCCAGCTCGAGGGGGCATGGTGGAGCTGCGAATTCGCTAGAGCTTATAGGGGGTTGCTCGAGCGAGTACGGGAATTGGTGAATGCTATAGGGTTTGGGTTGTTCATCCTCACGGTGACATTGGCGAAGAATGACCATGCCGTGCTGACTGCTTTGGGTGAGAGGTGGCAAGACAAATCCAATACCTTTCATTTTTTGATCGGGGAGATAACTGTGACCCCGTTGGACTTTGCGGCCATCATGGGCCTAAGGGTAGGTGGCAAACCAATCCCGTTTGACTTAGGGATTCATAGAGATGAGGCTGCATTGAGGTGGTTCCTGGGCCGGGCGCTTGAGAGAGGAGAGGAGATGGTCTGGTATGAGCAGTTCAGGGGATATTTGAGGAGGATCATGACCACAGAGCAGGAAGAGGAGCAAATGGCGAGGGCCTATCTGCTGTACTTGTTCAGGGCTATGTTGTACCCAAATAAGCGTGCTATGGTGCATTTGTCTTACTTGCCAACTCTTCGTGACCTACGCACGGCCTCTTGGTACGCCTGAGGAGGAGCAACTTTGGGGGCATGCTATGGTTTCATGGGAGAGTTCACGTGGTATATAAAGGCGATTACTGGCTACTAGAGGATATGGGAGGTATGATTTTCAAACCTTTGTTGTTCAATTCTATCACACACTTGCACCTTTCCTTACACACTTGTATCATTGATTGCATGAGCTATGTTCTAATACCCTGACTATTTGAAAACTTTGCAGGCTTGGGCTTACGAGGTGCTGAAGATGTACCTTTGGAAAAATAAGTGTTCGGACATGAGTACTCTCCCATAGGCGATGATCTGGGGGCCATTACACAGAAGCAAGAAGAAATTGAAGGGGAGTCTCCTAGCCTTCAGAGCTTACCTCGATGAGCTATCGAGCACTCAGGTAAACAAGAATTCCATTAGTTGATTTTTTTGCCATAAATGCTTTAATACAGTCGCTGATATCCTTTCGTCTTGGCCCTTTGAATGTATTGCAGGTGGAGTGGAATCCATGGGGCGGTGTGGTGCCTGAGCCAGAGTATGTGACGAGGAGAAGGGCAGTGACTACAAGTCGAGTGCTGTTGGAGTTAGCTTTCGGGTGGCAATGGTACTTGGGCGACCAGGTGACGAGACAGTCGCTTGGTTCGTCTGTGTTCCAGGTTCCTGGGTCACTTCCACCTCATGCTTTGCACACAGGCAGGTACATGCTAGTTGAGCTGTAGCAATTTACTGTTTCGGCGGACCTTACTGCCTTTCTAAGGCCAGAGCGGGACTATGCCATCTACCTGAGGCAACACTTGGCACAGCCGCTTGTGGTGATGATGCACCAGGCCCTTGTTAAAGAGGCTATTGAAGCCGGCCAAGAGAGGCGAGGTCAAAGTTCAAGATCAAGAGAGGGGACGGCTTATTTAAGGGAGAGATCTAGCTATGCAGCAGCGACTGGCTTGCCTCGACTCTCTTGGACATTGGCAGTGCGCGACACACAGGGAGAGGCCGTCATGATTGAGTTTGAGCCAGCGAGGACAGAGCCTGCTCGGGTCACAGGATCGATAAGACATGGTTCAAATTTGTTCCTTTCCTTTGTACCATATTTGAACTGTATTATGAACTTTGTCCCCAAGATGTATCTCATGTACCAGTAGAGTGGGTGGAAGAGCCTGCCCGATTGATTCTTGCAATGGAGAAAGAATTTCACAAAATAACAAGTGGCACTCCTCTACGATTGAAGTACCCACCAGTGAATCCAGTTCCTGCTTCTGTACAGACGAGACCTCAGGTATAACCCTAGAAACTTGTTCAATTCTGCTTCTGATACTAGATAGGCTCGTTGTTGATACACGATACACCTGTTCTTGATTCTTGTTTTCAACATTTAATATACAATATGCACAGTATATATTAAAATGCTTTAAATGAATTGACAATACAAGGACAAGCTAGGGCGGTTCTTAGGCCAAAGAGTGTACGACCCCCTCCTCAGAAGAATATGGCGAGCGCTTCTACCACTCCTACCGCAGCCCAGTGACAGGCAAGTGCTTCACAGCCAGCGGCGAGCGTGTAGAGAAGTGCAGAGAGTGCAAACCGCGAGGTGGCGAGGTTCCAAATTAAGCTGACGGAGAGGCTGACACAGAAGGGGCCAGCTTAGAAGAAGAGAAAAAGAGAGCTTCGACGTCTCGAGCCACGGAGAGCGAGAGCGAGGAGGAGGAGGAAGAAGAGGAAGAGGAGTGTTTGTCTTTCAGTAGTAGCTCTGATGACTCCGCTTATGACCCTAAGTACAAGATGGATCCAAGAGAGAGAGATGACGACGACGAGGAGGACGACGACGACGACGAGGAGGACTTTGATGACTGAGGACTACCAATGAGCCTCATTTTTTTTACTATCATTTTGCTTTTGATTTGGGCCAGCGCGCCTACGTAGATAGACTTGACAATGGGCCGGCGTGCCGTAAACTAGATATTTTGGAGGATGACCGGGCCTGTGTGCCCTTTTTGACTTTTGGGTGGATGTGCCTTGTTGATATCACTTTTGCTCGGGCTGTTGTGCAGTTACGTACATTATTCCACCTTTTGCTTTTGGATATTGACACACCAGTATATAAAAAAATGCATCTTCTATTTATTAATTCCCTTTGATGAGGAAAATTGATAAAAGAACACATGAACCAACCACTAATATCAAACTTGCATTAACAAATGATCCGAATTGAAAAATAGAGACTTGTATACGTACAAAACTTGACTAGCTCGAAAGAAATGGAAAGAAAAATCCCAAGATATGACACGAACCTTTGGACACATGGAAAATAATGAAATGTTGGGCATTAATGCGCCAAAATGCGAAATTCTCCTATACAAGGGAAACTGACACTTCTGTAAGGTCACATAGGCGCATAATGACCTGTACGAATTGATGAAACCAAAAAAGGCCTCCCGGAACGAGAAATATACCAAAAAATACTAAAAATGCCTCAAAAACGAACATAAGACGCGAAAGATGACTTGATTTAGCCCCGGACTGAAACCGACACCCCCGTACAGTCACATTAGGTCTATATGATGTGTACGGTATGATAAAACTCGGCAAAATCCCCATAACGGATTTCGATCCTCCGAAACCTTGATTTGAACTTGAAATGGGCCATCGGGGGTCCAAATCTTCGTTGAGCGCGACATTTGGAATTCGGCGTTTCGACACAATCCCATATACCATTGATGACTTGTAGGAAGCATAAAAAATCCAAAGTAGGCTTTAGAAACGAAAGCGACAATTTGAGGACAGTAGCATCTGCAAACTGTTTTCTTGTGCACTGAGTTGGCATACGCTAGTACAAACTAGCGTACAGAGGTAGTCGAATACGCCTCGGACACATGCACGCAGGTTACATTCCAGCGTATGCAGATAAAACCTCTTGCAGATACCCTTGTTTGACCAAGTCTCCTTTTCTGGAATAAGCATTGTCACTACTCCACACGGTTTGCACACTATTTCTGACCACCAGAGGGTAGTGTCCTTGCATGCAAGGGTGGCAAGACACCAAGACATGGGTTTAACTCCGGCACACAAATCGAGGTTGATATTTTGATGTTTTTGCCTATAAATGGAAGGTGCTAGCAATGTTGAACTCATACTGTCACTTCCCATATTCAGCAATCCTTTGCATCCTCGATGGAGAATCCACTCCCCACTTTGATCAAACCCTGGTTAGTAGAATTTCTATCCATTGATTGGTTGAACTTCCAATCTCACAGCCTTGCCTCATTCCGATACCTTCGTCATGTGCCACTCTGCCCTGAGCTTCTAAGAGCTGCTCTTAGGTTTTGGGACCCCGATGTCCATGTCTTCCACTTTGGCGATGATGAGATGTGTCTGACAGTCGAGTGTAAACACCCAAATTTGGCCTAACAATTATTTCAAGTCCCACCTTGGGGACCATCCCGATAATGAATGGATACAGTGATTGCTAATTGACTTCTCGTGAACCCGTGGACTTATGGTGAGTACTTTTAGCCACTTGGAAGACCTAATTCAGAACCAATTAGCATTTCAAACAGAAATACAACGTCCTAGGAAAATACATCTATTAGCCGTAAGATCGATTCCTCGGTCACTAGATCCATTCCTCGGCCGCCAAATCGTCTTTTTCTAGAATTCCAAAATGTTCGATCAGTCGTATGATCAACGCACCAAAAACCTAGCAGTCTTTTTTCGATTCTTTAGGGCTATGAAAGCAAATTCAATCAGAGATCTTGTTACCCTAAACTACCTTATTGATTCATGCCATTCGATTGGTTGAAGTGAGTCACCAATTACCTATATAAAGAGTCCTTAGGGTTCCGAAATTAACATTCAATTCCTCCATCTCATAGCTACAAGCTCTGTAGAAATCATCTCTCATATCACCTCTACAAAAGCCCTAAACCTTTGTAAGCAGCCACACCCCGAGTGATCAAATCCCGAAGTACAAACCCTAATCCAAGGGTTTCGAGAATAAGATCAGTCAATCACCCTCAATTCGAAGCTATCAAGCACTAAAGGATCAAGGTGGTGAGGCCCAGGGGCCTATGGTTTGATCCTTTTCATGTTTTTTTGTTTAGTAATCATAGTATTTTGATTATCTGTTAAGTGTTTGTTCTGGTGTGAGGAAGAACATCGACTGAGGAATCAATCTTTTGGACGATACATCGACCCAATGGGATTCCTCAGTCGTGACATCCATTCACCAGCCGAGGGATCTATTTCTTGGGACAGTTTATCTTTTCTGCTTATTTCTGATACATGCTTCAATTATCGTCTTAAGCTCACCATTAACTGTTGAAAGGCTAATAAAGCAAATGATTTGTTTAGAATTAAACAAAGCATATATTAATCGTATGTTGATCAATTATGGGCCAGTCTCACGACTGGGCAAAGAGGGGTGTCGAACACCTTCCTCTTATTGTACTTTTGGCTTCCGTACCTGGAATATCTATTTGTTTTTCCTAATTTTTATAAGCTAGGTAGAGTTTTAATTGTTGTAGAAGATGAATTTCATGCTCATTTTATTAAGAGTTTGTGATAAAGTCTATCTCTCTTGAGATAAAGAAAAGTCCTTGCATAACTCTATCTCTCTTTGAGATAAATTTTGACTTATGAGAGATTGCCACAGTCTTGAACTATTAGGAGTTCTAAAAAAAAAAAAGTTTTCTTTTTCTTCTAGGATTTATAAATATTTTTCTTTATTTCTTCATAATACTTACTAGGATCTTTCCAAAAAAAAAAAAAAAGAAATTATCTTTTTTCTAGATTTCATTCATTTGTCTCTTTTTTGCTAGGATCTTTTCAAAAAACAAAAAAATGGAGAGAGTCTTTCATTTTTCCTCTAGGTTTTACAAATTTCTTGCTTCATTTTCGCCAGCATCTTTAAAAAAAAAGAGAGAGAAAAAAAAGAAAAAAGAAAAGTGGGGTTTGTCAAATCTTGTATCTTGCACGACACATTGTATATAAGATCTCTTGATCAAATAATTGTTGCATGATTGTCTTTTGTATTACATTGACCACATAACTTCACAGTACATTGCTCAACCACTTGGTTGCATGCATGGTAAATGGGTCATCGTATTAGGGGCAACTTTCATTTTAGGGGGTAATAGGCGTAGTTGCACTGCACGATCACTTGATTTTGGACATTTCAACCTGAGCATAACTAAGTTCTTGCTTTTTCTAAAATTTTGGGTTTGGTCTTAGACGTGACAGCGATGATTGACATGAAGATTGAAGCTCTGGTTGCTAAAGTTAATGTATTGGTTGAATCAATGGCTGCCTTAGCCACCATTGTTCACAATTTGTAAAGAAGTCCTCCACCTCCACCTCCCCTTGCTAGATGGACAGAGAAAGCAGTTCAAACAGAAATTCATTTTGCCAAGGAAAGACAAGGAAGAACAATGATGAACCTGCAGCCTCAACATGTGGAACAAATCAAGGAAGAAATCACCCAACCAAAAAGAAGCCTTCCCAATCATACTGTTGCCACCAATGTCAATCCATCCCAACACACCCCTGCTCACCAGAACCCCACTTCAAGAAATCTCAAACGTCGTGCACTCCGCCATCGCCGAAATCTTAACTCATCCCCATCTCAAGCCCTAGCAACTCTAATCAAACAAGGACTCCTCAAACCTTTAGAAACTCAGTTGCCCCGCCCACCATTTGGCCCAAACTATGATCCTTCAAAGCATTGTGCCTACCATCAGATTTTTGGGCATGAAACTGATCATTGCATCCAATTGCAATGTGATATCTAACAACTCATTGATCAAGGGGTGTTCTGATCCGGCCAAGTTGAATGTTTGAGCGGCAATAGCTAAGTCTGTCATGTCTTAGTCTGATTGTTGAGTCAATGTTTTTTTTTAGCTTCTTTTTACAATCTGAGTCTTGAGTTTATTTTCATTTAGGAATTTGAGTCTTGAGTTTATTGTCTCTTAAAATTAAAGTCATTTTGTTCATCGTGGTTTTTGACCAACTTTTTGCACTCAGAATGAAATGTGAATCACTTTCAGAATGTGAATCTCCTTAGACATGAACTACGAATGACCTGATTCTCTTTAGAGATACGTAGGCACCTTAGGGTCGGCCACATTTTTGAAAATGTTTTCTCTCGTGCTTACTTGCTGCCATGAAATACTCATGATAACATTAAGTGTTGAAAACAATCCTTAAGGGTTTCAAAGTAATCTAATGATATTACTTGAAACACATGATGACCACTTGAATTGTCAAAATCACCAAATGAGTTGTGACCCTTGTCATTTATGTTGAGTTCAGGGGGTGTTGAAAACATTTATGTGCTCTCATGGAGCCGCTCATAAGAGGAACATGCTATTGAAGATAGAGAGAGAGAAAAATGAGCTCGCTAGATTGAAAACCTGCAAGGGTGGTCTAGGCAAAAGTTAGAGCATAAAAAAGAAAAGAAATAAAAATTTAGCCATGTCTCCATGCACCTTTTTTGAGTCTCAAGACTTCTCCTCGATTTTGAAGAACCACTTAGTTAAACATCAAAAGCCTTTTAATCTCTTGGTTAGGATTCTAGCTAGTTTTGAAAATGAAGAAAGGCATTAATTTCTCTATCTAAAACACTACTCCCTTGCTAGCCATGTTGAGCCTTTGGAAAATTTCTTTGAAAAAAGCCCACTAGGCAGCTATCCTCCACACTGGGATAGATAAAAATGCAATGAGAGATGGAAAGTGAGCCCCCCGTCATATGAGGGGTATTTTGAAAAGAAAAGAGGAAAAAAAAAAAAACATCATCCCTTCTAAAAACATGGAAACATTTTGAAGAAGACATCCATTCCGATCCAAAAACAAGGGCATCTTGAAGAAACATCACTTTCATACAAAATGGAGTGATTAGATGGCTGCTAGCTTTTGAACCCGCATGAGTAGAAAGTAGGTTTGACCTGTTATATCTATTTCTTTCTTAAGCCAACACCCTAGCCTACAATATGGTCCATAATAAAGTCCTCTTGGATTGAAGAATGTGACTTAGCAACAAGGTCCTAGATATTAGGGGCATAACCAATGTGTAAGGTATGAACAAGGAATAGTGGTATGAGGCAAAGGGGCACTACTGCATCCCTCTTTTAGAAGCACACAATCTCCCAAGAGGCACGCAGTAGTCATTTATCAATCCAACTTGAAGTAGTCAATTCACCATGAAGCAGTAAACTTGCTAGAGTCATGGGTTCGTGGAATAGTTTTGTGTCTCTTGATGACTGAGTAGTTTGAATGTGAATCATGTAGGTAAAATGATGTGGTTTTGAAATCCTCAGGGAGAAACTTTCAAAATTGATTTTATCCTATGCATTTTTTACACAGTAATACGAGCACAAAAACTTATTTGCAAATTTTCACGGAGATAACATGGGTTTCCCATTTCATGAGGAGTGTACCTAGAATGTCCCTTGGCCAATACAGCGTGTGTTAGCAACGTCGCTGAAATGTTGCAATCTTTCAAATCTCTTGGGTCTCATCATAGCCATTTGGCTAGTATAGAGTTTGTTGTCATCTTACAGTGTAGGAGAAGCACTAGCTTGAGTACGTGAAAGTTGAGATATCTAGAATGCATTGCGGATTTACATGCACCCTGTCATTTGCATTGACCTCTTGACCCTAGTTGTCTTGGTTGCATGAGTTAACTCCAAGTGTAAGGTGTTCTTATTTTCAAGCAAAGAAGGTTCATCAATGCAAGGAGTGAAACGAGCCCTAGACCAAAGGTTGGGAAAGCTCCCTACAACAACTAACCCACCTTTGTTGCTGGATTCGCTAACAATTTACAGGGGCAACAAATGGATGCACTGTAAAGTCCATCTCCCTGCCAACATACTTGAAGAGGAAGAAGAAAGTTCTGAGGGTGTCATATCCCAAAAAAACACCTCAAGTCTTTTGTGGAAGGCTGTCACACAGCATTGTTAAGGGCATGTCGAGATCTCTGCTGAACGGAAATAAAAGCATTGCACTCACATTCATTGCTATTTACATCGCATGTTTCTATGTTAGGGGCAATTAGATTGTTATTGTCATGCACGGTTGAGCTAGGGTCAAGCATTCATGGCCTAAACAGAGGGCTTCTATTCCTTCCTAAAAATATTCAGTTCAATGTGCAAATATGTCTCATTGCAATCTAAGTCACCCAAAATCGTTCAAACTCTTGGACTAGGGTTCTTTAAGTGTGGTTGTCCTGCCCCTAGCAGTCAGCATAAAAGGACTTCAGCCTGTGGTCAACTCCATGCCTGTTGCATGTTGTTTTCCTATCCATTATTGTTTTCCAAACTATTCAAATGTGGATTGCAGGATTCTCCACGTTGAAATACTAGGTTGGATTCAGTCCTTGAAGTTATTAGGACCAACCACATCAAGCCTTGTGCTTATGACCGACGAAGCCAAGTCAAAAGAAGCTGGAAGATAGCCTCGTAACTAGTCCTGAGCAAACTCTACAATTGGCATCATGTCAGCAACATTAAAGTGGCTTCACATCTCCATAGCTCATTGCATCGCACTTTCATTTCTGTATCAGCAGCTCTACCTTCATAACTCAGAAGCCTCACATTTGCTCTTCAGTAGCACCATGCACATGCCATGTCGTATTCACGACCTTATCTGGCTTCATGAAACTCTAAGCAAACTCTACACTTAGGCAACCTCGCGCTCAATAGTATTCTACACTCAGGCAGCCTCACGCTCTGCAGTTCTGAGTCGACAGCAAGAGAAAGCACCTACAAAAAAGCTGATAATG
Organism: Rhododendron kiyosumense; assembly: GCA_019656275.1. Lineage (NCBI taxonomy): Eukaryota > Viridiplantae > Streptophyta > Magnoliopsida > Ericales > Ericaceae > Rhododendron > Rhododendron kiyosumense. Next base: position 2,517,650 of record BPLS01000514.1, on the reverse strand, counting down.
GCCCAGTGCACACTTCGGAAGGCATCCCATTAGTAGAGGCATTGGAAGTGTGCGTCACCCCATTAGTTGAGGCAATGGAACTTTCCTTGACACTAAGTTGAAGAAGGCAATGAAAATCTCTGAAAGCATAATGGTCGACAGGTTTCACCCAAACGCATTTAACTAGCCTTATGGCATTTTGGGTCAATAAGTCGACAAAGTCAACATGGGATTATGGTCAGATTAGCCTTGGGAGGCATCCCAAGCATGAGGAGTCTAGCCTTGGAGACATTTCCAAGCAAGTGGAATGTGGCTGAATCTAGCCTTAGGGGCAACCCCAAGCATGTGGAAACTAGCCTTAGGGGCACCCAAAGCATGTGGAATTGATCCTCTGACTCCTGGCGTTCCCGCAACCGATAAATCAACCTCTCAGTTGCTGTATCCTTCTGCAAAATCTCCCCTTTCAAAGGCAATCGATTTGACTCCAGGCACCAACAAAGCATTCATGGTATTCTGGGCCCACGGCCAATAGAATTTATAATCTAATCCAGCCTTGGGAGCATTCCCAAGCGTGCATGATATTAAGCACCAGCGCCAGAATGAATCAAAAGCCTTGCATAGGTTGTCAAATGTCTGCCAGAAGCACTCAGTCTAGCCTCACGATCATTCCAAGCATGAGGAAATTGGCCTTGGGAGCATTCCCAAGCTTAAGAAGGATCAAGTATGAATCAAAGCCTTGCAAGGGCTACCAAATGCATACATTTAGTCTAGCCTTGAAAGTATACCAAGCATGTGGAATTCACTAGGGAACATTAGGGATCTAGCCTTGAGAACATCCCGAGCATGTGGACATCCCCGAGCATAAGGAATGATCAAACACTGGTGTAAAGCCCATTTTGAAATTCTCCGAAGCTCTCTCTCCATAGCAATAGGCTCACAATCCGTAGCAACAGGCTAACAATTACTGGTCGCTTGACCATTGAGGATTGTCAACCCTGAGCTCTCGTTCACAAAGGAACCCTTGATGCATCAAGTTCAGGCTCTACTCCCAGATTACTATACTCCGGAAGTACGATAGTCATCATGTCCTGTGCTAAAAGCTCCATGCTCACTACTTCAGCAACTCCGTGTCTGCTACCTCAACCAATCAGTAGCTCTACTCCACACCTACTATTAACAACACCATTGCTTCAACCCCCATGATCACTACCATCAAGTGGCGCCACACCTTATAACCACTACACCAGCTCCACGCCCATGCTCACCATCAGCAACTCCAAGCTCACTCAGCAGCTATAAGCTCACCATCAACAGCTTTAAGCTCACTCAGCAGCTCTAAGCTCACCATCAGCAGCTCTAAGTTCACTACCGTCATGCTCACTCAGCAACCCTATGCTCACCATCATGATCATTCAGCATCTTTGTGTTCATTCAATAGCCTTGTGCCCAAGTCACTCAATGGCTCTATGCCCATAACCATCTCAACAACTCAGCAGCACCACGTGCTCACTATCATCAAGCAAATTCAGCGGCTCTAAGCCCACCAACTCAATGGCTCTGCGCCCACAAAATCAGCAGCTCTACGCCCATTATCTCAACTGGCTCTACACCGTAACCAATCAACAAGATATCATCTGTTCTCAAGATCTATGCTTGAATGCTCAAAGTCCAACACTTTGAATGCTCGAAGCTCTTCGAATGGCCAACCACTATGTATTGGACGCTCAAGTTCTACACTTGAATGCTTAAGCTCTATGTTTGAATACCCAACCAGTGCGTACTAGTGCTTCGCCAAAACCTAGCCGTTGAAATAGGTTGATTTACCCCGAGCGTAGGGCTAGGTCGTTGTCAGCATAAATACCGAAAAGTCCAAGATCGTACCCACAGAGGTAATCTCTATAGCTAATTCGGATTATAGATGCCAGGGTTTCTGGCATTTAGACGGCCAACTTTAGGTTTCGCTTTGAAAGGTGGAAAATACTCTTATGAAAAAGACTAGAAAATGAGTTTTTAACTAGATTAAACAAGCGGCAAGGCGTTGGATTAAAAAACGCCCGTAACTTAAGTCATTTAACCATTCTCAACGAAAACTCGGTTGAATCGCATGGCATAGGCTATCAACCGAAAGATTTAGCTATGAAACCAATTAATAAAGACTAGAAGTATAGTGTGGAAAACAAGTGAACTCTTTTGTTCTTTTAGCAAACACGAACCGAGACATCTCTGCGAAACCATGTGAGCGAGCACATGAACACCGGAGATTAACATCGGCAAGTTTTGTTACATAAAGGCAAACTCTTCTCATTTTCCATACAAAACCTCAAGCCATGAGTTGAGAAAGGCAAGATAAACATAAGTCACGAGGTGTTAATCACCCCGATGCCAAGCCTAATCGACTACTCACACATCATGAAAAGACTAGAAAGCTTGCTTAAGGAAGAAAACATGATTAACCGATAGAAATGAAAAATAAACTTGATATTAAGGAGAATCTAAAGCATAGCTTCAACATTAACAAACGGGAAATTAACAAACGAACTAAACTTACTTGAGTTCTAAGGAAAATAAGCTTGAACAACAATGGAGAACTCTCCTAGAGAGAGAACTAAAACTAGAACATAAAGTGGATGCTTGTAAAGTGAGAGAGAGATGAGTATTTATACAACTCAGCATTTTCACTCCACAAAATATCCCTGAACTTGCCAAAAGTGGCAAAGATTTCATAAATGGAAAGTCTAAAAAGCAATAAAAATATTTGGAGAAGACAAAAGTTATCGATACCATAAGCAAAGGTATCGATAACATCCTTCAAATGATATCCCCGGAGAAGTATGTTATCGATACCCTCAGGTCCGGACAACTTCTGGAACAAAATGGAACAAATGTTATCGATACCCTTGTGGAAGGTATTGATAACATTCTTCAAAAACTGCAGATTCAGATGCTTTCTTTAGCTTCAGCAAACAGCTCTCAGCAACTTCACAGCTCCCTAGCATCTTATTTTCATTCTCTAAACTTAAGTAAAGACTACATTTTAAACCTTTCTTTAACCTTTTCTCTATTTTAATTTGTTTAATGAAAATAAGAAAGTACCCCCCATTTGGAAACAATGGCATTACCAGAATTTCAAGATTCCAATTATATCAAAATGTCGATCCCCCACTTTTAGTGTAAAACAAAAAACTGCACATTTTTCTCAAGAGAAAATGGCTCAAAACATGACCTTGCTCTTCAAATAAAACCATGCAACTTTGTAGTTACTCTAAGAAAAATTCAAGGATCAATTACAGCCATTTTTTATCTCGAAAATCGAAACTTTTCCAGAAAGTCATTTTTCCATACTTCGATATATTTTAAGGGCCGACAAGGTCTTCGGGTACTTGGAACCACTTGGAACATGCATGGCGTTGAAATGCGCCTTATTTGCACATTTTACCTGAAAAACACTAAAAAGACACTTTACGTGCAATATCGCTATAAAAGCTAAATAAACGTAAGATAAAACAACCTAAAGCGGGACTGGCCGCACCAAATATCTGCAATATTGGGTGCTCAACAACTAGATGCTCAAAGACTGTAATTTGCATGCTCGGATTCTACCCTCTGAATGCTCGAGCTCTACGCTCTGAATGCTCAAGTCCAGAACTCGCAAAAAGCTCTATGCTTAAATCAAATACACACGCACGGGCCCGTGGACACAAGCATCAATTGCATCACCATTGTTATCATCGAGTCTGCATCACCATCACCATTATATCTAAGCATCATCATCATATACATGCTATGTTTTGCATCTCTTTCATGAAACTGGTCAATCCTGAATACAAATGGCTCTACGCCTCTGTTCCATCACTTCAAGCTCTATGCTCCAGTCACTGGCCTTGTGCCACCATATTTCAAAATCGGCGTCCGATTGTCTCTAGAAGATGGTTTGGATTCCACCCTAATTACGTCAATTTCATCAAGCTCATTTGCAAGGATAGGTTACCCAATCGAGCTCCCCTCAGTTAAAGTAAGGATGATCATGAAAAGCAATCGACTCACTCGCTCTTTACTGATCTACCCAAAAATACTGAGGATGCTTTCTGCAAAACTTCCCAGATAGCTCTACACTCCTTCAACTACTATTCGCCAAAATCCTGACATGGCCCAGGTACGTTGCACTATGGCTTTTTAAGCCTGAAGGTACGTCTTATGTTCTCAACCCTCTGAACTTTTTATTTTTCTTTATTGCCTCCGAACTACAGTTGGTCTAAATTTCCCTTGTGGAATATGTAGGCAGCCTGCCGACCCGACCATAACAAAAACCTTTTTCAAAATGCCCTTTGGAATAGTGGTTGGACCAAATTGAGTTGCTTTTATAGCTTTGACTTTTACTTAAACATGTATCGCGATCCGTCTAAGTTAAGTCACAGAGGGGCATCTGTAGACACCCCAATATGGCCTTACAATTATTTCAAGTCCCACCTTGGGGACCATCCTGATAATGAATGGATACAGTGATTGCTGATTGACTTCTCGTGAATCCGTGGACTTATGGTGAGTACTTTTAGCCACTTGGAAGACCTAATTCAGAACCAATTAGCATTTCAAACAGAAATACAACATCCTAGGAAAATACATCTATTAGCCGTAAGAACGATTCCTCGGTCACTAGATCCATTCCTCGACAACAAGATCCATTCTTCAGCCACCAGATCCATTCCTCGGCCACCAAATCCATTCCTCGGCCGCCAGATCGTCTTTTTCCAGAATTCTGGAATGTTCTATCAGTCGTTTGATCGACGCACCAAAACCCTAGCAGCCTTTTTCCGATTCTTTAGGGCTACGAAAGCAAATTCAATCAGAGATCTTGTTACCCTAAACTACCTTATTGATTCACGCCATTTGATTGGCCGGAGTGAATCATCAATTGCCTATATAAAGAGGACTTAGGGTTCCAAAATTAACATTCAATTCCTCCATCTCATAGCTCCAAGCTCTGTAGAAATCATCTTTCATATCACCTCTACAAAAGCCCTAAACTTTTCTGAGCAGCCTCATCCCAAATGATCAAACCCCGAAGTACAAACCATAATCCTAGGGTTTCGAGAAAAAGATTAGTCAATCACCCTCAATCTGAAGCAATCAAGCACTGAGGGATCAAGGTGGTGAGGCCCAGGGGCCTATGGTTTGATCTTTTTCATGTTTTTTGTATAGTAATCGTAGTATTTTGATTATCTGTTAAGTGTTTGTTCTAGTGTGAGGAAGAACATCGGCTGGGGAATCAATCCTTCAGCCGATACATCGACCCAATGGGATTCCTCGGCCATGACATTCATTCACTGGCCAAGGGATCTATTTCCTAGGACAGTTTATCCTTTCTGCTTATTTTTTATGCATGCTTCAATTATCGTCTTAAGCTCATCATTAACTGTTTAAAGGCTAATAAAATTGATTATTTGTTTAGAATTAAATAAAGCATATATTAATCGTATGTTAAACAATTATGGACCAGTCTCACGACTGGGCAAAGAGGGTTGCCTAACACATTCTCCTTATTGTACTTTTGGCTCCCGTACCCGGAATCTCTATTTGTTTTTCCTAGTTTTTATTAGCTAGGTGGCGACTTTATTTTGATGATAACCATTATTGTGTGGTGATGTTCCTAACCATGGGATATCCACGATTTCGGTTTATGAATTGGAAAGCAAACAAACAAACGATGATCAATCTATATGGCGATAACCTGTTTCGGAGGTGTCTACATCGAGGAGTTCCAAGCCTATCTTCGAAGCTTCGCTTCTCCTACTCTCGTTGTCCCACCCTATCAAGTGAGCATGCCAGGGCTACTAGCGACCTCACACAACATTTCTCGAGGTTTGGCCAACACCTTGCTTGAAGGTGGTCAAATCAACATTATTTGCCTAATTGAAAGGTACAATCCAAGTGGTGACTTGGGAGATGATGCTGTGCAAGCTCGGCGCCACTTTGCCTTGGTGATCTGTCTGTTGGCTGCCTACTTACTAGTTCCTGCCGATGGGCGAGTCAGTACTCTCTTGGTGAGCATTGCGACTCAAATGGGGATTTGAAAGAACGTGATTCCCCTTGTCCTTGCAGAAACACTCGTGCGTTTAGACTTGATAAGCACTGGTCAGACCAACGTCTTTAGTTGCAATCCACTTCTTCTTCAGGTAAATTCACTAAGCTCACCTTTTTTTGGCTTTCACACTTTCTCATTTTACCTTGACACACGGCTTAGGCTGCTCCTAGCTTCTTACTTGTTTTCTCGCTTAAGCTTTATCTGGCTTCTTACTTGTCTTTTTGCTCATGTAGTTGTGGCTTTCGGACAAGATTGGGCTACTCTACCCTCCGGAGGAAAGCTGGAATCTCTTTCCACGACGGATTGATCAAAGGCAAATGAGGTTCCTTAAGATGGACTTTGAAGAGTGGTATGAATTTCTAAGGCATGTGCAGCCCGATGAGATTGCTTGGAGATGCACTTGGTTGGATTTACCTGACATGGCCACTCATTCGGATGGGTTTGACAGGATGGTAATTTTTGGATTGACAAGGTTCTCGTTCTATATCCCCGGTTGCATCCTTCGCTAGCTAGGCATTTCCTAGGATAACAATTGTATTAGCACCGGGAATTTCCATCTTCCTAACTTCAATGCTCAGACACTCAATGGATACAAAAGGCATTGGGGTCTTAGAGACATTCAAGCGGCAGATCCATATTTCAGCCCAGCGTTAACGAGTCAATATAAAAGATGGCTGCGAGCAGAGAAAAGCGAAATACAAAACATTTACTGACTCTGGAGTTGACTTTGCTATATTTAGAATAAGCTGTGAGCCATTAGGCTTCTCTAGCATTTTGTTCTGTTTTTCATGCTTCAAATGTTTTAAGGCTTTTATGCTCAGCTTATGTGTTAGAATTAGTAATTTGCAATAAAGTTGAAAATGAAGGGTTTCCCCCTTTTGATTCTCCAATGCAGCTTGACTTGTTCTCAACCAAAAATGTCAACCATGGATCGAATTGAAAGATTGTGACGAATCTCAAGGAGAGATTGCCCACGTATCCCTTTTCAAGGAATCAGGTCAAAAATATAGTTCAGGCTAAGGTTCACTCGTGTGTTTTACCTCTCCTTTTACGCTCTAACTTTTGACTAGAACCGCCTTTTCCGGTTTCCAGTCTAGCGAGCTTTTGACTTCTTGCCTATTTATTTTTTCCTAGACCGCCTCTTTAGGTTTTCAATCTAGTAGGCTACTCTAATTTTTGCTTAAAACCGCCCACCCTTGCGGTTTTCTGTCCAACGAGTATCTCTCAAGGATAGTAACACTTGAGTTGATCTAGGTTGACCAAAGTATGGAATTCATTGCCGTCAAGATCGATGAGCTTAGCAGCACCTGCAGATAGGATGGTCTTGATAATGTACGAGCCAGAATGCTTCAGTCGAAACTTCCCACGAGGTTCAAACACCAGAGCTCAGATTTCCTTTGTAACCATATCCCCTTCAACTAAGTCCCCGGACTTCACTTTCTTGTTGAATGCACGAGCGATTCACCGTTGATACTCTTGAACATGATACAAAGCACGAAGCCTTCTCTCAACAAATAGCATCAATTCAACAAACCTCCCGCTCAGCCATTCAGATTCCGTGAGACCACACTCTGCCATGAGTCTTACGGACGGTACCTCAAGCTCGATGGGGCGTACTGCTTCCATCCAATAGACTAGTGAATAAAGAGTTGCACCAGTTGAAGTGTGGATTGACGTTTGATACCCCCAAAGTGCTAGAGGCAATTGCTCGTGTCAGTCCCTTGCAGACTCTACGTTCTTCTTGATGATCGCCTCGGCATTCTTATTCGCGGCCTTGACTACTCCATTTGTTTGTGGGTGATAGACTGTTGACTGATGGATTAGGATCTTTAATTCCTCGAATAGTTCCAAAAGCCTACCTTTGAAATGAGTCCCATTATCGGATACAAATGCCCATGGGACACCGTATCGATAGATGATGTTCTTCTGAATGAAATGAGCAACTTGAACCGTTGCCAGGGTCTTGTAAGATTCAACTTCGATCCATTTGGTGAAGTAATCTATCGCCACTAGTATGAACTCATGGCCATTTGAAGCAGAAGGTCTAACTATGCCGATGACGTCGATGCCCCAAACAAAGAAAGGCCAAGGTGAAGTCATGCCATATAGAGTAGACAGAGGAAGATGCTGTAAGTTGGCATGGATTTGACACTTATGACACCGTTGCACATAGTTGATGCATTGAGACTCCATTATGGACCAGTAATAGCCCTGCCTTAGGATCTTCCTAGCAAGCATGACACCACTCATGTGAGGACCGCAGACTCCTTCATGAATCTCCTCCATTATCCTTACTGCTTTGGCACCGTTGACACAAAGCTTGTGCATCCCACAATGAGACCTTCGGTACAGTTTCCCTCCACAAATGATGTACTGGGCAGCTAACCGTTGTAAAGCGACTTGATCTTTCTTGGTGGCCTCAACGGGAAACTCCCCACGCTCCACAAAGTTCCATATATCATGATACCAGGGTAGGCCATCATCAACATCATCGATGGCATTGATGTACTCGTCTATGGGCAAGTCCCTTTGTTCAATCATGATTGGTCGTAGCTTGACTCCTGCTAGAAGTTCGATCATTGAAGCCAAAGTCACCAAAGCATCGGTGAAGTGATTCTTCAAGCGTGGAATATGAGTGAAAGTCACCTTATTGAAGCGATAAATCAGTTCTTCCAAATCTTTGTGATAAGGCTTCAGCTTTTCTTCATCGACCTTCCAATCTCCAATGGCTTGAGAGACTACCAAGTTTGAATCTCTAATTACTTCGAGCTTTTCGACTGCAAAAGCAATTGCAGCCTTCATTCCGACAATGCAGGCCTCATACTCAGCTTGATTATTCGTAACATCGAAGTTTAACTTGAAAGCAAGTGGAATATGAGCACCAGCAGGTGTGATCAACAACACCCCAATTCCAAATCTTTTTTGATTAGCGGCCCCATCAAAATAGATCGTCCAAACTTCCTCGACCACTGTTAAAATTTCTTCATCAAGGAAAGTGAAATCCACATCCTTAGGTCCATCAATTGGGTGATTGGCTAGAAATTCTGCCACAGGACGTCCTTTCACGGATTTTCTTGTGACGTATTGGAGAACGAATTTCGCTAGCAAAAGCAACCAACGTGCTAACTTACAAGTTAGCGCTAGTTTCTCGAACAGATACTTGATATGATCCATCCAAGAAATCAGTCTCACTGAATAAGCCAACATGTTGTGCCTCAGCTTTTTAGAGGCCCAAACAAGCGCCCAACACGTCTTTTCCAAAGGAGTATAGCGCTCCTCACATCCCACCATCTTCTTAATCAGATAGTAGATAGCTTTCTTGACTCCATTGTCACCCTCTTGTGCTAGAAAACATGCCATCGCTGTCGGAGTTACAGACAAGTACTAGATCAAAGGTCGACTCGGTGTAGGAGGTATTAGCACCGGTGGGTTTTGCAAATATCTCTGGATTGACTCGAAAGCAGCTTGGCACTTGTTTGTCCATTCAAACGGGACATCCTTCTTGAGAAGACGGAACATTGGCTCGCAAGTCAAAGTCAATTTGGCAATGAATCGGCTTATGAATTGAACCTTGCCCAGAAAACTTCGCACTCCCTTTTCAGACCGTGGTGGCTCCATTTTGAGAATTGCATTGATTTTAGATGGATCTACCTCGAGCCCTCTTACAATGATTAGGAACCCCAACATCTTGCCTGTCATGACACCAAATGTGCACTTTTGCGGGTTGAGAAGCATTCGGTACTTACGAAGTCTTTTGAGGAATTGCTTGAGTGTCGGAATGAAATCCTCTCGTCCCTTGGCCTTCACAATCATGTTGTCGACGTAGACCTCAATTGTCTTGTGGATGAAGTCATATAACAAGGTCGTTTGGGCCCTTTGAAAGGTGCAACTAGCGTTCTTTTATCCAAATGGCATCATCACATAGCAATAGGTACCCCATTTAGTGACGAACGTTGTCTTCTCCTGGTCCTCCGGCGCCAAGAAGATTTGGTTATTCTAAGAGAATCCGTCGACAAACGAAAGCAAAGCATGCCCTGCCGTATTGTTCACAAACACATCAATGTGTGGTAAGGGAAAATTGTCTTTGGGGCTTGCTTTGTTCAAGTCCTTGAAATCGACGCAGACTTGGATCCTTCCATCCTTCTTAGGAACAGACACAATGTTGGCAACCAATTTAGGGTATTCTGCGAACCCTAGGAAACCTGCGTCAATCTACTTGGTGACTTCTTCCTTGACCTTTTGTACCCAGTCCGGCCTCATTCTGCGGAGTTTTTATAGGATTGGTGTAGATCCAGGTGTCAAAGGAATCCGATTCTACACTTATGGGCTACCCACCTAGATTTAGAAAATTGAAGGAGTTGCCACCCGGATTTGACGTCCGCCATCCGAGAAACCGTTTCAATTGAAAATGATCATTTGAAATTGAAAACCAGAGATAGTTTTAAGTTCAGAGGCCACGTTATGAGAGGGGAAGGGTTTTACGGCACCTCTCTCGCCCGACGCAATGTCAGTCTCTACTCAATATTTGTGGGATTTTATTGAAAATGTTTTGTTTTATTAGAGCAACTAGAAAACGTCCATAGATATATCAAATAAAGAGTGTATGCTTGTGCTGCTGGTGTACAAGGTGCAATAGAATGATGAAATAAGAAAATAGAACAATTTGTCACTGGAATCACTCTCGAGCGCTTGGGAGTGGTCCTGAGCGCTCAGGAGTGCTGTCAAGACATCCTGCAAATTTGGTTAGCCATATTTACATGCTAGTACTGGTAGCGAAAACACAAATAAATCAAAGTATAGACATACTCAGCCAGAGGCCTAAACAGTTAAGAACTGGTCTTAATCATTCAAACCTCGCTTCCTTGCAACTATAAATAAACCTAATTGGGCTCTGGAAAGACAGGTGCACACCTAGTGCCTACTAAAAAAAAAAATGCAATATTTGACGACAAGACAAGATTTTATGAATAGCAACACTCTCGAGCGCTCGAGAGCAGTCCTGAGTGCTCAAGAGTGTATCCAGTGCCCAGAAAAAAGTTTTGTTTCCTTTTGTTCCTCTTGCCCTTGTTGCTAAACTAAGATCAAATGAGCTCACAACCAGTATGAGGAACTGGTATGGGCCCTTGATCCCCCTCAAGAGTAGAAAAATAGTAGATTTTGAAGGTGTTCATACCTTTGCTTGACTTGAACTTGGTTTCTTGGACTAATTTGGACGCTTGAAAATGGATAGAAAATAGTAGAAAAATGGAGTTCTAGATGAACTAGAGATTTGAGATTTTTGAAGTACTTAAAGATTATTTGAGATTTTTCTTAGAAAACACAAATTTTGAAAAACATTTGAGGGAGGTTTTGAGACTGAAAATTTCAGAAATTGGCAGAGGGAGAGCGTAAAATTTCTTGGTCCTTAGAAAGGTAGAAGGTGGGGGAATTTATAAGGGAGGAAGAAATAAGTTTGAATTTTGAAAAATAAATAAAAAATATGAAGAAAATGGTTTTGGGAGGGAAAAAAGACATCACTGGTCTTTTGTTGGCTCAGGCAAACATCTGGCACATGCAGTTTTGAACTGCAATTTTAAAATTTGAACAAAAACGTGGTCAAAGATTGAGCTCAACATCCAATGCCCTGTCAGTACTTTCGAGTGCTCAAGAGTGAAGTCCCGAACGCTATGGGTGAGAGTGCTTGAACCCTAGCGACGGGTAGGTATGCCGAACACTAGGAGTGAAATTGCCGAATAGTACCAACCTCGGTGCCACTGGTGTTGTAGCCCTATCCACCTTCAGCCTCCAGGCTTCTCTTGAGAACAACTTCTATTCTCGCTTCGACTTCTTGTTTCCAGTAGTGTTTTGAGCCTGAAATTTTTATAGGATAGGGCTTGAGAAGCTCGGCTAAGACCTCCGCTTTGTCAAGCTCTCGTTCTTCTTTAGCAACCTTAAAGTCATTGGCTTTATCTTTAAGGCAAGGAGTCGACTCGGCAAAGAAACTGGCAAGAGTCTGGCCTTTGATTAAGGACTGAGGCTGTAACGCCCCGATTTTCAGATACGTTAATTAAATCATTTTTAATTGATTTAATAATTCATAAAACTGATTTAAGAAATAAAATTTTATTAAACAGAGTTTAGTAGTGGAAATCTCAAATACTAAATTCAAAACTACTTAATTGTCTTACAACTCAACAAAAATAAAACAGAGTTTGACAAATGTGATAACACTTTTGAAAATTCAAATAATATTACTCAAAATTAACAGAGCTTCCAAGGGCAAGGCATCCAAGGCTCAACAAACTCTCCTTCCTCAATTGGGAGGTCCTCACCCTAGCACTGATCATCTTGTAGAGGATTCTGTTCTTTGATCTCTTGATTACCTGGCATGAAACGCCAGCCCAACGGCACTATGATGAGTTGTGAAACTCAGTAGATAAATCTTACCCATTAACCCTTACTCTACAAGCAATCACATTTATAATAAAATGAGGTAAAAATCGAAGAGCACAAACTTATTTCATCATATAACCATCAGCTTAGGTATATTCCAAAACCCCAACTTCTATGATCATTCCAACACCGCAATATTCACCACGTACCAAACTCAGAATTTCACTGGACGTACTTTACAGGTCCTACTAGGCTACCCTCAACATTCTGAGGTCCTAGGAGACTACTCTCATAATTCTAGGTCCATCAGGCTGCCCTCAAGGTCTTGCTAGGCTACCCTCAATACCTGAGGTCCCGCTAGGCTACCCCTAAGGTCCTGCTTGGTCACCCCAACAATTCTAGGTCCATCAGGCTGCCTTCAAGGTCCTACTAGGCTACCCTCAATAGCTGAGGTCTTGCTTGGCCACCTTAGCAACACCGGGTCTTTCAGGCTACCCTCAATGTCCTACCAGGCTACCCTCGATCACACAAGGTCAAGCTACCCCCGAGGTCCTGCTAAGCCCAAAACCTTTCATCAGTTCCCTTTTTCCGTTAACCAGAACAACATCTACAAAATTTCTCTAAGTCCACAACTCATCCAAAGTCTTTAATGTCTTTTCTACGTTCTCGATTCAATTGACAAAACAATCATTTCAAATGACAAGCAAACAGATCATAATATAACCATAAACATAGGATAACTAAACCACCGTACACCCACCTCCAGTGAACTTAAGTTCAACCTAACCTCACAATAATCTTGATACATTTTCATTACAGAGTAATCGCAGGTGGATAAATAATAACAACAGTTCATGCAGAATCAATGAAACATAACATTATCAATAATTCAAAAGACAAAAGAATTTCACATAAGGTATTCAAATTTGTCCTCGTGACTTTTGGGTTTCATTAGGATTTCGCACATAAGTTCTTTTTAGTAATTTCTATTATTTGGTGAGGGAATAGTTATTTCATAAACCTTGGGTTACTTTTCTGATAGTTATTAAGTTGAAATCCAATATGTAATTTATAAAGCACTAAAACTATCGTTAGTCTAAACAATCAATTGTATTGGAGACATATGAGTGAACTTGTAAAACCTAAGGTAAATTCATAATACTAATAAAGTAAAATTTGTTCAGCAGTGTCACAAAAATAGTACCAAACTAAAGTATCAACTAAAAGTTTACATCTTCATTTAACAAAATTTATCCTTGTTTTACTTCACTATAAGTTAACTTTTAAGCACCAAATTTGACAAGGTCCGTAGGTAAAAAAAAATAGTGTATGTCTTTCTCCCTTACTTTTTATTGACCACTGAAGTATCTTATATTACCATACTACTATTTCCCATGGTTATCGATCGTTATCAAACTAGAACTTTAATATAACAAGAGGCGAGAGTTCATCAGGTGTGCTAGCTCTTAGCATAACTTGTAACATCATTTTTCTTTAACAAGTTACATTATGGTAGCATGTGTTTCAATATGATTATCATCGGCTTTGAATCAACATATAAGTTGGAAACACAACAATTAATAACAGTAGGCAATATTAGTAACAAACATGACCCACGTAAGCATGTAATTATTCTTGAGCATAATGGAATTCAATGAGCAGAGAGTGGTCGTGACGATTGACTTTCCAACCGCAAGTTTTGATTTGGCAGCTGCGACATCGAGTACATGTTTTGTCGATTGGGCTTAGGTAAAGATATAATATAACACATACGTTCCATAATATACTTAGAGTTAAGGGATAATGAAAAATTTACCTTGATCGTGGAGTTCAAACTAGGGGAAAAAAAAATGGAGGTGATCAGCGGCGGAAACGGACGATGGCGGCAATGGTGTAACTCGATCAGTGATGGCCTCCTTTCGTTTTCTTCTTCTTCTTCTTTTTCCCTTAATTCTTCTTCTCTTTACTCCTTTCTTTCCCCGATTCTTTCTCCCTTTCCTAACTCTCTCTCTCTCGGCAAAAATAAAAGAAAATGGGAGAGAGTTAGTTCTCTCTCTCTCTCTCGAATAATAGGGGAGTGGGGGATATATTTTGGTACGGGAATGGGTGGTGGAGTGATGTGGGAGTTGGTTTTTGTAGAGAAATTCGAGGGAGGTGGCCGGGGAACTAATATTGAGGAGTAGTGGAGAAAGGTGAGAAGCAAGTTTGGAAGATAAAGATGGAGGTGGTAGAGTGTGAGAGGGAAGTGAAGGTTTAGTTTCAATAAAATTCTAATTAGGGTTTAGATAGGAAGGGTAAGGGATGAATGTATATCTCTAAAGTATAATATATTTCGAATACGATTTTCTAAGTAATATCAATTATACATATAATAATGTATTTTAATTCTTCAATCTAATTAATTATTGAATTAAGAATTTAACATTATATAAAACAAAATATGGCAAAAATCCAGGTTGTTATAGAGGCTCGAAGTGTAACTTGCGAGGTCTTGTGAGTACTCCAATATTTGGCTTGATGACTATGGCAAGGTGGAGATGACTGTCTTCATCGGCAACGGGCGTAAGGAGGACAGTACTGACATAGCACTTCTTCTGACTAGTGTTGGTCTCCGCGGAGGCATTTCTGTCGACCGTTGGCGACCGCCTTCATGCCAGGCAACCAAGCTTGACCGAGGAGGATATTGTAGGGGCTCAGGGAATTGTGTCCACTACGAGCGGCCACTACAACCATCACTCGGGAGCCGGTGCGCACGGGAAAGATAATCAAGCCGAGCAGTCAAACAGGAGCGCCCGTGAAGCTGGTGAGTGGAATTGGTGCAGTCTGGAGTCAGTTCGGGATAAGCCCCAAATGCTTGTAAGTTAAATAGAACACTACCTCGACGGAACCCCCTTGGTCGACCAATACTCGTTGATCGGTAGATTTATCAATGGTAACGGTGATAGTAAGAGCATCCGTGTGAGGCGTCTAGATGCCGTTGACGTCTTTAGGGCAGCAAGGGGAAGAAAATGATTTTATTCAATTCCACAACACAAAGAGCTAGGAAAAAGTTTCCCCAGCAGAGTCGCCAATTGTGGGGGGCTAAAAAAATCCTTGAACCTCTTCCTCCTTGCTGTTAAACGGTGGACTGGGTACCTGAAAACCGAAGGGGGGTGTACCTCTGGGAAGGCGCTCCGATGAGCAAGTTAGTAAGAGCCCAGGAGGTAGAGGAAAGTATGCTTTTAGTCACATTTGTAAGAACGAGAAATATTATATTTCTTACCTTGTGGTATCACCTCTTATTTATAAGCAAGGTTTTGAGTGTTGGACAAATAGATGATGTCACTTTCGGCTATAAATAGAAACCTTCTAGATCATGTCACTTTTGGCCATAAGTAGAAAGCATCTAGATGACCCTTTGATTCCCACTTGCAAGCTACTATTCCTGAGATATTTTCTCATGATAACATACCTTCCGAACGAAAGTTTTACACTGTCGAAAGAGCTAAAGTATCCTGAGCGATCGTTTGATTAGAACATAAGAAAAAGGTACGCTTGGCAGAACTGTTGGGGTCGGATATCGTTCGGCCGAACAATGGAGTGCCTTCCCGCGACGAGGTGCTAGTTTTGACCCTGATCTCTTTGGCCTTTCTGAACTGCGGTTATTTCGGTCCACTACAATATGCCTTCCAAGAGCCAAGAGAAGAAGGAGTCGGCGAGAAGCCAACCCAATGAGCTAGAACAAAGAAATAAACCATCTAATTAAGTTAAGGTCAGTAGTCCTGGTAATTGCTTCTAGTCATCTATAATTCTTCGAGTACGTACGTTCAAATATATAGCGGTGATGGAGAAATTAAACTTCATGGAAGAGCGTTAATTTGGAGGTTATGGGACAAGAAGAAACAAGCTAAGATTATTAACACCAATCCCATATATATTGTTAGAAATAGTCTCTAATGGGAATTTAATTTTGTTCACCCACTCATGAAGTGGATAAACATTTCAGGTGTGGAGTCCACACCAAATCCAATTTTCATGATCAAACCCGTTTGTTTTGTAAATACTGATTTTTTTACTTTCCACAAATTCCAAAGAAACCTTTTTATCTGTGAAATTTCCATCTCCCTTTTTCTCATATTATTTTGTTTCTTTTTTCGTTTACTGATTTTAATTTCGTATTTAATTGTTTTCTCCCATTCATGGAGTTATTTTGAACCCCTAGATAAAGTGAAAGATTGTATCATCCCGATCACACGTTTACTTCGTACATACTTAATACATGGGCGTTGAAGCCAATGTGAAAAACTATGGTCCTTATAGACAGTGGCGGACCTAGGAATTTGACATAACGGAGGCACTAATTTTTTTTGTAACCGTTATTACGAGTTACAGTTAAGCACATTTACTCCAAAATAATTTTAATATTCATGATAAATTAACAATTTTAAAAGTATATATATATTTTAATAATTAGCTACTTGGGCAAACTTACGCACCTTGACTATATGCATTATCACATGTTCATCATTTATTTTTCTATTACTAACTCTACTATTATAGTTTTGAGGACAAAAAGTATACAAATACAATGTGGGGGTAGACTCGAACCCATGAATAATATAAAAATCAAGTTACGCACTACTATTTTCTATTTCCATTTAGAAAGAAAAAAAAACACATTTTTATTCTGCTTTTTGGGAAAAAGGTAGAGAGAACCTACAGGAGAGCATGGGCAAAGTCTGAAACCTGCCACCTCTTTGTTAAACATGAGGGCACTTAACCACTGCACCAACAGCCAAATTCTTGCATACATTCAACATAAATAATATATATTCAAAACCGCAAAAAAGATTTTTTTTTTAAAGGCGTGGGGCCCGTGAGGGCACGGGACCACACGTGCCCTATGTTGGGTCCGCCCCTGCCTATAGATAGAGACACTGGATAACTCAAAGATATTTATGTCATTATATTTTCAATCTCTCTCTCTCCACAACTAAAATACAACTGCTTGCTTCAATTTTTGGTGATATCCTCAGTACCAAGGGTTTTCTTTTTTTCTTTTTCTTTTTTGTGTCTGTCTCTATTTCCGCTGAAACCCCATTCCTCTATTTAACCCCACTTCACCATTTATCATTTGGCATTATCTTTCATCATTTCACCTTCCACGAGTTTTACTAGTTGTATATACAATGGCAGAGCTTGGTCCTCTCTCCCTGACTCATCCCCAAAAATTAAAACTGGCTCAAGTCCAAGAGTACCACAACTTCAACACTAACCCTAGCTTCGCCGCCGTGGATTCGTGGATGTGGAACTCTAATCTCAAGCAAGATGACGATTCATGGGAGGTTAGAGCCTTTGAAGAAGACACTAACCATGCCATGGGCACTACTTGGCCGCCGCGGTCTTACACTTGCACTTTCTGTAGAAGAGAGTTCCGGTCTGCGCAAGCACTTGGTGGCCACATGAACGTGCACCGCCGTGACCGTGCCAGACTCCACCAAACGCCGCCCACTTCCTCCGCTCCCTCCACTCACGTAATGCCGACTCAAGAATTCATCGCCGCGAACGCTGGTCTATGCTTTCTCTACTCTTTGCAAAACCCTAATGTTGGTGGACTAGGTATGGAATCACACTCTCCTCTCCTCTCTGTTTCACCATATGGTCCATATGCACCAAACAACTTGATGACATCTCTGACACCATCTTTGGATTATCCGGTGGCGCCGCTGAGCATGAATTCCACTCTCTCTCACTCAAGCACCACTGAACCTTCAGCCTCTATCGATAATGGTGGCTCGGTTGTTGAAGAAATTGATCTAGAGCTCCGGCTAGGATGCAGTTCATTGTCTTCATGACAAGAAGAAATACAGCGTGTTTTTGTGATTTTGATGTCTAGTTTCTGGTTTAGAAAATCTGCCTCAAAACTGTTTCACATACAGCCTGGTTTCAATAACTTGCATTGTGCAAGGGCATTTTTTTACTTCCTTGTTTAACTGTTCTATTTAGGTTTTACATGGTTTTATTTGTTCATCGGTGTGTGGGCAGTGAAGCTTTGGCCTTAAAATGCAGGCCGAAGAGCATCTAATTGTCAATTTCCAGAAATTAGGGTTTGAGTGGTAAAGGCTTGCAGTGCAGGGTCATTTTCCAGTACAGATGTCTGGGTAAAGTCTGGGCAAATATTTCCGTAGGGATTATTATAGGGCAAAATCTACTTTGACCCCCTCTGTTTTGGGTCATGTATGGATACACCCCTTATGGTTTAAACATATGCACATAACACCCCTGTTGTTTGTGAAGGGTGCACGTAACACTCAATTATATCTATTTTAACGAAGGTGTATTTCACACGCCTCTTGAATGTAACCAAAATCTAATCTGAGTTGTTTATAATGTATTAATCATAGAACATCTATGTAAAAAATCAACTCGATTGGATATTAATAACTCTGTGATCTAATTCTTGTTAAAATGAATAGTAAATTTAAATTTGAAAATTTACTTCATAATAAATTTGATTCGACCATGAGGGTTTCATTTTTTGTTGGACTTGAACTTTAGTATGGATATAATAAACGTCAAACTCTACAATATCAATGGTTTATATCTAATTTTTAGTACATGAGATGGAGTGGTTAGATTTAAGGAAGAAGATGAATCAAAAAATAAGATGAGGGCATATGGAACTTTTAACGCGCGTCCATCACACTATGTTATTATGGACGGAATTGGTGTTATGTGCACACTTCACAAACCATAGAATTGTTATGTCCACACTTTTGAACCATAGGGGAATATCCACACGTAACCCAAATCATATAGGGTCAAAGTGAACTTTGCCTATTATTATACCCCTATGGTCTCTCCCATATTCAAAAGCCATTTACAAATTAGCAAAAACTAAAAAAACAATTCCATTTCCATAATTGCCAAAATAATTGAAAATCATTTATAGGAAGCCAATCATACCGAACACGGGCTTGTTTGGGTGTAGGATAAGGATTGGGGATATTATTTATGAAGGGGGGATAAAGTAGTATGGGGTATTGGTTAATATGGGATGACCCACATTGATTTGATGTTTATGGATAGAGGATTAAATAATAGTTGGTTTGAATGAGGTATTAAAAATGAGGGGATAAAATTGTACTTGGCTTGGATGATGGATAAAATGGGAGGATAAAGCTATTTTATAATTGAAATGGAGGAGGAGAGGGTATTATTTCGGAGGTATTAGCTAATAACACCTCAAACCCTAGGATAAAATTATCCCCCCTTAGGGAGTATTGGGGGGTATTATAGAAGAGGGAGATAAAGGAAGACCCCCTGTGTTTTTGGTTCCCATACCATTGATTAAGGAGGGCCCCACAGTATTATATGGGAGATAACCCAATACCCCTTCACAAGATCTCATCCAAACGAGCCCTAGTGTCTAATTTTTATGGTATGCACTCTTTGAATTCACCTTGAATTCGTAGCATTTATACAACAGTTGATTCATAGCAGTTGCGCATAAATGCCTAACAATAATTGAGTTACAATTGCCAGAAAATAAAGTTTTGATTATAACAGCTAGATTTTATTTTAGATTACAGATAATGATTCAAGTATATACTTGGCGAATAACCCTGTTCTTTCCTATGAGACTTTGATTAAGCTGCAGCTAGATTTTATTTTAGATTACACATAATGATTCTTGTATATACTGGCGAATAACCCTGTTCTTTCCTATAAGACTTTGATTAAGCTGCAGCTAGCAGAAAATATATAGTGTGCGAATAGCCAAATATCAACTGTACAATGTTAAGGAAATAAAGTCTCCCATTACTTGAGAATGGAATGGGTGATGACTCAAAAACATTTGAGATCTTCACTCATTGTCAATTGGGTTTGAGATCAACATAACATTTCCACATAATATCAGAGTAGTGAGGCTCATTCCATCCCACATTTTTAAAATTTACAATCGCACCCCGTGATGAAAGATTAGCAAAAATGCTGCACGATGATAGGACCTAAAAAGTGGCCACACGTGATAAACTCAAATGCGGCTGTACGTGATAGGGGATATTAAGAAAATAGAGACCCATATTACTGGAGAGTGAAATGAGTGATCACTTAATAACATTTGAGACCTCTCTACTCATTGATTTTGAGATAGATATAAAGTTTCCACATGATATCAGAGCAGGGCCCATTCCACCCCACATTTTAAAAACAATTCACAATCCACACCACACGATGACAGACCAGCAAAAAAGCTTCACGATGATAGAACCCAAAAAATGGTCACACGTGATAAACGTCAAACACTGTAGTACGTGAGGAGGATGTTAAGAAAATAGAGTCTCACATTTCTTGAGAATGGAATGAGTGATCATTTAATTACATTTGGGATCTCTTCACTCATTGCCAATTAATTTTGAGATATGATGAACATAAAGTTTCCATAGGCAATTGCACAAAATTCGCAATCTAATCTCAAAAACACTTAATCATGCTTCTTCAAAATCTATGTATTTTAGATTGTTTTCAGCTTTCAAAAATATTTAGAATTTCAATATCTATATATTGATAGAAATTGGAAAATGATTTTGTCACTTCCTTTTTTGTTAACGCCACTCCCCTCACCAAAAATACATTTGCAGGGGAGTGGCGTTAACAAAAAAAGGAGTGGCAAAATTAACAGCCTAGAAATTTTTCACAAACACTAACAACAACTTTTGAAATGTTAATCCCAATATCCGATCCCAATAGTTTTGGTACACACAATTATTCATTTTTTTAAGGGTTAAATATCTACTTGTCCCTTAAATTAATCAACTTTTGTTTACTTCTCCCTTCAACTATCAATTGAACACACTTTCCCCTCCAACTACTAAATAGTTACTCCTTCCATCCAATCCCTAACGCCCATCTAATTACCTAACGGAAAATGTAACCCCTCAACCTTCAACTACATATTCAAGGCTATTTATGTCTTAACCCTATATATGGACTCCTATATGTATGTATATCCTTTTATTCCTCGTCTATCTCACAGTCCACCCCCATTCCAATTCATTTCCTCTTTCTCTCTCTCTCTCTCTCCCCTAATTTGAGTTAGTTTTTTAGCTATGGGAGCAGGAGAAGATGAGTGGTTAATCTGTAAGAGCATGATGCATCGGAGCACATGGGAACTCCTTCACCGATGAGAACCCAAGAAGAAGATTTATGGGTTGCATAAACTACATGGTAATAAAATTAGATTCCTTTATTACAGTGATTATTTCACCGTTGCCCCTAAACCCTCTCCTTCAACATTTCTGTACAAAAGCATACCAGTAAATGATTTTCAAATTGAATACAGACAAAGCGCAAGTGCAGAATATCTACATTTCAGGTATTAACTTCTTTTTAGAGAGAGAGAGGGTTGAGCAAGGTGTTTTTTCAAATGAAAGGCGACTGAGAGGCGATTTCCATGGCTCTTGATTTTGGTAAATCTGCTTATCTCTCTTCTCTTTCTTTCCTCTAGTGAATCTACTTGTTCTCTTTCCATGGATTTTGGGAGTCATTTTCTTGCTCTTTGCCCTACTTTGCTGATTCGTAACCCTAGTTTGTCTGGTTTGAATCGGTCGGTGAATGTGTTGAATAAGGTTGTTAGACTTGTTCGAGGTAACGTAATTGATCATTTGGAACAAATTACGGTAGAGAATAATGATCATTTGGTTGTAGAGGAGTCTGATGGCTCTTCAGCCAGGCAAATTGAAGCTCTCAAGGCTGAGGTCCAATCTTTGCGTATGGAGTTGGACTCTTAGAGTGGGAAGGTTAGGGGTCCTGCTGCGTCTGATGTGAATACCCAACCTTTGTGGACAGAGGTGGTTACTCAGCAGAGGATTAGCCCACAAATGAAATTCTCCTACCATCCTCCTCAAATCAAAGAGGCCAGGGTTATGGTTTGTCCCCCTACTGAGGTTATTGATGCCGTTGTTGCTAGATCGAGTAAGAGTGTTGTGGGATATAAGAGTGTTGTGGGATATTTTCTAGACAAGAAACTTCCGTTTATTGTTGTGCAAAATATTGCTTTTCGGATTTGGAAGAAGTTTGGTATTAAGAAGGTCATGGCCAATGAGCAAGGCTTTTATTTCTTTGAGTTTTCTTAGGAGGATGCTTATAAGAAGCTTGTGGAAGCTGGACCTTGGCATTTTGGGGGAAAATATTTGGTTCTTAAGCAATGGTCTCCCAAAATGAAGTTTGAAAAGGAGCAGTTCTGTCTGGGTACAATTCCACCAGGTTCCTTTGGAAATGTGGAATGAAGCAGGCTTAAGCTATATTACAAGTGCAGTGGGGGTGCCTTTGTTTGCTAATGGCCATACGGAGACTTTTCAGAGATTTAGCTATGCTAGGTTATGTATTGCGGTCGATGTGGGTGTTGATCTTCTTAATACTATTGATGTTGAATATGTGAATGGTTGTCAGGTAACTGTGGGAGTTAAGTACCAGTCAAAACTAGCGAAGTGCTTAAATTGTCATGTGTTTGGCCATTCTAAGGCTCAATGTTCTTCTATGGTGAAACTTCCTAAGCAAGAATGGGTTGTCAAAGCTGTTGTGGAGCAGAAGGTTGTGTTGCCTGATGGTGAGGGCTCTCCTTCTGTGAATGTGTAGGAGAAAGGTGTGTAAGAATGGGTTGTGAAAGCTGCTCTAGAGCAAAAGGGTGTGGTGCCTAATGCTAGAGAGGTTCCTCTTACTTCTGGTGAGATCTCTCCTGTTACTTTAGCTCCTAATGAAGCTAGTAGTAGCCAAGGCTTGGTGGCAACGAACTCGAATTCCTTTTCTACTTTAGCTTTGGATGATGAAGTAGAGCTAGGAAATGGTGCTCTGGTGACGGATGAGGAAGTTGTTGTCACTACTGTTTTTGTTGCTCCATCACCTTCTATTGATACGATTGTTCCTCTTGCCAAAAACACTAAGAGTAGAGGGAAAGGTAAAGGTGGTACCCTAATTCCATCGAAGGGTGGTGGTGGTGGATCAAAACCTTAACATTCATCGAAAGAATGAATATTGGGGCCTGGAACATTAGAGGACTGAATGATCCTCTTAAGCAGAAGGAAGTTCTATCTATGATTCGTTTACACAAATTAAATTTGGTAGGTATTGTTGAAGCTAAGGTTTGGTGCACTTGAAAATGTTGATTTGGTTGTTAAGCATTATTTTCCTAGTCAATGGTCTTCTTTTCATAATGCTAGCACTGGTAGTGTGGCTAGGATGTTTGTTGCCTGGAATCCTCAAGTTCTCCAGGTGGATTTGGTTTTCTCTTCTCCCTAATTGATAGAAGTAAAAGTTCTTCCTGCAAATCAGAAACTTTTCTATGTTTCTTATGTCTATGGACAGAATAACATGATGCAAAGGAGGAGACTCTGGGATAGTATGATAGTTCTGTTGCCTACAATTGGTGATGCTCCTTGGATTCAACTTGGCAACTTCAATGTCGTTAAGAAGATGACTGAGAGGTTGGTCGGTTTCGATGTTAATGCTGCCATGGAGTTTAATGATTGTTTGGATACTATTGGTATGGATGATATGCCTTTTAAGGGTCTATGGTTTACACTACAACAAAAAACACCATCGGTGACACCCTTTGACACCCTTCAGTGACAAAAAATTGGTGTTGACACTGAATATACTCAACGGTGACAAATAATTTTATTGTATGTCACCGAAAACCTTTGGGTGGCCAGGGTAAATAATGAAGAGATTCAGTGACAAAATATTTGTCACTGAAGACAAATTTCAATGACAAGTATGAAGTTGTCACTAAAAAGATCATTTAGTGACAAAATATTTGTCATTGAAAACAAATTTCAGTGACAAATATAAAATTGTCACCGAAAAATCCCAATTTTCGCACTCCCGGGCTCTAGCTAATTTAGGCGGGCTGTCAAAAAGCAAAAACAAATTTTTTTCAACCAAAACGACAGTCGTTTTACTTGTCAGGAAAACCCAGCCCTAATTAACTTTCCTCTTTTCCCTTTGTCCGGTCTCCACTTTACTCCTCCTCCCAATCTCCACTCCCGCGGTCATTCCCGCAGAGCCACGCTCCCGCAGAAGACTTCCATCAGCCCACCAACCGGTGCCCGTCGCTCCGATCAGCGCAGGTCATTTTCTGGCCCTCTCAGTATCTCACCTATCGTTCTCTCTCTTGATCACAGAACGCTTATGTATATGTTTTTTCACGCACTCTCGATCTCTCTCTTGACTTCATCTAGCTAAGCAATTTTTTTTTTGATTCTATCTCCACTGAAAAGGCAGCACACTTTATCTCCGCCCTCTTCCACGCCAGCCGGAACTCGCAAGCACCACCACCATACTCTGTGATTTCTGGTATTCCTCCACTCTCCAATCTCTTGATTTCATGGATTTTTTTATTTTGCATGTGAGTTTTTAATTCGATTTTGTAGATTTAAAGTTTGAATCGGAAGCTAAGGTATCCTCACGATAGTCAAAATCAAATGTATCTGTTTTATTTGAGATGTTCAATCTTGAAGATTTCGTTTTCAGTATGGGTTTCAGCTGACCATTTATTTTGGAAGAACGAGGTTAAATGTGGGTGAAATTAATTACTTATTTCTGAAATTTTAGAACAATGAGGGCCACTCTTGGTAAGATATCTGGTCTTTGGCTGCTTTTGTAGTATGGCGATGTTCTAATAGGCTTTGGTCCTTGGGTTTTTTTTTTTAATCTGCAAACAGAAACGTCATTCATTACGTTGAACCCCTGTTATCAATGTTGATTGCAAGATGGTATAAAAAAATATGTACCTAGACCAATCTTTTGTACTTTCCTCACTTTTGAAATCTTCCCTATATTTTAGTACTAATTGCTGAAACTTAGAGGGAGTTTAATATTATAATTCCCCTTTTTAAATAATTTTAGAATAATTTTTTAGTTTTCTGCTATCTAGTCGGAATGCGTGAATCCAAATGGGTAAATATTTATATCACTAGCATTTAGAATTATAAAGTATTGCTATGGAATCTATATAACTAATCATTCACACTTCTCCAAAATATAATTGAAAAAGGAATCAAAAGTTGATTCTAACTTTAAAAAGAAAGGTGTTACCAGGTATTTAGGAAATAAAATAATATATGGTGGTATTCTATTGTCATAGCCTAATTAAATATTAATAAGTGCCTTTTGTGTTTTGCATAAGTGCACCGGTGGACTTTTTTATATTGTATAGACTTGTTAGTTTCTCCCTAACAGATTATTCTAGCTTTGTCCTTGGCACACTATACTCCATTTCAGTTCTTTGATCACAAAAGAGATCTCCATGTTTAGCTTGCGGTTGTGTTATACATATTCTAGCATTGCCTTTAGTTCTCGCTTCTAAATATTTGGTGCTTCACTAGTTACATAATTGGGAAAATTGGTCATTGAATTTAACACGACAGGGTCATTTTGAATTCTTCAGTAGTAATGATGTTGTAAAGAGTAAGAAACAGGACGCTTGTTATTTGTAATTTGCTAGAATTAAATTGAGTTTGTTTCTCATTACACTTTATGTAGCATACCGTAGTAGGTTTATGTGAAGAGATTTTAAAGCAAAGAATTAGTTATCTACAACTGATAAAATGTAGATCTAAAACTTGTGACCGTTGGCTTAAGGTGATGGATGTATGGATGGGCGTTGCCGCGTTGGCCCATGGCTACTTGCATAACTTCATGTTTTAAGCTCACAAACATCTACATACAACTGTTCGGATATGGCAGTCTATTTCTATAGTCCCAAACTCACACGATAACCAGATTTGGGATTTCATACATTAAGGGTGTGCGCAGGTCAATCCGAGTCATGTTTGACTTGGACCCGTCACCCAAATATGAACTATTAGGTTTCTAAATTCTCCACCCATTATTGACCTGTCTTTACTTTGAACTCAACCGCGAAGTTGCCGTCTGTCAGTCAAAGTTGGTCAGTAGATCATTTTTTGAACCAGCACCACACCTATCCTGTTCGAACATAGATCTGAAAGAGAGGAGTGGAGGAAAAAATGGCAGATCTTAGAAACTGCGAAAACATTTTGAGAGAGAGGGATATCATGCTGCTATAGCTATCACAGGAATGACTTCTCTTCTTATGACAGTGATATGACCGGAGGGGATAAACCCTCACCATTCGAGATTCCACTGACTGCCTTCGTTCTCAATCTATTAGACATACCAGGTTAGACGGAGGGAGGGAGGGAGGTGAATGTCTCTCCGGGTTACCTCTGTTACGACGGTTGTTTCACTTGGATTTGTGCTATTCTTATAAACTAAGTACTTTGGTCTGCAGCTGCTTTACATAACTCTATTTCTTCTGGCAAAGAACCAGAATGAGAATCTGACCAAGGTTAGACTTCATTTGTTTGATGCTGTTATATTTTCTACCTGAATATTGTGACTCTTGAGGATTTTCTTACCCAGGTTATTGCTTTTATAATTCCATTTAGGTTGTAGTGCAGGCTGCCAAACAGAACTCAGCTCTTGCAGTTCTACTAGTGTTACTTTTGGTTGGATGGGCAATCAAGCAGGCAGTAAATTTTATACAGGTAAGAAGTATGACTATCACTAAGTAAAGAAGAAAAAAATAATATTCTTTCCTAAACATTTGAGGAAGACAGCGGGGTTTGGCGTAGGGCCATAGGCTTGGCTCTTTCACCAGGTGCGATACCTGTATTCGAGTCTTCTGTGAGACTCATTCCCTTCCTCTTTAACCTCCTTAACAAATATTGAAAGAAGCTTACTTTTGGGTAGTGGTGGTGAAGTTTAGATTTCCTAAGCCTGCACTAATATGGTCACTATTACTTATTTTTTTTGTTTTTTTGCAATTTTGTACAGGTAAGTAAGTAGATGGGAGTTGCTTTTTGGAATCTAACCAAGATGGAGTTGAAGACTTTTGATAGTTATTTTTGAAAGCTAACGAAGATGGAGTTGAAGACTTTTTGGTAGTTATTTTTGGAAGCTAACCAAGATGGAGTAAATGGAACACTTGTTTTGAGTTCTTTTTGGATATGGATATTTTGTAGTTTCGGTAATGTTAAGTTTGAATGCTTATTGTTGGAGGATGAATGTTTTGAAACGTTTTGAAGTTGGATGATGAATGTTGATTTAATGGATATTTAGTTTGAATGATATTTTGCTTCTTCGCAATTTAAGTTTTGCTAAGTTGAGTTATAAGATACAAAAAAATCTGAAATTTAATTGTAAGAAGGTGAAAATAATATATTGAATAAATTGTATTGTTGCTAAAGTCTTCTTTTTGGTGACAAAAGAAATTGTCACTGTTGTGTGTTTACTACTACAAAAGGTTATTAGTGACACACAATCAGTTGTTATGGTTGGTATTTTTAGTGACAACTTTTGTCACAGAATAATCTCTCTTCCGTGACAAAATGATGTTGTCATTGTTACTATCTGTGACATAATCACTTTTGTCACAGAAAATTTCTCTTCCGTGACACCATATTTTTGTCACTGTTACTTACGGTGACAACTGTGTCACGGAAAATTTGTCTTCGGTGACACCAAATTTTTGTCACTGTTGACAACTTTCCGTGACAACTACACAATTTTGTCACCCTTGACTTTCAGTGTCATGGATACAATGACACCTCCTCTTATGTCACCGAAGATAATAGGTGACAAAATTTGGACATTTGGTGACATTTTTGCATGTCACCGATGGTGTTTTTTGTTGTAGTGTTACATGGTCGAACAAAAGAGGTGGTGGAGGGGATATTAAAAGTAAACTTGATAGGGTGCTCATTAATGCCTCCTGGTTAGATTTGTTTCTAGAATCTGAAACTACTTTTCTAGCTCCAGGGATCTCTGATCATAGCTTCATTTTAGTGTCTGTTCTGCCGGGCATCTCTAGGAAAATGCCTTTTTTGAGTTCTTCAGTTTTTGGATGAAGCATGCAGAGTTCAAAGAGGAATTACATAAGTCGTGGTGCATGCCTATTGCTGGTCGTAGATGGGCAAGACTGTATGGGAAGCTGGCTAGACTCAAACCCATTTTAAGAGCTTTCAACAAGAAATTCTACTTTCAGATTGGTGAGAAAGTTCAGCAAGCTAGAGAGGAAATATCACAAATTCAGGTACAATGTTTTCAAACTCCATATGTTCATAGTGCTTTGGTTGAGATGGAAAAAACTTTACAATTGAAATTTGTTGATCTTAGTTTGGCTAAAGAATCTTTTAAACAGCAAAAATCAAGGGTACAGTGGTTAGCTTTGGGTGATCAAAACACAT
Organism: Rhododendron kiyosumense; assembly: GCA_019656275.1. Lineage (NCBI taxonomy): Eukaryota > Viridiplantae > Streptophyta > Magnoliopsida > Ericales > Ericaceae > Rhododendron > Rhododendron kiyosumense. Next base: position 2,488,967 of record BPLS01000514.1, on the reverse strand, counting down.
AAAATTTTCATAGGAAAATGAAAACTTATTGCTTGAGGAATAAGATCTTAAGTCTAACAAATGATGTTGGGGATAGGCTGACAGATCCAAAGGATGTAAAGGATGAGATCCTTGGTTATTATGTAGGGCTTTTGGGGTCTCCTTTCTCTCAAAAAAGGGATGCTTATTAGGCTCTGAGATTTGTTGTATCCCATAGAAGTTCTGGTGAGCATAGGGCTGCTCTTATTAAACCTATAACCAAGGAAGAAATCAAGACAGCCATGTGGGCTATTAAGGCTGAGAAAGCTCCTGGTCCTGATAGGTTTTCCCTTGACTTCTTTCAAAATAATTGGGACATTGTTGGATCCTATGTGGTTCAAGGTATTCAACTTTTCTTTGACACTTCTTATCTCCCTAGACAATGGAATTGCACTTCTCTCACTTTGATTCCTAAGGTCTCTTCTCCTAATTCCATTAGAGATTTTAGGCCTATTGCTTGCTACAATGTGTTGTACAAATGTGTGAATAAAGTTTTGGCCAATAGGCTACAACCTTTGCTCCCTCTTATTATCAGCCCCTGTCAGTCTACTTTTGTGAAGGTAGGTCTATAATGGACAACATTTTACTTATCCAAGAACTAGTTAGAAATTATCACAGAAAAGGTGGTAAACCAAGATGTGCTATAAAACTGGATCTTATGAAAGCATATGATTTTGTGGAATGGGGATTTTTGCTAAATATTCTGAAGGTCATGGATTTCCCAAGCCAGTTCATTCAATGGGTGGAAACGTGTATTACCTCTCCTGTGTTTTTAGTGGTGCTTAATGGAGAATTGGAGGGATTTTTTCAAGGTAAAAGGGGGTTTAGGCAAGGGGACCCGTTATCCCCTTACCTATTCCTTTTGATAATGGAAAGCTTTATAACCTTGCTACAATACAAGATCAGTCAGAATGGAGTTTTTGTCTTCCATCCCAAATGCAAGAGTTTGAACATTTTTCACCCAGTGTTTGCGGATGATTTGTTTATCCTTGTTGGTGCTGATGAAGGTTCTTTTCATCTAATAGTAGAGGTTTTGATGTATTTTCACTTGCTCTCAGGCTTTCAGCCCAACTTGGTAAAGAGTTCAATTTTCTATTATGGTGTTACTGAGGCAGTGGAGACCTCTTTGGGCAACATCCTCCCCATCAACGAGGGATCCCTCCCTGTCAAATATTTAGGGGTTCCTTTGATATCAACAAGGCTGAAAGTAGTAGATTGCAGCCAGCTAAAGGAGAAAATTTTGAGTAGGATTCAATCCTGGGCAAACAATACTTTGACTTATGGAGGCAAACACCAATTGATTCAATCTGTGCTTTTCAGTGTTCAAGTCTACCGGTCCTCTCTTTTTATTCTAGCACAGAAGGTGTTGCATGATATAGAGCAAATATTGAGATCCTTCCTATAATCAAGCCCTGACCTCAAGCATTCGGGGGTCAAGGTCGCTTGGTAGGCCTTATGTGCCCCAAAGGAGGAAGGGGGTTTAGGTTTTAGATTGCTCAAGACTTGGAACAAGGCCTCAATGATTCGGCATCTATGGGCAGTGTGCTCTAAAGCTGATGCGTTGTGGATCAAATGGGTGCACACCTATATTATAAACGATCAAAGTGTTTGGCAGGTTAAGATACCACATGAAGCTTCATGGACCATCAGGAAAATTTTCAAGTTACGAGTTGATGTCCAGCCTTGGATAAAGTGTGTAATTGGGGATGGCAGGGCCACCTTCTTGTGGTTTGATAATTGGCACTCTCTTGGGCCTTTATACCAGAGATTTGGCAAATTTGTTGTTTTCAATTTGGGAAGATCCCTCCAATCTAAAGTGGATTCTATCATTCAGAATGGCATGTGGAAATGGCCTCGCCCCAGAAATGCAATCACCATCATGATTGGTACTTCCCCTGGCTTGATCCCAAATACTGATGTTTCTAATTTTGTGTGTTGGTCTCTGAATGGTAGTGGAAAAGTTACACTTAAATCTGCATGGAATGCCTTGCGTACTGTGTATCCCATGGTTACATGGGCTAAAGGTGTGTGATTCTCTCACAATGTCCCTCGATGGGCCTTTATTGAATGGCTAACTTTCCTAGGCATAGTGTCCACTAAGGATAGACTTCTAAGATGGGGTCTAGGGGTGAATGTAACATGTGTACTCTGTTGCCTAGAAGATGAGTCTCATGAGCACTTAGTTTTTGATTGCGATTACTCCAAGTATGTTTGGACTCATATGCTTGGCAAAAACAACATTCACTACTACAATAATAGATAAATACCACACTAAGGAGGTTCACAAAGATCACAGTTTTTAGTGAAAGCGTGATAAAATATTGTAGACTAACTTTTTAATCTCAGTATAAATCAAAAGCTGAGATAAAAAGTGGTGCTTAGCCACGAAAAAGAGCAAGATAATAGGTCTCACTCTTGCGACGAGATAAAATGAAAAAGACCTCACCCTTGTAGTGTGATAGAAGATATTAAGACCTCGCTTATGCGGTGAGATAAAAAAAAAAAAAGACCTCACCCTTATGGTGTGATAAAAAACTTTGGCACAAAAAAGAGCGAGATAAAAGATCTCATTCATTTGGTGTGATAAAAGACTGTGATAAAAACTGGGAAGTTCTAAATTTTTGCGTGGGCTCTGCTGCTCTCGTTTAGGCCCGAATTGAAAAGTTAAGTGCTCAAAACGACATCATTTCACTTAGCCCAAAACAAGCCCTAGTTACACTCGATCTTCACTCATTCTCCTGGCCTCTCCAGTACACGTTTCATCTCCATCCCCATCCTCACCCGCCGCCGCCTCTTAGCCCCCATCCTCACCCGCCACCGCCTCTTAGCCCCCATCCTCACATGCAGCCGCCGCCTTATCTCTCTCCACCACCATTTTGAAGGAAGAAACGGGGTGCTCCCTCGCGCGAGTTTGTTATCAGAGAGCCAGAGAGCGAGCTTCAAATGGAGAAGTCGATCAATCGAAATGGAAAATTCCTAAACCCAACAGGTATTGTCTTTTCTCTCTCTAAAGATTTTCTCTGTTGTTCACAAATCAATGGGTATTTATGCAGTTTAAGTGTTTGCAAGAATTTTGGTTTAGGTTTTTAGTTATTGCTCTTGAAATTTTTTGCTCCGCTTGAAGTTTGGCTTCCCCAGTTCTTATAGATTTATGGTGTACTCAAGATCTAAAATACATATTAACAACTTGACAACCACGACCTGGAGATTACGATTGTTGTGTACTTTAGGTTTATGCCCATCCTCATTTACTGTCCATTTCAAGAGTGTGTTTCGTGCTTGGGCGGCTAATCAGCAACCAATGGTGGAATCCATATAAAAAGTTAAAAACAGCCAAATGACCAAACCAAACCCTCGACATGCATAAGACCCAGTAAAAGGCATGGAAAAAATACAAGAAAAAGATTGAGTGGTCAGTGATATGGTGAGTAAAGCTCCAAAGTCAAGAAAATGATCAATTGAGCAAATGGGAGTGCTTAATTGGTTAGCAAACCTTAACTCAGTCTCTAAACTTGCACTAATATCCCAGATTACTTTCTTCAGACACTCAGAGCAGTATGGAGGGAGAAAAACACGAGTGACGATGCAAGAGTGCACCCAAATTGCAGCAATGCATCGAAATCGTTATCGTGGTTGTAGTGATCAATCAACAAAATCAGGTACTTATGTTATATTTCCTTTATATAGTTCTATAACTAAGAGAAAGCGTCCGTTCATAGAAGTTTTTTGTTCTAGTTTTCATAGTTGCCAGTAGTTTCATTTTTTTGGGTCGAGATTATATTAGTGTTCATTCCCCTCCCAAATGAATTCTTTGAGGAAAGGCAAAAAGGGAGAAACAGATAAACATAGAGATCGGCCTTTGGTGTTAAGTTCATTCTCTTGAAACAAATGGTAAGTTCTCTTTCCATGGATTTTTGTTAGCTCTGTTCATTCACGCAAATTTATATCCAACAGAATTTAAACATGAGTTATTGTTTTCATTAGAATTTTTTTTTTTTGGCTTTCTCTTGTCACCTACTTCTTCCATGTGCTTTTAAGTACTGATATGTACTGCGCAGCTGAAACACTCCATCAGTAGTGCCTGCACCTATGTTATCACCCAAAAGTTTGGAGTCTGAGCTCTTCTCCGCGCTTACGCTAAGTTGTTTTGGAGTTTTTTTTTTCTTTATCCGATAACTCATAGTATCTTGACCTGCATATACGTGTTTCGACTAACCAATCCCACTGTCCTCTTTCTTTTGGAGTATCTAGTTGTTGCTTGGGTGGAGAGATAAGTCTTTCCAGTGTTACCACACAAGAAAAGAAGATCTCTCTAGGATCTGTTGACTTGGTTCTGGGGTTCTTATTTGTGCTTCTATTGTCAGTAACTCCTGGAAAAGGAGCAATGCTGGACATGGTGTAGCCTCAGTCTTGGGATTAGTTCTTGTTAGTATTGTTGTTGTCATTGATATGTTGCTCCCATGCTCTGTACTGATGTAGAATTGTTTCTGCCTAATAAAAACATATAACATGTGGGCACTTCATCCACGCTCTGTGATGTGCTCATAGACCTTTTTCTGCCTAAACAGACCATATGAAATGCAGGCACTTCATCCAAAATCGATCAAAGTTTAAACATAGTACAACCAAAAAACGATTCAATCTGCATGTGGACAATGGTTTAGTGGAAAATGGTTTAGTGGAAGAATTTTCTGTATAAGCTGATTAACTAGAATTTTCTGTATCGTCATGTCGATGTCCTTAGAGTTTCTGTACTTTGTTCCTTTATTTGGAAAATGGTTTAGTGGAAGAACTTACAATAGTGTGGCACTGTTGTAGCCTGTCCCATGATTCGTATTCTTGCTTTGAAATATCCAAGTGTCAACTAATTTGCGAATGTAGAAGATGGAGTAAAGCACTGTGCCTTGCAGTCAATTATGTGTTCGTTGGACTGTTTGTTCTCATGCTTAAGAAGTTTGTTGTTACTGCAGTTTATTTAGTAATCCTAACACCTTCAGAAATTTGTTTTTACGGGGCTTTGTGTCGGCTTTAATTGGAGCCCCAGCTAGTGGATTAGTTCTCATGCTTTTGAATGGCTGAATCCACCTGATATTTGTTTCAAAATGTGATCATACTCATGCATTCGTAAAGTCATGTTAATCCCTTTCTCTCGCACTCACGTGCATGCAATCACTTTTTCATCTATTCAGTGCCCATGTCTACTATGTGAAAAAAAACTTACACGAAAGTTGAAATTGATGAAGTGCGAGCCGAGTGGATAAAGTCCGTCATGAACGAAGTATAATCAGCTTATATGTGTAAGTTAGCTTTTCCTTTATTTGAGTTTATTGTGTGCTTGCTCTGCTGTCCAGTTCTGAATTGTGGCTGCTTGAGATGGCTATTGTTCCTATCTGCTGTTTTTCTATGGATTCTGTTTTGCTACTGCTTCGGTTGTGGCACTAGTACGCTTAAGCTTAAGAGACTGTTGCTGTTGTTGTCATAGCTTTTGTTGCTGTCTGCTGAATAATGGCAATAGTTAGCTGCTGTAATGTTCTGTTGGGTGCTGATCAGTATTGAAATGTTCTGGTATGTGCTAGTATAACTGGACCTGTTGTTGCATTTGACCATGTGGGATGCTAATAGCTACCACTACTACAATAATAGATAAATGTCACACTAAGGAGGTTAACAGTAGGGGCTTTTGCAGTATCAATACCATGAATGTGAAGTAGTGCCCAACGAGGAACAGAGAGAGTGCAAAAAAAAAATAACAAAGAAAGTTTCTCCAGTTATGCATTTGTCCTAATTTTTCCAATTTAACTTTCAATTTCCCAATCTTTCTCTTTTGCATGTCCTCCATTTTTCATTTCTCATACTTGTTAGGATGGCCCATTAGTTACATTAGTTTTCTGTTATAGTTGTTGCCAGTTGTTGGTTTGTGTATAACAACTGTTAGAATGTGTTCGACATTTAGTGCTCTTGTTAGATGGTTACCTGTTTTCCCTTTGTATATAAAAATACTCTGAAGTTAAACAACGTGTAATGTTTAACTTCTTCGGTTAACCGGAAGCTCTTTAATAGCCGGCCAAATGATTACTCTCTCTGTACCCATTTGTTTGTCCTCGTTGTATCCTAACCGAACAGAATATTGTGTATACACTCTATCTTTTAATTCTATCACACTTTTTATATGCACTATGAACATTGTTTGATAGATTTCAGTTAGTTCTTTATTAACTAAAGTTTCTGTCTTGTTAGATGGTTGATGATGGTCTAAGATTAAATGAAGCGTTTATTTACCGTAGTTGCTATTGATTCATTCATGTGTTTTAGATCAAATTTAATGTCTTAGAAGCTGCTAGTGGACTCTTAAGTACACCTGCTACTGAAACATCACTCTTCCAAGGTTACCTGATTTCCTGCACAGAATTGATCATTTGGTTTACCACTTTCTACAACAATTTTGGTGTTTCCATGGTTTCCAGCCGGCCATGTTGATCATGTTTTCAACCTTGCTTCTGCATAGAATTTATCATTCATACTCAAGATTTCCAGTCCAATCATCCCGAATACCTTCTCTATCGCACGATCAATCTCTCCGACTCTGATCGCGTGATAAGGATCGGTTTGGCAGAGAATCCTGTGGTATCATTCATCATCACCCTTATTTCATGCACATGAATTTGTATTTTAAGTTCTTGTTAGAGCCTAGAGGGACAATCCTCCTTGGTGTAGGGGACGACCTCTCTTTAACCAGTTAACTTAAACACTACTCTATTAGTTTTGACCAACACCTGAATACACACCCATTGTTGCCATAAACAATTAAGTGGACCAGGTTGCCTTTTTCATTTTTCTTTTTGGTTTGACGATCAAAGTGTTCGAGCCAGTTTAGGTGCAGTGGAGTTGCCATTTTAAAACTGATACTTTCAAACTATATACCACATTTCAAGATTACTATATGTGATCCTCATGTACTAAAAACTACTAATGCTAGTTGCAGAGGGGATCAACCTAGTGATCTCTATCACCTATGATATTAACTTGATAGAACGACAAGGACCGCTAGGCAGGTGCCGGCAGCTATAGTTGTTGAAAATCTTAGATTTTTGTTTACTGCCCTAGTCACTCACATCCAATCATCCCATTCCTATTCCTACCACAATAACGGCGTGATATGATGAGTTGAATTGAGGTCCTCCACACTTCTCTTATCTTCATCAACCACATTATTAAGACAGTAGCATTTGTAGTTTTATTGCTTTCAAAGGGCTAATGCGTGTTTGTTTATCCAACGATTATTCAATAAGTCGTTTTCCAAACAAAGGTCTGGAGCCATCTGATTTGGATTCCTGTAGTGCCAAGAAACAACATACCGTTGCTCGATCAAGTACAGAAGCTGAGCATTGTAGTTTATAGCCTTAATTGCTGTAGACATTGTTTGGTTATAGCAATTGCTTACAGATTTGTGTGTTGATTTGTCTGATGTTCCTTTGGTATATTGTGATAATCTATCTGCAATTGCCTTGGCTGCTAATCTGCTTTTCCATGCCTGCACCAAACATATTGAAGTCGATTACCACTTCATTCGAGAGAAAGTCTTTGCCTAACAAATTGTTGTTCAGCATGTTAGCTCTCTTGATCAGGTGGTAGATCTTTTTACCAAACCTTTTCCAATTCAGCGGTTCCAGTTGCTTACTTCCAAACTTATGGTTGTTTCAGCCCCCATAAGTTTGCGGGGGGATGTTAGGATGGCCCATTAGTTACAGTAGTTTTCTGTTATAGTTTTTGCCAGCTGTTAGTTTGTGTATAATAGCTGTTAGAATGTGTTTGACATTTAGTGCTCTTGTTAGATGGTTACTTGTTTTCCCTTTGTGTATAAAAATACTCTGAGGGGTGATAGGAGAATACAACATAAATGAAATAGAATTCCCTCTTTCTTTGCTTATCCTTCTTTGTCCATCTTCCACAATCTCTCTATTGCTTTTGTAAATCTTCATTTTAGATTCTATGAATTGTATGTTTCATTAATACTTTCGTACTTGACACATTCAGTAGACATGCTGATGTTGCTGCTCTGGAATTTACCGACATGACTTAGGTAGTTTTTAGTTTCCTGGAGAAGGAATGAAATTGTTATTTCTAGGTCTCCTCGTGAAATAAATGAAAGATTTGATTAGAGATGAGAGGATCTTAAGCAAAGGAAATGTGAGACTTATTTTTAACTTGTATTTCTTTATATTGCTTTATGAATAGAATTGTTAACTTGTAAGTATTTTTTTTTTCAATCTATTGCAGTTCAATGGAAAAAAAACTTACATGAAAGCCGAAATTGATGAAGTGTGAGCCGAGTGGATAAAATCCGTCATGAACGATATATAATCAGCTTATACATGTAAGTTACCTCTTCGTTTGTTTAGATGGCTTTGATCTAGAATGTAGGCACATTGTAGCTTGTTAATTGTGTTGCATTGCGAGTGTTGAGATTAGTTTCTTGCTTTGGAAATGTTGGTCATTTGCTTGGAGCTATTTTATGAGCTCCTATGTGAACATTCATTTGACTGGCAACTCCCCTACTCACCTTCAACATCTCATATCTCAAATGCACTCTGCATTTTCTATGAGGGAACTTGGTTTTCTTTCCTATTTTTTGGGTATCGTTCAATCTTGTGCTAAGGGCCTTTTCTTATCTCAGTCTAAATATGCTAGAGAAATCCTCCACAAAGCTGGTCTTGCTAATTGTAAGCCCTGCATTTCTCCTTCAGTGATCAAGCCTACCTCCTCTTTTGTGTCCTCTGCCCCCTTTGCTTCTCTAGTTAGTTGGAAAGTGAAAATGAAGAAGTAAAGCCAAAAGCAAGTAAAGACATAATTCAGATTTAGTATCAATTATAGTGCTAGAACAATGCCTTGATACTGCCCTTACGCTTTTCCAAAATCTGCACCACGGCTTCTGAAAAAACACCTTTCTCCTCTGCAGACGCATCCAACATGGCCGTATCATTAAAAGCAAACGTGTTGAAGTTAACAACAGTCACCCGCTTCGTGACATACCCAGAAATTGGCAGTTTTAAAACAGGCACATAACCAACCCTCATGTTCTCTCTAGGGTCCATAACCAGGATTTCCCGACGAAACTATTTTGAGCATATTCCTGCACTCCACAAGCTTTTCACCAGCCAAACAGAGATTCACCCCCTTGTTCTTCGAATCGGTGATGTGGTAATGCTCTGAAGCATCGAGTAAGTCAGGACAGCACAAGACAAGATTCCTAGCCACAGCACGGCATTTTGAAAGCAATCCATGGCGAGATCTAGCCGCTGAACCACAGGATGTCGTTCTAGGTGGAAGGAATAGAACTACTCGCATTGCCTCTATTGATGTGTTTCGCGGTCTTGCCATCTTCGTAAAGCTCTCTTTCTCTTTCTGAATTCCCCTCGTCGTAGATTTGTTTGATCTGATACTTACAATTGCATCTTGATGCCTATGTCGTTGTGTTCTTTCTTTTGTTCCAGGGTCAAAAAATGTCTCTTCTCTTTTGAATTTACTTCCATTTTAAAATTCGTCGTAGTTTTGTTTGATCTGATACTTTCTATTGCTTCTTGACTTTATGTCAATTGCGTTCTTTCTTTTGTTCTATGATAGTAAAAAAGGTGTCTCTGTCTTTTGCCTCCCATGGTACACATGAAAACTAAAAATTACAATTGGAAAGAAAATGAAGGTATTGTTATGAATTCTTTGTTTTTTTAACTTGGTAGTCTAGTATCCTTGTGCATGAATTCAACTGTAGGCTCTCATGATGCCTTGTTTTTCTCTTCTTCTGGGAGTGATTTTACGAACACTTGCAATGGCAAGAAAGGAGGAACAAGGGCACTTGGAGAGTGCAGCACAATAGAGAGTTGTAGGATGCATAGGGAAAGGAGGAATGACAACTCTTGAAAGAATGGGGTTGGCTTAGCTAGCCAGTCAAGAAATCATTAAACTGTGACAGGAAATTACGTTTGTAAACTGCAGCTATGTTTTCTGGGAGTGCCACTAGCACTCAGAGTTTTATGCTTGCTGGTCCTTTATTTTGTACCCGTCGGTGTTAGATTGTTAGCTTGATCATGGTGGGATCGACTCTCTAGATAGTGGTATAATACTTGTGAGTGAGTTCCTACGATGGTTCCAAAGTAATGAGCAAAACCGAGATCAATGCCTTAAGAACACCCCGTGGCGAGAGAGCAGATTATGACTCACTTGAACATGGGCAATAAAGTGCCATACGGAGGCCGAAACTAAGTTCCTTATACTGTGTGTTCATTCCGTTTAGTATTTGACAGGACCCAACCCAAGAGACCTTTAATTTGAGGCTTGATTAGTTACAAATATTGAGAAAGGCTATGACGATGCCACAAGGGGCACACAAGGAATCAGCCGCTGAATCAGCTCATTAAGAATGTTTGTTGACATGCAAATGGAATTTTGCCTGCATGTTTGAGCTTAAACCAGCTGTATCTGTGGTTAGTAGTATTCATGACAGCCAGGCCTTGTTCTTTGGTTCTTCAGTTGTTGTTTCACTTTCTTTGCCGTGGTCCATAGATACTATGTTTCTTGTAGGCAACTAGGTAGCATTTTGAATATGGCACATTCTCTTAAAAAGGAGAAGACTTTTTTATTATGTTGATTTTGCTGTTGCCATGATGTTGATGTGAAGTGCTCTATTAGCCTGCTGCTGGTTCTACTTCTCTTGATGCTGCTACTTTTTGCTTGGAGTTCTTGATCTTATATATGCTTGAGTTGGGTTCTAATTAAAGATATGTTTTCTACTGGATTAATTTAGGCATGCTCTGAGAATGACGAAGTGCTTGAAATTGGCTTTAGAGAATAACGAAGTGCTTGAAATTGGCTTCAGAGAATGACGAAGTGCTATTCGTTGTAGCTTAGGACATAACTCCATGATTGTGGTTCAAGTTTTCTTTGTCTTTTTTGTTGTTGAAGCTTTTGTTCTGCATTTTTTATGCATTTTCAAAAATTTGATTGATCTTATATTGAAAGTAGGCTTTCTAGCACCATGTTTCTATCTATGATATGTTTTGGGCAAGATGCAGTATCATTTATGCATATTTCGTATGGCAATGTCTTTTGTTTTGGAGAAGATAGCTACGGGTTGAATACATATTTTACGTGTATATATTATTGGTTACAGATTCGGGTATTTTCTAAATGCAAAAAAAAAAAAAAATAGTATCTTTCAATCACGGTTCTAGACTGTGATCATAAGAACATTTAATCACGCTTTTAGATGAAAAGCATGATCTAAAAATCACAAAAGACCACGCCTTACTATTTTCCATCTCATTTTTTAGACATGAAAGATCACAGTTTTTTGTCGTGATAGTTATCTACATACAATCACGGTTTTTAAAGAAAAGCGTGATAAAAAACCCAGGATGGAACACGCTGGTAAGTTTCCATCTCGGTTTTGCCTAGAAACGATCACACCTTTTGGGTGTGATTGTTTCTATCTTTCAATCACAGCTTATAACAGTGATAAAAAAGAGTGATTTACAATCACACTCAAATCTATCACGGTAGCGCGAGTGTGATGGAAAACTAACAATCACTACAAATAGTTGTGATTGTTATGCTTTATTGTAGTAGTGATTGTTAGGCCTTATTATGGGCTGGCTAGGGAAATTGATTTGTTATGCACTCATATGAGGACAGACTTTTATACCAAAAGGACTTATAAACTGTCCTTAGCTGCATCCATTTATTGGATATGGAGAGAGAGGAATGCTAGGGTGTTCCAAGGAATAAGGACTTTTGGTGAAAGCTTGTGGTCCAAGATTGCAGATGAAGTCAGAGCTTGTATGTGTTCTTGGAGGAAGATAAAGCCCAAAGATGAGAATAGACTGTTGGTTAGGAGCTGGAATGTGCATTCCAATACTCTAGCTTCGAGTTAGTCATGCATAGGAGTTGAGTATTGTTGCTTCTTGTAGCATTGTTTGCTTTCTTACTTTGCTTTGTTTTGCTTTGGCCTTTTTGGCTTGACTGCTTGTAAAGGCTCTGCCTTATGTTTGGGTTTGTTTGCGTGCAATGAAATGGTTATGTTACCAAAAAAAAAAAGCGCAAGTGCAGAAAATGGATTTTGGATTTTGGCAGCCATGTGATCAAGCTGTTGAGGAAGGCAAAGGGGGAAAATGTAGAATTGAAGGAAAAAATACAAAAAATGGAAGGGAAAATTGTAGATTTGAAGACCTCTATTGCTGAAAATGAAGAGGAAATTAACTCTTTGATGAACCTTGTACAAAAGCTAAGTGGAGAGGCGCAACAATTATCCATACAAATGAACAAGCAATCAAAAAAAGTGAGGATTTGGTGAATTTGTTGACACTCTCCCGCCGGCAAGACTGGAACTTGCAGCTGACTGCATGGATGGGCGTTAGAAATGAGGTTACGTTTTCCGTTAGGTAATTGGATGGGCATTAGCGATTGGATGGAAGGAGTAACTATTTGGTAGTTGGAGGCGGAAGTGTGTTGAATTGATAGTTGGAGGGGGAAGTAAACAAATGTTGGTTAATTTAAGGGACAAGTAGATATTTAACCCTTTTTTTTACCACATCTATTGTTATGAGTTTATGTGCAAAGTGTAATGAATTTACATACATGTGCTATAAATTTGATATTGTTAATCCGACAACAGATACATATCATACACCATCTGATATAGAAATCAGCATAAGCAAATAAATGTGTGGCTTAGATTGATTTTAGGTAGGGATATCAAATAGGCGGGTATGGGCCAAATTGGGTAAATTAGAAGTGGGTTGGATCTTTAATGGGTCATTGACCCATTTAGACCCAATTAGTTAGTAGCTCAATTACCCATACCCAACCCAACCCATTTATTTGAAATCAAACCCGACCGCCCATTGACTCAATTAAAATTAAAAATGACTAAAATAACCATATACACTGAAATGACCATATCACCCTTGTACATTTAAATGACCAAATCACCATTGCATACTAAAATTACATTAATACCTTTATATACTAAAATGACCAAATTACCTCTTCAAATTCTTCATGCAAGAAAATAGTTTCAAGATTAGCCCAAGATCGAAGATAAAAATCAAACAACAATAAAGCTTAGTAACAGAGTTTCCCATATGCAGATATGAAGAGAAGAACAAACCAAATTGAACCGAAGAATAGACCCTACTGGTGAGATTAGAAGAACAGACCCAATTTAGCCTTGTTCTTTTCACTCCCTCATTTTTATCACCAACCCCACCATCCCCTAATAATATCTCACCATCACACAAAAAGGAACAACATCTGACCTAAGACAACTCTATCAAGAAATTCCATTTTAATTTAGAAATATTTATCATTGGACCACTAATCACACAGTGATCAATGACCCTAGAAAAGGTAGGGTTGAAATAGTTGGATTCTTCATTGCCGATAAGTCTGTGAGCTTCTAGTTCAATATTGGAAAAACCAAGCTCACAGTTTCGACTGATGAGAGAGAGAGAGAGACGTACCTAAAGCTTCAGAAGAACAAGACGAATTCACTCGGTGAGAGACGTGAGAAAGGGAGGAAATCAATATCGATTGATAAAAGGGGTTTCTTTGATGGGTTATACTCATGACCCATTGGGTCATTTAAGTTGACCCAATTAAAACCCAATTAAGCCAAATTAATATATGGGTTAGATGGTTAGATGGGTTGGACCCATTCTAACCCAATTAATAATTTGGTTGGGTTGGTACTATTTTTTAATGGATGGGTCTGGGTTGATTAATGGGTTTAGGTCTAATTTGCCATCCCTAATTCTAGATCTCTACTGCACCATTTAAATTTGAGCCACTATTTTTTGTAATTGTTTTTGGCTCTTTCAGGTATTTCTATCTCTTCGTTGTATAATAAACAGAATTAATTTTGTTAGGCTTCACCCACGTGTGAATTTATCGAGAGGGTGCTTGGTAATTATTCGCGTGTAATTATGGCATATTCGGTTTTGGTTAGAAAATCGAATTGATCCTATGGCAAATTGGAAGAGTTCCATACTTGGCGGTATAACTCAGTTGGAAGAGTTTCCTTCTTGGAGTGTTTTCTATTCAGAATAGGAAAGGGGATCTTTCCAAGCTTATTAATATCAATGGGATATTAGGTATTTTATATATGTGTGAGACATACACAATTGGTGAGGGCAAGACAGAAAAAATATATTGTGAGAGTTAGGAAGAGATAAAAAAATATTAGTAAGCGTGGGCTTGGAGATTAATATTTTTCTATCTCATTATACTCAATCAATATAGTGAAATCTCTAGATCTTTTGTTTGTGGAGTAGGTATTGAGACCAAATCACATAAATCCTGTATTCTTTATTTTTTCTTGTGCTTGTTTAATTTTGTGATGTGCTTCCATTGTGATGAGGGATTAAAAATCCCAACAATTGGTATTAGAGCGAAAGATTGGAGAACAAAATTACCACACAAAAGGAAGAGACGAGATGACTGGGAAAGGCACAGGATTTG